>JALIZH010001401.1:0-16167 GCA_030522465.1 Rhipicephalus appendiculatus
ACGACAACGACGCAGGATGACACGGGACTAGCCTACGCCTTAAGGAGCTTCACCCCTAAAACATGGCTACGTGTGCGATCCGAAAAAAAAAGAACAACCAAGAAAAAATCTAACAAGTGACAATGGTAAGAATGCGATGACCCGCTAAAAGGGGATATCCATTCGCTTCGGGACCAAAGGAGAAATGATCACGGACGCCGGATGTCAACGCACAGAGTGTGTTTCTGTTTGTTCAGCATGTTCTCTTCTAAAAGTGCGTCAGAAGTCGTTAAGTGCGTGCCCACCAGTGCGCCTGAGGGGATGGGAGTCGGTGTGGCTATTCAACTCGAGCGCTCTCCTGGGAGGCTGTGCAGGCGGTGGCGCAATCATCACAGACCGCTCGCAAAGTCAAGGAAGCGGCTCGCCGGTCTACAATACTGTGAACAGATGTAGGATAGGTGGTATATGCGCGAGTACATTAAACATTTCATTCAACAAATTAGACTTTCCAGTATATACATATATATACGCATACGTACACACTTCAGGTTCGTTGCAGGCCAAACACGATAGTCGGCCTATGCTTTTATTTATGCCACCAGAGACACTGTTGAACTTGTGGATGCGATGCTATTAAAGAGCCTCAAGGTCATATAGTGTGTTGAAATTGGATTGAGGCTCCACCGCAGAAAATATTTTGAAGGGGTATGGTATGATAAACTTTATTAAGGTCCCGCTGTGCGTTTCTCAACACGCAGCTGGCCAAGATTATTAACATGTTGCGAGATACGAAGGTGCGGTAGGGCCTTTACGTGGGCTCTGTGGTTGTTGATTCACATCCCGAACACTGTCTCCGTTTGACTTTTGTACTGGGCATGACATGAGGTGCATTCGAGAAGGTAGATGATGTTTGCGCTGTCAGAGTTGAAGTTGCCTCTTATCTGATAAGAAAATGATGAAACTATACTTGTGATGGTGGACACTTTGTTCATCATTAGACAGGGTTTGCACCAAGGTTTGTTGCAGGGGGCCACTGACTGTGAATTCAGGAGTGTTGACTTTGGAGGACGTTAGAATATCTCGAATGTTCCTCGCCCGTCTGTAGACAACGCGCCACTCTTTCAGGGGCGAGACCATTACAGTCGATGGAGAATACGAAAAAGGTGGTTTTCTCTTTTGACAGATTATAGGTGAGTGCCCAAGGGAACATGCGAGTTTTGTAGCGTAAGCTACACTGGCCGAGGTTGAACAGTTTAGCGTGGCTTATGGGGCGCCATGCTGCGCATGCCCGACGAGTGTGACGTCGCACGGCGCACAGCTGCCGCGCCGGAGAGCGCCTGAAAGTTCCTGGAGTGACGTGTCACTAGTGGGCTGGCGCTTGACTCGCGTGAGCACGCTCGCTAGTCTGTCCTTCCGTCCGTCTGTCCGTCCGCCCTTCCATCCGTCCATTTGTCGTTCATGCGTCCGTAGCAAACGCTACGTATATCCTGGCATAGCTGTTCTAAGCCACTGCAAATTTTTTTCGGTGACCGTGGGTGGGTGGAAGAAAGAGCGTCTGCTTTATGACGGGACGGCGCCCTGCGCTTCACCAAGCTCAAAACTTTAAGGCGAAAACCTTTAATGTCTCATGCTCACGTCCAACCGTCCGTCCGCCTGCAAGGGGCACGCCAATGTACCCCGGTCGGGTCGGTCGCGCCTCGCGTTGGACTCCGGCGCTCGCGCCTTGCTTGCGTGGCGTCTCTGTGCTCAGCGTGTCCAATCATGCAAGAAGGGATACGTGTGCATCGCGTTCCATCTGACCAACCCCGTCTCAACTGGCACAGACGTTCGCCGAAAACAATTTGATATTTACTAATTATCCTGCAATTTTTTTTTATTATTATTATTATTATTATTATTATTATTATTATTATTATTATTATTATTATTATTATTATTATTAATGTTGTTATTATTGCGTGACAGCATAATGCTGTCCAGATGAATTAAGGTTCTCAACCTATAAAATGCCTTATAATTTCACAGCCCAACTTTCCGAGGCTTAGTGCCGAATAACGTAAGTTTATCTCCTTTTTCTTTTGCGATCCGACTACTTTGCCCCCAACAATCCTCCTGTGATCTTTTTCTTATTACTGTCGCCGATCTGTTTCCTGAACCCAGGGGTTCATGATGGCTTGTGCCCTAAAACGCCCCCAGGTGGATGTCTTCATATTTCATTAAACATGCTCCGCCGTTTTCTAACCTTCCCCGCTCATTTGCATTTCTCTTCACTGAATCTCGCTTTATAACTATGCGTACTACGGCAACCTAACCTCGCTTCAGACAGCAAAGCACACCCCTTTGAATCATCTTGAAGTGCATCCTTGCTTATTGTGTCTTTAACCTTTCAGTAGTTACCCAGAGCCGGCTTCCTTTCCATCAATGCTACCCATCTTTTCCGTCTCTCTGACGTTGCCCTTCACACTCTTTTTCACCATATCACTTACACTGCCAGCCATATACATGTTGATGAGTCTCCTAGTTCTTTTTCTCAACTGTGAATCAACCCTCTTCCAATACAAATACCCATACCGGAATGCTTCTCATACCCATACCGGAGCGATCTTCCCATACCGGGACGCTGTCTTTTCCCATCTTCTATCTGTCATGTTATTTATCTGTATTCGAAACTTTTTCAAACCAATTTTCAAAGTAGCTACCGACTTAAGCGCCACTACATGCCTGCCTGTGGTGCAGTGACGTGTAGTCTGTACCTTTTTATCGTTACACTGCACTATTTTAAGGCATAGAGTAAATTGTAGGGTAGTGAAAAAAAATGTGTAGGTAAAAGAAAGGTAATTTTACCCGTGACGTAGGGTATTTTCCAAAAAATTGGTTGCCAACACTGGACAGCAACCGATAGAGGTGTGGTTGCTCTATGACAAGATACTGAAGATCCGCCACTGCGGACGACGAAGCTGCGACGAAACCTGAAGGACACGAAAAAAATCACAGCATATCCGCGGAGGGAATGATGATGAGTGGGCGAAGCTCCGGAGGTACATCATCAAAGACGTGATGGTGGTTGGTTGCATGTGGTCAAAGCATATGCATGTGAGACCATATCACGATGCCATGTGTTGTATGGCATCGCGATCGTCATCGTCATCAGCGTCATCGTTAAGACGCATAGTGGGTACATTCCATGTGATGTGCCGTGATGGCAGCGTCATCGTCATCACACAGGGAGATACTGCTGGTTATGCAGGTGGCTACTACGTACTACAAACTAAAAGGGACGCACGACCCACGGCAAAGACGTGATGGTGGTTGGTTGCATGTGCTCAAACGTTGTGCATGTGAGACCATATCGCGATGCCATGTGTTGTATGGCATCGCGATCGTCATCGTCCTCACGGCACACCACATTCCATGTGGTGTGCCGTGATGGCAGCGTCATCGTCATCACGCAGGTGGCTACTACAAACGTGGGACGCACGACCCACGGCATAAGGAGCTTCGCCCCTAAAACGAAACGAAGCCCACACGCGCAAACCTCGCGGATTGAAGAAGACGTGACTACGCGACGTAGAAGCAGCGATACAAGCTGATCTAGCGTGACCCGATGTCGTGACTTAACCACACCGCAAGACAGCAGGCTAGCGACTGGGACGTACTATTCGACGCACACAATGCCACCGCTCTCATCGAAACTGGAGTCGACTCTTTCATCGTCAGTGGACCGCTCGCCACGAAGTTGAAAAAAGTTAAAACAGCTTGGCAAAGCCCCGAAATCCGGAGCACTGAAGGCCATCTAGTAACGCCGGTTGGAGTCTCCACAGCAAGAGTCTGCATCTATAACCTGGCAGGTCCAGCAAACTCTGTAATCCTACAACTCCAAGTACGTGATACATGGGATGGACTTTCTAAGTCGCAACGCTGCCGACATTGACCAGAGATCTGAGTCGATAATGCTAACCTTAAGAAAAGCGCGGTTGATTCATACGACGCCACGGAACCACGCCTTAGTAGGCTTAACGAGCATGTCGCTGTTCCGCCTCTCCAGCGTCATCATTTCCGTCGGCACATAAAGAGATACTTATAAGGCATCATCGAGGGCCACCAGCACCTATTGGTCAGTCGCGAACTTCGCAAGAACAGCAGAGCTTCGTGTGGAGCTTGCAGAGCTTCGCCGGCAATGCTTTCACCCTCACAAACTTTACCAAACCTTCTCCGGTGACGAAAGGGCCAGTACCTGCTTTTGACATCCACCCGAGTGTTCTTAAGCACAGGCAAGTAAAGATCAAACTCCTTCTTCGACAATACAAGGAATGCTTCTCGTCGTCATCGGGAATCCCATCACCAACCATCGCATCATGGGTCCGGTTGCCGTACACCGCATTATAACCAAAAACTTCCCCATCTCCCGCTAAAGGGAACCATGTGTGGATGCGAAGCAGCGGGGGAGATTGTTAGCTTGAGCGGGAGAAACGTCGCCGCTCTCGTTTCACGGCAGTGGTCAGGGCGCTCACCGCGACGCGGCACAGGAGAGAGAATGAGGCGCGCGCGCTCCGTCATTTTCATACCGCGGAACTACCGTGGCGCCCCCAGCAGAGTATGCAGCTGTCGCACCACCTGTCGTGCGCGCCGCTCCGTAGAGGATTCCTAGAGGAGAGAGGGGGAGAGGACGCGCATGCGCTGTGGGGATGTGGGAGCCGCTCCGTAGAATATAGGATTCCTACAGGAGAGAGGGGAAGGGGACGCGCATGCGCTGTGGGGGGGGCATGGGACGCGAGGGCCGCTCCGTAGAGTACAGGATGCCTAGAGGAGAGAAAGGGGCTGAGCGTAGGAGAGGAGAGAGGGGGAGGGAGCGCGCATGCGCTGTGGTGGTGTGGGACTAGGTGGTGTGGGACTAGATTAAGGAATGGGGTCAACCTGGGCGACAGACACCACCTGCCTAGCCATTGCTAAGCAGCCTCTCTGTGCTCTCGACCATGACTCAAGGAATGGGGTCAACCTGGGCGACAGACACCACCTGCCTAGCCATTGCTAAGCAGCCTCTCTGTGCTCTCGGCCATGACTCTGGTGACTGTTGTAGTGGTTGACGGCCTTCATATTATTACAGTGTTCTGGTTCGCATAATGGGTGCTTCCCTACTTCATGAAAGTGGCCGGACGCGGGACGTGGGACGCGGGACGCGGCACGGACATAGCCCCGAGCATAAGATGCTTCGCATCTAAAAGATTATACCCGTCCGCTCCGTCAGAGCCACTACCAAGTTTCGACGCGAGAACGTGAGGCCGTTCAAAGACAACTCGACGAAATTCTAGGCGACATCATCCCGCCACCGGAGAGTCCATAGGCGTCTTCCATGGTGTTAGTGAAGAAGAAGGATTGGACCCTACTTTCTGTGTCGATTAGCGTCGGCTGAACAAAATCACCAAGTAGTACGTGTATCCCCTCCCACAAATAGACGTTGCGCTGGATCGCCTGCACCACGTGAGGTATTTTACGTCGATAGACCTCAACAACGGCTACTGGGAAATCGACGTCCATAAAAGAGACCGAGAAATGACTGCCTTTATAACAAGAGCTGGCCTCTTCGAGATCAAGGTCATGTCCTTTGATCTGTGCTCGGCCCCTGCAACTTTCCAGCGTGTTATGGATACAGTACTGTCTGCTTAGGAGTAACACATGCGCCTCGTGTACTTGGACGAATTCGTCGTATTTGTGCAAAACTTCGACAAACACCTCCGTTGCCCTGAAGCTGTACTTAAGGCAATCAAGACCTCCCGAATTACTCTCAAACCAGAGAAGTGCTGCTTCGCGTACGTGGAGTTGTTCTTGGGCACGTCATAAGCAAGTCTGGAGTTCGTCCCGATCCGCGAAAAACAGCTGCCATCGCTGCCTTCCAGCCACCCATCGAAAGAAGGCCATACGCCGATTTCTCGGCTTGTGCGCCTATTGCAGACACTTTCTCATAAACTTATCACGTATCGCCGAGCCACTAGCACAGCTCACGAAGACCGACGTCGAATGCAGGTAGCAAACGGTGCAAGTCGAAGCATTTCCTGAAATGAAACGGCGCCTGCAGACGCCTCCTACACTTACGCATTTCGACGAATACGCCGATTCGGAAGTTCACACGGACGCAAGCAGCGTGTGACTCGGCGCCGTCCTTGTGCAGAGGACTGACGCACTGGAAAGGTTCATCAGTTATGCTAGCCGGTTGCTAGCTAAGGCGGAAGCCAACTTTTCCAAATCTGAAAAGGAGTGCCTTGCCATCATCTGGGCTACATCAAAGTTAAGTTCGCCCCTACCTTTAGGGCAGGCCCTTCAAAGTTTCGAATGAGCACCACGCCATGTGTTTGCTAGCTAACTTGAAAGACTCCTCGGGTGGCCTCGTATGGTGGATCCTGAGACTTAAAGAATTTGAATTTACCATCATTCCCAAGTCCGGCAGAAAAGATTCCGACGCGGACTGCCTGTATCGTGTCACAGGAGTACAGGAAGCTACACAAACGGCACTATTCAGGCCAGTTTACAGCAGGAACCGAGCAAGAATGCTTTAAGACACGCTGGTGGATCTTGTGTAACGTTGAGGGAGAAGAAGGAAAAGAGGAGGAGATCGGATAAAGCATGGCATAGCCTTGTATAGTATGGTTTCTGCGCCCCAGACTCTGGGTACATGCCAAGCAGCTCGTAGCAAAGCACATACATTCATAGTATAATATAGCAAGTCTGTGGGAAAGGAAATAAGGATGAGGAAGAGTTATCTGAAAGTGAGGAAAAAGAAAATGAGGAGGACACAGGGTAAAACATGGCATAGTCTTGTATAGTAAAGTTCAGCAAGGGGACGGGAAAAAGAATTGAGGTTGGGGAGGACTGATATAAAAGTGATCAGAAGGGGCAGGAGGAGTAAATGCACAAGGTGAGAGGGTAAACCATAACTTAGCCATGTACAGTGTAGTATAGCAAGAGATGGGCAAGAGAAGTGAGGGTGAGGAGGAGTTACTCGATGGTTAGGAGGAGGAAAAGAAGGAAAGAGGGCAATATAAAAAGCGATAATTACAGCTGAAAAAGGAGGAAGACGAGATGATTAATAAACTAAATCTGCATTCGCGTGGTGTTGACGCTTGCTTTCCAACTCCGCCGTTTGCTCAGGCTTCACAGGCGTAGAAATGGCTTTAACTTTTTTCAATCATGGGGTTGCACCGACAAAAAAAATCACAGCATATCCACGGAGTGAATGATGATGAGTGGGCGAAGCTCTGGAGTTCATCGGTAAACCGTGAATCTTCCGTGAATTTTCGTCCAGTACATCATCAAAGACGTGACAAACACTGTGTGTATATATAGAAGAAATTTTATTTATTCGTAAATAGTAGCTAGACGTGGCTTCCGGTCCGCCTTCATTATAACGGCTTTATGGCCGGTGAAGTGGAGGAATAGGGGTTCTTATATGGCTCCGTAGAGGATTCCTAGAGGGGAGAGAGGGAGTGAGCGTAGAGGAGAGGACGCACATCCGCTGTGGGGATGTGGAACGCGAACGCCGCTCCGTAGAGTAGAGGATTCCTAGAGGGTGAGCGTAGGAGAGGAGAGAGGGGGGACGCGCGCGCCGCTCCGTACAGTAGAGGATTCCTGGAGGAGAGAAAGGGGGGTGAGCGTTGGAGAGGAGAGAGAGAGGGAGAGACACGCATGCTCTGGAGGGGTGTAGGACGCGGGCGCCGCGCCGTACAGTAGAGGATTGCTAGAGGAGAGAAAGGGGGTGAGCGTTGGAGAAGAGAGCGAGGTGGAGGGGACGCACATGCTCTGGAGGGGTGTAGGACGCGGGAAGGAGAGATGGTCTAAGCCCCCGCAAGCACATCCAAGCAAGATCAACGAATGGAGCCAACCTGGGCGACAGACACCACCTGCCTAGCCATTGCTAAGCTGCCCCTCTATGCTCTCGGCCATGACTCTAGTGACTGTAGTGGTGGTGGACGGCCTTATTGTACTACACTGTTCTGCTTGACATAACCTGCGGGACGCTCTGCTTCCTCGGTGCACACGATGGGAACTAGAGGTGGTCTAAAACGCGCTTATTCTTCATGGTCATCAGCGTCATCGTCATCATTATCACGAGATACTGCCGGGTACGCCTGACGCAGGACAAAGTTACACTAAGAGGAGCTTCGACCCTAAAGAAATTCCCCATCTCCCGCTAAAGGGAACCATGTGTGGATGCGAAGCAGCGGGGAGATAATTAGCTTGAGCGGGAAGAACGTCGCTGCTCTCATTTCACGGCAGCGCTCATCGCGGCGCTGCACAGGAGAGAGAATGAGGCGCGCGCGCTCCGGCATTTTCATACCTCGGAACTACCGTGGCGCCCCCCAGCGGAGTATGCAGCTGTCACACCACCTGTCGTACGCGCCGCTCCGTAGAGGATTCCTGGAGGAAAGGACGGGGGGGGGAGCGTAGGAGAGGAGAGAGAGGGGGGGGGCGGACGTGCATGCGCTGAGGGGGTGTGGGACGCGGGAGCCGCTCCGTAGAGTAGAGGATTCCTAGAGGAGAGAGGGGGAGAGGACGAGCATGCGCTGTGGGCATGTGGGACGCGGGCGCCGCTCCGTAGGGTAGGTGATTCCTAAAGTAGAGGAAGGGGGGTGAGTGTAGGAGAGGAGAGGGAACGCGCACGCGCTGTGGAGGGTGTGGGACGCGGGGGGCCGCTCCGTGGAGTAGAGGATTCCTAGAGGAGAGAAAGGGGGTGAGCGTAGGAAACAGTGGGGGGAGGGGGACGCGCATGCGCTGTGGTGGTGGGGGGACGCGCGAAGGAGGGACGAACTAAGCCCCCTCTAAACACATGCAAGCAAGATCAAGGAATGGGGTCAACCTGGGCGACAGACACCACCTGCCTAGCCATTGCTAAGCAGCCTCTCTGTGATGGTTCTGATGACTGTGGTAGGGCTGACGGCCTTCATATTACTACAGTGTTCTGGTTCGCATAATGGGTGCTTCCCTACTTCATGAAAGTGCCCGACGCGGGACGGGGGACGCGGGACGCGGGAGGGACGGACATAGCCCCGAGCATAAGATGCTTCGCATCTAAAAGGGAACCATGTGTGGATGCGAAGCAGCACACATTTTTCCCTTTAGCGGGAACCGTGTGCGTTGGGTGTTCGATCACCGCGATGAGCGCCCGGGCCGCGAAACGGAAACGTCGCCGTTCCCGTTTCGCGGCCCGGGCGCTCATCGCGGCGCTGCACAGGAGAATGAGGCGCGCGCGCTCCGTCATTTTCAAACCGCGGAACTACCGTGGTGCCCCCCAGCGGAGTATGCAGCTGTCGCACCTCCTGTCTTGCGCGCCGCTCCGTAGAGTAAATGATTCCTAGAGGAGAGAACGGGGGGAGACCGTAGGAGAGGAGAGAGAGGGGGGAGGGGATGCGCATTGCTCTGGGGGGGGGTGTGGGACGCGGGCGCCGTTCCGTAGAGTAGAGGACTCCTAGAGGAGACCCTCAAGAGGAAGGTATATAACAGCTGCATCTTACCGGTACTTACCTATGGGGCAGAAACCTGCACACTTACAAAGAGGGTTCAACTGAAATCGAAGACGACGCAGCAAGCGATGGAAACGAAAATGATAGGTGTAACCTTAAGAGACAAGAAGAGAGCAGAGTGGGTCAGGGAACAAACGGGGGTTAAGTATATCATAGTTGAAATCAAGAAGAAGAAATGGACATGGGCCGGGCACGTAGCACGTCGGCAGGATAACCGCTGGTCTTAAGGGTAACTGAGAGGATTCCAAGAGAAGGCAAACGCGTGAGGGGGGAGACAGAAAATTAGGTGAGCAGATGAGATTAAGAAGTTTGCAGGTATAACGTGGCAGCAGAAAGCACAGGACCGGGATGATTGGCGGAACATGGAAGAGGCCTTTGCCCTGCATTGGGCGTAGTCAGGCTGATGATGAGAGGAGAGAAAGGGGGGGGAACGTAGGAGAGGAGAGACAGGGGAAGGGGACGCGCATGCGCTGTGGGGATGGGGGACGCGGGAAGGAGGGACGGACAAAGACCCCGCAAGCACATGCAAGCAAGATCAAGGAATGGAGTCAACGGGACGCGGGCGCCGCTCCGTAGGGTTGTTACGTTTGGCCGAGATGGGCTCCAAGCCGGGAGAAGAAGACGTCGTGAGAACGAAGAACGTACATTTTAATGCGGCATGCTTGCCGAAAGAAGGTGTACAATAGAAGCGCCCACGGCGTGGTCCGCAGTCCTTTATAAAGGCACGCCGTGATCAAAGGGCGAGGGCAAACATATCAACGCACATGCGCGATAACAGATTATCGTCCGGAACAGATGAGCCAGACTTGGGCGCCGGCTGAAAAGCAGAGAGCGGTGCGCAACGCAACAGCCCCTCCCCACGGAAGAGCACCAAGGGGGGTAAAGAAGGCTCCACACGCACGGGTTCTTGCTAAATGTTCGTGAAGACTTCGATGTAACGGCACTTTCGGAGATTTTCACCAGTTCAGCCTGGCTGCGCGCTCGATAGGCAGTTCCGAGGTGCACAGAAGCGCCAAAGTACTTGGCGACCGACGTTCAAGGATCCGGCGAAGTGACGTCTGACCGTCTGAGGTCAGATGACAGTGCTCGGTTTTCAAGTCGAAGGATGCGTCCTTCACGGACGCGCGCAGGGTCCGGTGGTCTCGTAGGCCGATGTGCGGAAATGTGGAGTGCATGGTGTGGCAGGAAACTGCAGGCGTCGCCGAGGGCACGAATCCCGGGCCAGGGTCCTGGGCATAGGCGATACAGCAAGCACCCCCCGCAAACACCACAAACAACTGCCGAGTGCGGCCAGGCTAGACCCTCATACGCAGAGTGTTTTGGAAACCTTCCAATTGGAACAAAATTGACTGTCGAGGACTTGCGACAGTTACGGTTCTACGTGAATACTGAATCAGGGCTTCGGTGCCACTATGCCGACCGGCGCAGAGGGAGAGAAAGCCCTGCTGAGACCATCTGCATTTGCGTGCAGCGATCCTTTCTTATGTTTAACCGTAAACGCGTACGGTTGCAAACTGAGGCTCCAACGTAATAACCTGCCATTTTTGTTGGACATCTGTTGAAGCCGCGTGAGCGGACGATGATCTGTAATGAAAATGAATTCTGACCCAGCCAAATAACAGGAAAGCTTTTCTACAGCCCAAACGAGGCACGCGCATTCCTTTTCTATGGTACTGTAAGCTTGTTCGCGAGCAGACAGCTTTCGGCTTGCGTACAAAATGGGATGCTCATGCCCGTGCTCGTCTTCCTGACTCAAAACTACACCTACCCCTTTTTCGCTTGCGTCACACTGCACAAGAAAGGGTTTCGAGTGGTCTGGGCTTGCCAGGACGGGCTTGGCGGTGAGAGCTATCTTCAAAGAATTAAAGGCAGCTTGTTTTGCTTCGTCCCATTGTACACGTTTAGGAGCGTCTTTTTTCAGCGCGTCTGTAAGTGGGCTAGCAACCTGAGAGAAACACTTGATATAGCGTTGGTAGTAGCCTACCATCCCTAAGAAAGTACGGAGCTCAGTCTTTGTTTCCGGCTGAGGGAAGTCCTTGATTGGCAGAACCTTTAAATCAAGTGGACTTCGATGTCCTTGACCTATTCTGTGACCTAGGTAGTCGACTTCTGAGCGACCTAATTTGCACTTCTGGGCTTTTAAAATTACGCCAGCCTCGCCAAGGCGACTTAGAACATCCCGCAAATGGTTCACGTGCTCCGGCCAAGTATTTGAAAATACTGCGATGTCGTCGAGATACGGTAGTGCGAATGCCTCCGCTCCAGCTAGCACATGATCCATGAGTCTCGAAAAGGCGAAGGGGGCATTTTTAAGACCGAATGGAAGAACCAAAGGCCGGAAGGTGCCGAAAGGAGCCACGAAGGCAGCCAATTCGCTCGCTCGCTCTGTTAGCGGCACTTGCCAGTATCCCCGCACTAAATCGAGCGTGGAGATAAACTTAGCTTTGCTCACCTTTTCAAGGCAGTCTTCTATGTGCGGTAAGGGATACACTTTGGTAACAGTTACAGAGTTAAGCTTACGGTAATCGATACACGGCCGCGGTTCTTTACCGTTAGCTTCTACAATTATCATTGGGGACATGAAACTTCCTTCACCTCGTTCGGCCACTTTAAGCGCCAGCATCTGATCGACTGCCTCCCCTCATCAATTTTTCATGGCGCGGTGAACATCTGTAAGCTTTACATCGCCTGTTGTTGTGCGACGTTGGATTGTCAGCTTCTGGTGTAAGCTCGATATCATGAGTCGTCAGAGTGGTCCGACCGGGCACCTTTGAAAACACTTGTCTGTGCTCAGCTATCAAATTTGTTAAATCTTCAAGCTGGCTTTCACTTACAGCACTGTCTGCTGTCAAATTAAGGATTTCATCCACAGAAAAAACAAGTCATGTCACGGGGAATGTCAGGAAGTTCGGCTGCTACTTCTTCGGGTTGATTTAACACCAAGTTCACAACCTGCACACGCTCTACATAGGGCTTCATGAGGTTGCTGTGATAGATACGTACTTCCTTCCTACGACCTGGCAGTTTAACAACGTAGGTTGTGTCTGAAAGTTTGTGTTGTATCGTCCCGGGGCCTTCCCAGTGTACCTCCAACTTGTTAGCTTTAGAAGTACGCAACATGAGCACCTTTTTGCCCTTCGTGAAACTGGCGCACACTGCTGTTTTTGTCGTAGCGCTTTTTTTGCTTTTTTGTCTGAGCTTCAAGCATATTAGCTTCCACCAGAGCCTGCGTGTCGTACAGGCGCTGCAGTAGGTTGCAAACGTACTCGACCACAGTCGGATCGCTACCCTTCTCTTCCCAGTTTTCACGAACTAGCCTAAGCGGGGAGCGCAGTGCCCTCCCGTACACGAGCTCTGCTGGGCTAAAACCTGTCGATTCATGTGCCACCGAACGTAAGGCAAAGAGCATAGCTGGTAACGCAGTGTCCCATTCTTTTTTTTGCTCGTAACACAAAGCCCGCAATACCCGCTTCATTACAGAATGAACCCTCTCTACACTGTTGCTTTGCGGATGTTGAATAGAGCTGTGGTGTATCTTGATACCGCACCTGTTGAGAAAAGTGGTTGTTAACTCGCTGGTGAAGACACTGCCGAGATCTGACTGTATTTCACTCGGAAAACCCACGCGGGAAAATATCAAGAGGAGGGCGTCTACTATTTCTGTCGATGTAAGACAACGGAGCGGCATTGCCTCAGGAAATTTAGTTGCAGGGCACACCATCGTCAAAAGATATTTATATCCCGACTTCGTCACCGGCAAGGGCCCCACAATGTCAACTACGACTCGACGAAACGGCTCAGTAATTATAGGAACTGCAGTCATAGGAGCCTTGTGTTTCTCGTGTGGTCTCCCAGTTCGCTGACAAACGTCACAACTACGAACAAACTCCTCCACATCTTTAAAACAGCCTGGCCAGTAATACTCGCTTAGCAGCCTTGCTTTTGTCTTTGTAATTCCGAGATGACCAGACCAGCCTGCCCGATGGGAAAGTTCTAGTATGTTATCGCGGTACTTTAGAGGGACCACGATTTGGTCAGCGCTTGCGCCTTTCTTGCCCCGAAACTCGCGGTACAAAATGCCATTTCTTTCATGGAACGAACCACTGCCAGCGCCTTGCTTTGAGACGCTTTGGCGACATTTTGTCAAGGTTAAATCGGTTTTCTGTTCCTCGATCAACGTGGCTTTGTCGACGGAAGATAACGCCTGAAAATCGCAGCTCGTGGGTGGAATGAAACACGGTGCCTGTTCACCTTCCTCGTGGGCGGATTCATGCGTGTCTGAGCTCGCGTCACCGCTATTATCTGATTGACCTCGTTTTTTATCCTCGGCACCGACAATGCGTGACGACGGCTCTTGGTGAGCGGCAGTTTCTTTCGCCATCGACCTCGTGACAACCATTACAGGGTTCATATCAAGTGTGACGCCTGCATTCAGCAATTCTTTTGCTGTTCTGTTTGATAGCAAATATGGACACTGTGGCATTACGCTATCCGAGACAGCTGCTTCAGTCTTAATTTCACCGAACTCCCCTTTCAATGTTACATTTGCTACTGGTAAGCTCAGAGTGCCTTCTTCCAAGGCTTGCCTTAAGCACACATAATCGCCTGTGAAATCACCAAAATTTACTAGGGAAGAGTGCACCACGTCATACGTTGCACCTGTGTCACGCAAGACTTTACATTCTCGGCCGTTAACTTCCATGTCATGTAGGTAAGGTTGCAGCAAATCTTCGCCCTGCTCCATAACGAACTGTATCGGCGATACTTTTGGAACGCGACACCCCGCAGCTACGTGTCCTGGTTTCTGACATTTAAAGCATACGATAGGCTTCCGCGCCTCAAAAGAGTGGTTTAAAGGTGAATCCGAAGATTCCTGCTTTGTGGTATTGTTATCTTTCTTCTCAGACTTCCTAAATTCCTTCTGTTCTGGTGTAGAGCCTCGTGCGCCTCGCATGTTTTTTTCTGCGTCAAAAGAACGGTGTTTTGCGCAGTAGTCATCTGCATACTCGGCTGCCTTGCGGGCCGTCCTCACATCTGGCTTATCGAGAATCCATTCCCTCAGTTTTTCAGGAAGTGTCGAACAAAATTGCTCTAGGCAGATTTCCTCAAACATTTTTGCCTTGTCATCGAACGCGTCAGCACCTTTTTAGCCAATTTTCTTGGAAGCTTGCTAGCCTGTACGCGAACTCTGAGTAGCTTTCGTTCGGCTTCTTAGCTGATTTCCTAAACTTAAGCCGGAAAGCTTCAGGCGACAGCTTGTACTTTGCTAACAAGGCCCGTTTTACGTCCTCGTAACATTCCGCTTCTTCGGCACTTAACCTAGCTAGAATTTGTGCTGCTTCCGCGGGCAACAAACTCAGAAGTCTTTGAGGCCAGGACGTCAGATCAAAGCCCATTCTTGTGCAAGTGCGCTCAAAGTTTGTCAAAAAGAGCCCCAATTCACTACCAATAACAAGGGGCTGAAGAAAACCTCTCATGTCATAACTGACGGCTCTCGGCTCTGCCTCAGTGGCCAGAGTCCGCTTTAGCTGCTCCAATTGGTATTGTTTTAGTTCCTCCTCTCTTTCTCTCACTTTGCGTTTCCTCTGCACTTCATCTATTGCTTCAGCAATTTCTTCGGCACTCGCCCCACAGGCTGAAATTTTGCCCACAATTTCGGGTTTCCGAATAGCTTTGCTAACCTCTAAGCCGAGCTCATCTGCTACGGCCAACAAATCTACCTTTAGCAAGCTATTCAAATCCATGTTCAATACCGTAACTGTGACAAAAGTCCTCTCTAGCCGCCTTTCCTATTTCCCTGACTGGAAATTATAACACTCGGCGTACCAGAGTTCAAAGCCAAAGCCTCACCGACTGCTGCCGCAGAGCTCCCGGGGGTCCGCCATCGCGCCGCTGCCACCAGCTGTTACGTTTGGCCGAGATGGGCTCCAAGCCGGGAGAAGAAGACGTCGTGAGAACGAAGAACGTACATTTTAATGCGGCATGCTTGCCGAAAGAAGGTGTACAAAAGAAGCGCCCACGGCGTGGTCCGCAGTCCTTTATAAAGGCACGCCGTGATCAAAGGGCGAGGGCAAACATATCAACGCACATGCGCGATAACAGATTATCGTCCGGAACAGATGAGCCAGACTTGGGCGCCGGCTGAAAAGCAGAGAGCGGTGCGCAACGCAACAGGGTAGAGGATTCCTAGAGTAGGAGAGGAGAGAGAGTGGGTGTGGGACATGGGAAGGAGGGACGGACAAAGCCCCGGCAAGCACATGCAAGCAAGATCAATGAATGGAGTCAACCTGGGCGACAGACACCACCTACCTAGCCATTGGCCTGTCTGTGATCACGGTCGTGACTCTGGTGACTGTAGTGGTGGTTGACGGCCTTATGTAGTACAGTGCTCTGGTTCGCATAGTGGGTGCTTGCCTACTTCATGAAAGTGGCCGGGTGGCCGGACGCGGGAAGGACGCGGGAAGGACGCGGGAGGGACGGACATAACCCCCGAGCATAAGATGCTTCGCATCTAAATGCAGTTACCATCGCTAAGCGCCTCACTGTTTGGGAAGCGTCTAGATTGTTTTAGACTATTCTCATAACATTGTGCGCACGACACCTGTGGTCGAGTTTATTCGTAATCGATTGGCAAGTGTACATTGAATTTTCAGCAGCTGGGCACAACAAGTTCGCC
>JALIZH010001402.1:0-57905 GCA_030522465.1 Rhipicephalus appendiculatus
TTTGGATTGTACGCTCTTGTCAGTCAAAATATTCTTTTTAGACTTTGGCTTGTACGACCAGCAAACGAGGGTGTCGGTGAAATCATTCTCAAATCTAGAAACTGGATACAGTTGTGCTTGGTCAATATGGGTGAAGCCATGCCCCTCAGAGGAGAAATTTTTTAGGACATCAGTGACAACACTGTCAAGGTCATTACGAAAAGAGTTGTTTAAAATGACTAAAAAAGTTCATTGACCATTACGATACTGCCTAATGCAAAATCTAAGTGCAGCTTCAAGTTGGGGCAACGCCATCTCTGTTTGAATTTCTGGCTATTTGCACTTTTAGCAATGTAACACTCGTTTCATATCGGCTAAGAAACTGCCAGCGCTCGAGTGCTAAGCACACCACTCTGCGCATTGCAGACGTCGCGAACCCAGCGAAACGCCGACAGCCCCGTTACGACGAACGAAGCCAGCCGCAGGGCGCGTGCAAGCCCTGCGTGCACACGAGATCCGACCGAGGAGCCAGCACGCGTGACCGAGGTAGAAAGCGAGGTTATGGGTCAGTGGCATGTGATATCGACAGACTAGGCGTTCGCTCTCTTTCGTCCTCATCGGTTACGTTGACGCTACTCGAAACCGGAACGGGCGCCTAAAATATGCGTTCTAGAGTCACCGACGTAGTGGAAAACATGCAACACGTGCAATCCAGCCAGTTGTATTTAACAAATTTATCAAAAAAAAGGCCATGAAAATGTCACAGAGTACAGGGGCGACCACGGAACCGAGGTAAATGCCTGATTTCCGCACATGATAGTGCTCATCGAGGAAGGTGGCTGTGGAACCTAGGTAAAACCGCAACGAGAAATTTCTCAATACAAACACCAACGGAATTTTGAAACTCGAACACCCTTTCTCTTCAACAATTTCTCTTAGATCTTTGTACAGTCCGTCATGTGGAATGCGATAGAAAACGTCCTCTACATCCACAGAAAAGTCTGTAAAAGCTAGAGGCATACCCTTTTCCAGAGTCTGAACGAGTTACTTGGAGCTCCTTATGCGGTACGGATCAGGCCCCGAAATTTGTCCGAGGTGTTGCTCCAGATCGCCTAATGTGCAGCGCTTCTGAAAGCCTACTTCAGAATAAAAATAAAATCTACAGAAAGGAAACGGCAACCCTTGATTGTTTAGTTATGCCATATTTGCATTGCTTATCACGCAACATTAGAAAGGTAGCAGAAAAGCACGAAATTCGTGTCCTGTTTTTGGTGCCATGCAAACTAAAAAAAATGTGTAACCTGTGCTGACTAAAGTGTACACTGTGCTGACTAATCATACAGGTGACGTCAAGACGGCAGTTCTCGATAGAGGAAAGGCACGGAGAGCAGCATGCGAGTATCCATTGGTGGTTTAGGGGCCCTTTAAGCTGTCCCTGTCAGGGCTGTTTTCACACGGGGACGTTTATTACATACTATACTCCATCTCACAAATACCTTTACGCACTGCCGATGCTACGGGGCGTACGCAGGCAGTATCCTTTCGCAGGCACACAATATAAGTTCCGGGCTTATCTGTTTCATAATCGACCAGGTTCAAGGGCTTTAGCTGTGCTTTTCGCATGACGCGTTGCAGCGATACATGGCGCGTTAGGCCATTCGTGCATGCCCTTCGCAATTTTTGAAATAATGCAGAGAATACCGGCCGGTAGCCGTAACAACCACCCTAACGACGATGACGTACAGCAACATGGCAGCCCCCATACACCCTAGACCATCCGCTTCCATCTGAATTCGTGCTTCTGACTGGCTCTCTGCCCGCACAGCAAGAAATAAGTGGTATAATCTACCATCGCTTAGTCTCATCTAACGCTGAAGGCACACCACCAAGTACCTTTTTTTGCTCTTATCGAGATCGCTCGTTTCTTTCGATGCTGCTAGTACTACCGAGGCGATGCCGAGCCGTGAAAGCGGTTTGATGTTAAATGAGCAGATGTCGCCACAACATTAGCGTCGGTGATGCGTTGACGATGCGAAACACCCTGAATGTCTGTATTGTTTTCTGTGCCAATAATTTGCAGTTCCACCCAAGAATGGTACGTGATTGCTGCTGAAAGTGCGTCGACCATGCTGTCAAAAAAGAACTCGGTGAAACGCCAGTATGAACGCTGTTAAAAAAGAACCGCGTTCCTTCAAAAGGCCAGTGAACACGTCCTGTACAAGTTGGTTTCCGGACATAAAGAAACGGTGAGGTGGCGTTCCCGCAGAACTTTTTGCGTTTTGTAGTAACTGCAAGGAGCAAGTAGCGACAAGGTAGGCGAGCTGACGCCAAAGAGACGACGAGCTGACGACGCGATGCGCATGATTACGTCTTGATGGGGCTTTCGCCTTTCCTATTGGCTAACAATCCCCGCAGCTTCCACGATGCTGCAACGTACTTCTAATGCCTGTGTCGCCTGTGTGACGCCATCTAGTAAACAAACCTGCAAACGCTCCTTTCAGCGCGCAGTAAATTGCATAAATGGCCGTTGCAACGTTTGCAGGTTTGTAGATGGCGTCACCAACTCTTCGTAAAAGACCGCTTACGTAAAAGACTTTTTTGCGCGCCCGTGTGACACAGGTATAAGCTGGAGTAGTAAGAAGAGTTCAGGTGAGTATAAAAAAATTTACACCATCTTCCCAAAGGGAACCCTGATAGGATGCGAAGCAGCAGCGTTGCGCACGGGTGGCGTCACGGGTTGAACGGCGCTGACGCGGGTGCTGCGGTGAGCGCTGGAAGATTCTTTTGAAGCGATGGCTGGCGTAGGTCTTGTCGTCGCGCGTCAGGCGGCAGCTGCGGGCGCTCCGGCGAGCGCGCGGTAGGCGAGAGAGAGAGTGACGTCAACGCGCAGCTGCGGCGTGACCTACTTGGCACCGCTCCAACACCTGCGGCGAGGGGAGCGCGTTGCGGCGCGTTCGTCCGTACGCACGGAGGGACAGCGTTACACAGCCTAGTCAAATAGCTGCTTCGCATCTAAAAGTGCACCGGTTAACGAAACTGTCTTTAACGGCACGTACACACAAGGAAGGCACCGGTACGAATTATAGCAACGATGTCCCTGCAATGTCAAAGGAGCCAACGCTTTAAGCAACGGCTCTCACTTCCAACTGCACACAGCCACAATCACAGCTCCATCGTTATCGTGCCTGTTTTAAAGGTATTGAAGTTAAGAACGCTCCAAAGAAATGAATAACAGTAGGCCCTCTGTAAAATATCAATCAAAACACATGTCTTTTATTTGAAAAAACTCTACGCCATCTCCACAAAGTGAGAAAGGGAAAATAGACAACCACCCGTTTGTAGCGCGAAGCCACAAGGAAATCCATACGGATTTCTCAGAAAGACAAGCTTCTTAGTTGTCCGAAAAATTCGTCCTGGTCCGGGGTTCGAACCCGGGACCAACGCCTTTCCGGGGCGGTCGCTCTACCAATTGAGCTAACCAGGAAGCTAGCAATTGGCAGCGCGAGGGCGAATTCATCGACAACTCGAAGCACATTACTCCTACAAAGTGAATGCTGATGAGTGGGGCGAAGCTCCAAGGCTTATTGGTAAAACCGTGAAACGTTCGCCCCACACATCATATAAAGACGTGAGACGTTGTTATGGGGTGATTGTATATACACTTATATACAGAATGTTTATTAGGAAGCGAAGCTCCTTAGGCCGGCACCCGTTCGCCGTTGAAGCTCCCTGGATGCGTCGCCGGCTCGAAAAAGACAATGAAACGCCGTGCGCGCCGAACGCCGAGCGGTTTGCTTCTAGCGCACCAGAAATTCGAGGTTAAATAAAAGAAATAAGCTCTGTGCACAACTGGTTATAATGTTCGTCTTCACTTTCGCCATCGTGAATTGTGAAATGACAACCATCATTCTAGCGCAGCACGGGCGCTTTGTCTAAGGTAGCAGTAGACGCTCTTCGCTCGCGGCGCCGGCGCAACAACAACAACAACAACAAAAAAAGAAACGGCACGTGGTGCAAGGCGCTCGCGGCGTTCGGCGCGCGTTGCGCAAAAAACGAGGTGCGCGGCGCAAAAACAGTTCGCGTTTACAAACGACAATAAAATTTACCAAAAACCATGTTTGTACATATATGAAGAAAAAGGACCCACTTGACATTACTTAGGGCTCCTCACAGAATATGGATAGTCGTCCTCAGAAACGTAAACGTGAATATGATGAAGACGATAAGCAGCTTGGCAAAGGACGGAACGCAAAGCCAGAGCAGCGGCAGCAAGATGAGCCCGGCAACAGGGTCCTGCGGTTAAAGCACGACGAGCGGAGCTACAAAGGTTACGCGGACAGGATCCTACCGTACGTGCTAGAGCGGCCGAATCTAAGCGCCGACGCCGCGAACCGTTTCAAAATGTACATAGTCGTTTGCTTCCCATTTCTGAGGAGCTTCGCTCATCAGCTTTTAATTTACACATCGAGGCAATTATATACACTTATATACACAAGATCATATAGATGCAATTATATAGATAATGGACAATTGTTTTACGTTACTGATCACAAAGTAGGGTTGCTCCTAATGAGCTCTGGGACCCGTTTCGCTTTGGAGTACGTGGCGAGGGGATCTTGAATTATGAGAGGTAGTGGACAGTTGGCGAAGGCAATGTCGATGCAGGTCCCTCTCATGGTGATGGGACGCTTGTGGTCGTACCGAGCTATACGAGAGATCGTAGCGGGACATCATGTGTGGGACTAGCCAGTCGTCAGCAATGATGTCCACGTTGAAGTCTCCGACGAGCGCAAAGGGGCCGTGTTTGAATTCGGTTGTGTACCGATGCATTGCATTGTCGATGTACGTGATGACGTCTTTCTTGGACAGGTTCGGCGCGAGGTAAACGGCCATCACGACGATTCCGTTGGAGAGCTTCACGGCAGCGTGTTCCCCGTTGTGGCTCTGGTTGGTTAGGGGTAGTTGGAGGTCCTCGGCCGTTTCAGGTAGCTTGACGTAGATGCCGACACCTCCCGCCCGTATTGTGGTCGATGGTGAGGGTGACCGTTTCGGTGAGGGTCGATGGTGACCTTAGCCGTTTCGCACGGACTCGGCTCCCGGAGACGAGCCAGCTTTCCTCGCTCGCAAAGCTTCATAGTTCCCACCGCCCCGTTGACTAGCCCGCCGACGACGTCAATGTTGGTAGTGATAATGTAGGGCCTGTCATGGACATAGGTCGGCAAACTCACTCATGAGTCGACTCACTCAGACTCAGATTGAGGCGTGAGTCTGAGTTCGAGTGAGTCCGCCTGAGGAAAATTTTGGCGAGTCTGAGTCCGAGTGAGTCAGGTTCACGAAAATATTCATGAGTCTGAGTCCGAGTGAGTCCGTTTGAGGAAAAGTTTAGTGAGTCTGAGACCGAGTGAGTCTGGATGACGAAAACACCGGTGAGTCTGAGTCCGAGTGAGTTTGGTTGGAGAGAAATTTCGTGCGTCTGAGTCCGAGTGAGTCTGCTTGAGCAAAATTTTGGTGAGTCTGAGTCCGAGTGAGTCCGGTTGAAGAAAATATTAATGAGTCTGAGTCCGAGTGAGTTCGCTTCAGCAAAATTTTGGTGAGTC
Organism: Rhipicephalus appendiculatus; assembly: GCA_030522465.1. Classification (NCBI taxonomy): domain Eukaryota; kingdom Metazoa; phylum Arthropoda; class Arachnida; order Ixodida; family Ixodidae; genus Rhipicephalus; species Rhipicephalus appendiculatus. The sequence goes on from JALIZH010001402.1 coordinate 5,577, forward strand.
TGAGTCCGAGTGGGAGTCCGGTTGAAGAAAATATTAATGAGTCTGGGTCCTAGTGAGTGCTAAGCGAAAAACGTTTATTGAGTGAGTCTGCGTGGGCTCCATTTATTTTGCCGACCTATGGTTACAAATATTTATAGCCTCCTTTTATGGCGTGCCTTGTAATCGTATAGACGTACCGTCTTGTAAAGCCCTAGAAATTATTTTTCAAATTATCAAGCTGTCCATGCCCTCATATACGAGGGCATGTAAGTGGGCTGTGCAGCATGTCCTGACACATCTACAACTCCAGGCACTTTTATTAAGCGACATCGTGATCCACATTGAGTTTGATCTACAATTATGTACCTAATCAACGGAGAATGAGTGCAATGTTCGAGCTTCATCATTCCATGTGCATTCAAATACGACAAAGCAGCACGATTCGCGAGCATCGAGCGCCCCTACGCTCTCTGTTGCATTGAACCGCTTGTGTCTTTAGATGTCGCTTCGGTTTTTTTCATGAATAAATGTGGCAATTGGGAAATTTTCGAGCGCCAAACAAGACATTCACAAGTACGAGAGAGACAGGACGGGCGCTTTTGAATGCCTTGATAATGCATTGTACCGCGCTCAAAAATTTCCCAGTAGCTATGCACCATCTCGCCGAATTTCAAGCTTTGTTAAAAATGTAGCGACGACACAGACCATCGGCTTTCGTCATGTCATTCGCTACCAATTAAACAGCGGCTGCGTTATTTAAATGTGGCTAGATAAAGCTTGCCCCCGTGGTACCTCGAAAGTTGTAGCGACCGGATTTCAAGGGAGGAAGGGGGTAGAGACGCACCATTCATGCCATACGCGACGCTTCATCACTTGCAAAAACAAATTTCTTCGGGCTGTAATGTGGTCAAAGAATTCTGTTACCTCTCAGCAATTCAAGGAGCTTTTAAACTTTAATTACCTCTTCGAATTCTAGACTCTCTTTGGGAGATATTGCTGCCATATTTTCCCAGCACGCCTGCAGTTCAGTCCTTCCCGACTCAAGCAAAACCCGTTTTTTTTTCGTATTTTTTCTTTCCTTTCCTATTCGAACACCTTTCCATTCATAGTCAGCGTTGACGCGCCGAAGCACTTTCGGTGGTCCCTCAGCCGTCATTGTGTTCGTCCAAGCCACACGGCAAAAAGCTTCATGGCACGGCCGTTTCCCAGGCTCGTTTCTCGTATCTTGCTTTCGAGCTCCTAATACCCCCCAAGGAATGCAAGGAAAGTACAAAACGAAGCAACGAGCTCGACACTCTAGGTTTGGGGCCTGCAACACAAATATCTCTATTCTTTCAAAAGTGAACATTCGGCAGAAGTCTGTCTGGTTGGGATAACAGAAAACTGGAGAAAAGAGAAAACTCCAGCCAAAATTTATTTTAAGAAACCGCGACGTTTCGAAGCATGATCGGCTTCTTGTTCAGGGGTGAGTAGGCCCGAGATGTGCAGCGCCGCTTTGTCCGTGTCGAATTTCTTCTACGTCCCTGTCTGTCGCGCTTACTCACAATTCATGAACGCCTTCTAGCCAGGCGTGATTGTTTGCTGTGAGTCGTCGCAAGCCCTGGCAGTAGAGGGAGGGCAGTGCCCCCGTGGTGTGGTTGATGTTTCCCGCTGTCTGCTCAATGTAGCAGGATTCGAGGAGGGGCCGCCGGCGAAGGTTCCTTTCTTTTTCCAAAATCACCGCGCCGTCGGGACTGGTATGGTGGTCAAACCGCTGGCAGTGCTCTGTCACTTCGGTCCGTCCGCTGTTAAAGTGACGGAGGTCATTCTTGTGCTGCCGCATTCTTTGATGGAAGTTCTTGGTTTCCTTAATGTAGGAAGCGGGGCAGTCGGCGCACGTGATCCGGTACACGACGCCCTGCGCTTTTTCCGCAGACGCACTGTCTTTGGGCCGAGGGATGAAACTGCCGATGGTGGTGGATGGCTTGGGGGGTGTCACGTTGGCCCCGTCTTTTCTCTTACGGAGGGCTCAGCGAATAAACGCCTTTGTGTAGCCGCTGGTGTAGAGGTCACGAATTATTGTCTTCCGTTCTTCTATCCGCTGCTGTGGCGACGATTGGTGATTTTGGTTGGAGTTTTATATTTAAACTCGTGACGCAGTGGGTGGTTGGTTGGTTACACAATAAACGAAGGCACGTTTAGCTGCAGTAGGGCGATAAGAACTTTAAAATCGATTTTAAATACGTCCTAGGCTATATTATCTGTTGATATTTCGTAGATGATGCGCGTGTGTGTACACAAATCTATCCCACATGTTATCTAGCCTTCAAAATTTTGTTTCAGAGCTTCAATGGGAAAGATAGTGGGGGGGGGGGGGGAGTATGCGCTGGTATGAAGATAAGGAGCGGTCTCATAAATATGCGAGACTCGAGCACTGCTCTCCATCCCTTACCCCCCCTCCCTGCATCTTCGAGAATGTAGACTTTGAAGCAGGAAAGAAAAAAAGCGCATGTCCTGCCTTCATGTCACTCATTTTGTATTCGTTGTAGCACTGGCTTTCGAACATAAGTCGCTGTGCAGTGTCCCCTCACGGGAGACAAATTAGCGCATTTCTCCTATGTTTCATGAATCACTAGATGTCATTATGAACCCACACCAATTGCCCATCAGTCTGTCATTCTGCAAAGAAAAACAGTACGTTATGGCCAACCTCCGCTGCCCCATTTATCCGCTGAAAATAGGCTCCTCAATTATTTATTTATTTAGTAGTACCCTGAAGGCCCGAAGGAATTACAGAGGGGAGCTGTGCATTTGAGAATGCGTAAGAGAGTAGCAGTTACATCGAAGTAAAAACAATACAAATAATAAGTTATTAAGGATAGATATAATAGCGACGCAGTGAGAATAAAAAGAAATAAAATTGCTAATAGCGCAGGGTTAGGTATGTGAAATTATTGCGTCTGGTTTGTAGTAAACCCTCTAGTTGTCAGTTCAGGGCCTTGTCCAGTGACTTTTTCTTAAAAATGAATATTCCTGTCCTTTCTGGGGTCTAGTAGGGTCACTGTGAAGCGGCGCCCGCGTCCCCACCTTTCAATACGGCATTCTTGCAATCGGCTTGACTGTCAGCAATTGGGGTTTTTGGAAAGCAGAAAATTGCCATCTCGTTTTGCATGGTCTGTACCAGATCATGCAAAAAGCTTCGACCATACCTTTGAACACACTGGCTGGCTCTCATCGGCGCGCCTATGCACGTTCCTTTTTGCCTTGTGTCCGTATCCAGCGTGGTACTGATACGACTCTTTACCATTATTCACGAGATAGAGTAGTCACTAACAGTTACAACTGGTTCTTATCCGTCTCCGAAAAATATCTTGCTAGAAACAAACGCAGTCACAACCAGTGTACTTAGATTAAGATGCACGTCGAAGAACCCTGGGTGGTCGAAATATCTGGAGCCCTCCACTACGGCGTCTCTGACAACCACATCTTGGCTTTGCGACGTAAAATACGAACCTTATATTATCCGCAATCACTTTGCGAAAGCATGACATCGACTAAAACCGAACTTACCATTTCTATAATTCCGAAACACTAGTAGAATAATTATTGGCGTTTAACGTCCGAGAGCCATGATGTGATTATGAGGGGCGCCGCAGTCGACGGCTACGGAAATATTGGCTACCTGGGGTTCATTACGTGCGCCAAAATATAAGCACACATGGCTCAAGCGTTTCGGCACTAATCGAAAATGCGGCCGGGATTCGATGCCGTGATCTTCGGGTGAGCAGTCAAGCACCACAACCACTAGACTATCGTGGCAGGTGTTTTCGAAACTTTAGAGAGGCAGAACCATGTTTCCAAAATTTTTCAAGGGTGGTGAGCTCGATTCTGCAAAAGATGGCCACCTCATATTATTTTCTTTTTCGCGTTGTCAATGAGCGGTAAATCGACTGCAAGACCATTGGTAGTTTCATGAACGTGTTTAGAAAAGCGCCATAACGTAATGTCAAACTTTCTTCGTTCCCAAGTAGCGTGATTAGGCCTTCGAACGGCAAAGCGTAAGAAAGGACTTCATTTATAGGCTAATTGGGTCTGCCAAAAACGCACGTACGCGCTCGCCCATTGAAAACAAATGGCGCGTGCGCATAGCTCATTTCAAAGGTAACAGGAATGAAAACCTAATGTTCCTCGAAGGTCGGTATACCCATTCTTATATTTAAAGAAATCATTCTCAATATTGCAAAAAATCGCGTGTATAATGTTGAATTTCTCTTTACTATAGACATTGCGATGCACGGGAAATAACTTCTTTTTGTATGTTGAAAGCTATCATACATATATTTTGAAGGTTTCCTGGCACTTTTGAACTCTTTACATGTGTTATTCTACATAAGCTATTTTATGGCGCTCCTTCGACATTTATTAAATGAGCCGGGCCAAATCGAATATTGCTAATTTTTAGTCCGAGTACGTCTGGTTGAGAAAAAGTTAGGCGAGTCTGTGAGTCCGCGAGTGAGTCCGCTTCAGGAGAATTTTGGTGAGTCTGAGTCCGAGTGAGTCCGGCTGACAAATATTTTGGTGAGTAAGTCCGGCTGAGTTATATTTTCGTTATATTTTCGTGTGTCTGAGTCTGAGTGAGTCGGGCTGAGTAATATTTTCGTGAGTCTGAGTCCGAGTGAGTCCGGCTGAGTTATATTTTGGTGAGTCTGAGTCCGAGTGAGTCCGGCTGAGTTATATTTTGGTGAGTCTGAGTCCGAGTGAGTCCGCTTGAGGAAACTTTTGGTGAGACTGAGTCCGAGTGAGTCAGGTTGACGAAAATATTCATCAGTCTGAGTCCGAGTGAGTCCGTTTGATGAAAAAGTTTAGTGAGTCTGAGTCCGAGTGAGTCTGTATGACGGAAACACCGGTGAGTCTGAGTCCGAGTGAGTTTGGTTGAAGAGAAATTTCGTGAATCTGAGTCCGAGTGAGTCTGCTTCAGCAAAATTTTATTGAGTCTGAGTACGAGTGAGTCCTAAGCGAAAAATATATTTATTGAGTGAGTCTGAGTGAGCTCCATTTATTTTGCCGACCTATGGTCATGGACGATGGTAATCTGTATTGGCGAGTTGGCAAATTCTGTGTGTGACATTGTAAGCCACCTTTGCCGTTGCCTTGTGCATGGCTTCTTGGGTCAAGCAACTGATGTACATGTCTTGAGCTCAAACGACTTATTCGTCTCGTCCTTGCTGAGAGGCAACGAACGCTTTGAACTTGTTCACCTCGTCGTTCTAGTAAAAGATGCGAATGGCCGAAGGAGCGCAACACAAGGCTTCTTCGGCGGTTACGAATCGGCTCTCCAGCAGCTGGACCTCCTCTTCGTCCAGCGGTTTGCCGTCTCCGATCTTTGTAAGCAGAGCAGAGAAGGAAGCGTCGGCTTAGGCGCACGACCCGGACTAGCGGGAAGTAATCCAGGTACTGCCACTTGATGGTGAGGCCGATGAATCCACTGCCTCCTTCCCTGCATTTGTACACCTCGTTCGCCCTCACGGGCGGCAACTGCCGTAAGTCGCCGCACGTGATCACGCAATCTTGCGGAGACGGGAGTCGATGGCGTCGCGGTTGTCGGCAGACAGTATGCTGACCTCATCCACGATGATACTCTTGACGTGAAGAAAGGCCACGAGGAAGGTGTTCAGCTCACTGTAGCTTAACCCGGCGTCCCTGGTATTGCCGCGGCAGAGCTTCAAAGGCGAATACACGGTGGTTCCTCCTAATGCCACCGCCGCCTTTCCCGTCCTCGCGCAGATGACGAACGGGTTGTAGGGACCTGTGTTGTTGTATCGTTTGCAAACGTCCATCCCCAGACGCAGAGCGAACGTCCTGCCACACCCGGCTTGCCACACCCAGACCACTCTCGCGGAGGTGCCGCGAGAGTGGTCTGCCTGTGGATGATCTCCCGGAGCAACTCGTACTGCTCGACGTTCGTCGTTCTTCGCGTTATTCTTTGCTTGCACCCACCACCTGCCTAGCTATTGCTAAGCAGCCACTCTGTGCTCTCGTCAATGACTCTTGTGACTGTGGTGGTGGTTGACGGCCTCTCGCAGTAATGGTCACTGGCGGCGCTGACTGACGCTTCAACTTCAACGGTTGAACGCTACATCCCATTTGGACCCTGTTTTCATCGCCTTCTCAATCGCTACCCTTGCTCCCCCACTCGGTGGACATCTAAACCATGCAGCAAGGAAAGGAACTTCTATAGGGTGTAAATCGGCCCTTGAAAACTGTCCTAGAATGCCTACTGCCAGTGGAGTTGTGAAGTGCCCCCCTACCACATAATTTTTTTTCTTTTAGGAGTTGGCGAGGTTCGCACTATGGATTGGTAAGACAACACGCGCACCTGCGCAGCTGCTCACGTTGTTGGTGCTTGTGTTAATAATGATAATTAATTATACCTATGTGCGAAACCAAACTTTTGCAAAATTAACATGTTCTCTCTCGTCAGAAGGGCGTCTTGCTGGGAGACTTGGTAATACATCATAAATGTAACGCAAAAAACCACGGACACAGAAAAAGAGCACACATACACAGCGCTGACTATCAACTGAAGTTTATTGATTAACATACACACATATATACTCAAGGACCTAGACACGTGATGAAAAAAATAAAAATTAAATAAAAGAAGTGCGTTAGTGACTAGCGATCAGGTAATCTACTTCGATAGGGTGCAACACTATCGATGGCCTCGCGACACATGCATCCCCACATCTGTAGATAAAGTACGCTTCTTCAATGTCTCGCTCCGTCTTTTCGTGAAATCTTGCGAGCACACCTGCTTCCGTCAGCCTAGGCGCGCAGCCGCAGTCCCTCTGCAATGTAGTGTGATTCTATACTTCTCTATTCTCTCTCGTAGTGTGAATCTATACTTCTGCCACGCAGTATTATATGTGGTAATGACACTGTTCGCACAATGTAGCATCCATATGATGATTTTTTTTTCGATGTAACTTAAAGCCCTGGCGTCGCTCCGTGAAAGAACACATGCTTGTCACTAAGAAGCCCTGGGTTCCATTCCCAATCAAAAAGAAGATTTTTATTAGTTAATGTGCCTCTAAGTAAAACCTCGGTGATACGAATCTCGCGTGGTAACAAAAAATATTCTTATCATCCGAAATTCGTACTACATTTTTGCAGCTATTGTTTCTCAGTGCCGCAACAACACCGTGAACAGCCCTGAATGATAGGCAGTAAAGTTTTCAGACGTCAATGATCATACTTGTAGTCCTAAATATATGGTGCGTGCGTGGAACCAGATGCGTTACGACCCGTGTCAGCTATTGGACAGCTAGTATCCCCTTCCTAGTCCCAGTATCCTTCTCCGCATCACAACAGAGAACTAAGGTGACAGTAACTCGACGAGCGCTTTCCACATTGTGCATGGGTATTGCAAATGAGTTCTGCGGAATCCCGCAAGGTGCATGAATGCCGGAAAATTTTCTGCATCAATGCCAGAAAATTTTACAACGGCTCTCCTTTGTTCTCATTTTCTTATAGTGGGGGGTGCGGGGGCTGTTTTTCGGGAGGTTTGCTCAAAATTAGTCTCTCCCGTGTATATCGGAGAACTGGCAGATGTGCGCTTCCACAACTATCGTGCATGTTGACGTTCCGTGGCCTAGCTCCTTCGCCAAGACCGTCTCCTTCCTGTTACAGTCCACGTCCAGTCCTACAGTGTTACAGTCCTCGTCCACGGTTCATAGGATCTCTACGCGCAGGCGCGCGTAAACATGGTACAACATCGCTGCCTCGAGCACAGCAGCACGCCAGCACGCGTCGAAGCGTCAGTGGTGAAAAAAACATGGTTGATCCCTCCGTCATAGGAATCGGTACGACACGAAGGTAAAATGTGTCCTTACAACAGTTGTTGAATGCTTGCTGTACAATGATATAAGAGTGCTTGCACAATGTCTATTGATATTTGGAAGTTATAGCACCGTTTAACCTGGTTACAACCATGTTACATCTTTATCACAGAGAGCAATCAAAGAAAGCGCCGTGACAGCCAAAAGAGCGTCCCTGATTGGGCGCAGAACTTCGGCTCAAGTCGGACATCCCGTCGCATGTTAACGCGCTGAAAAACACGGCTGGACTAGTGATACAGACAACGCGCGTCCGTCGGGTCTCCCGTGTAGCCAGGCCGCGATTTTCTTGGAGAGTCGGGGGAGAGGGGGCGGGGGTTTACCTAAGCGCGGAACGCAGTGTTACCGCCAAGAGAGGCATGCGCGCGTCGCAGAGGTATTTTTTTGTGTGGATGGATGCTGTGAGCGGGGCCGACGCTTGGGCTAGTGTCGCCGCCTCGCGGTGTTTTCACACGTTGTCAGAATTGGACTGCTCCTATAGGAAACGCGTTTCATTGGACGGACGCGTAGCAACGGCGCGTTGGAGAAGCTAATTGCGGAGGCCATGGTCATGGTGCATTACTTCTCTTTGCCACTATCTGAAGGCGATACCACCTCGCCGACCAAGAGCACTGTGAGAGCTAAATGTGAGATGTGATAGGGGCGTTTGTATAGCCTCCAGAGTATCTGACCGTAGCGCAGTGGATAGCGCGCCCTGATGCTGCTGTCGCGGACCGAGAAGCCATGGGTTCGACTCCCGGTGACGGAAGTTTCTTTCTTTTCGATCTGACTGCGTGAATTTCTTCGAAGTCATTTCCGTGATGGAAATACGTCACTGAAGTCTTGGAGGACCCCGGCATAAAACACTTTCGTGTTTAAAAAAATGGCGACGCCTACGCTATCTGTAATCAAACTACGAAGGCACACGAAAGCGCATTGGGCGCATTAGGGCCTCCAAGATTCGCGTGCACAGATTCTCGGAGGATATCACGCGCCGCTGATGATCGATCCTGACAGAGTGGCAGCGCGGTGCGAATGCCCTGCGCTTGGGCTTCCGCGACCGCGCGTGATTCCCAGTTTTCCGCGGCAGCTCGGGCCGCCCCTGTTTGAACCTGCGCGGTAGCGTACGTTCGCATCAAACGTCGCGGGGTGAAAAACGCTTCGAAACAACCGTATTACATTTCAGGCTAATGAGCCTTGGCCGGGACTACAAGAAAATTAGAAAAATTCTTATCGTACCGGAATTTGTACGAGCCGTGATCGTATCACTGAGGTTGTACTGTATCTCGAAGTTCGCGCCCGTACAACGCTGATTTTTCGCTCACAAAAAGCAACGCCGACACCGACACCAGTGTGTTTGCGTAACGTGCTCTTTAACGCTGTCGCGTAACATCGTGATTCTCAGCGAGCGCCTGACTGCTGTACCTAAGACGGCGCCTTAGACTAAGCAGCATTGGCCCATGGGTCAACCGGTGAAATTAACTTTGGAGTACGCAGATCTCGCTCTTCTTTTTACCGCATTTTACTGATGAATATATAAGAATGGTATCATGGCTATATTTAGTGCAGTCAATGTGGTAACTGATTTTTATGAAAGACAAGCTGTTTAGCGAATCAACAAATTGCAGCACGCTAAGTTCTTGTCAATGATAGCAAATACATCGCGCGGTCGGCTGCAGCTTTCGTTTAATAACAGTTGCAGTTTCAGGTCCCAAATCTACGAGATGATTATGAGAGACGCTGTAGTGGAGGGCTCCGGAAATTTCGACCAGCTGGGATTCTTTAACATGCCCCTAAAAGTAAGCACATGAGTCTCTTGTATTTCGCCTGCATCAAACCACGGCAGCGAAGGCCCGGATACCATCCCGCGAGCTGTGGGTGAGCGGTGAAGCGAAACCGCAGATCCCACCACACACTTAGTTGCGATACTAATTTAATGTATTAATTTATGTATTTTTCGACCTCCTAGCCTGATCTGTGAAAAAGAATAGTTAGATGAGTGAAGATGTAGTTGATTTGATAATTATTGACAGCGAAGGTACTTAAGCTAGCCGTAAGCTGTATGCCGTCTGAAGATTCATAAACGGGTATACTGAATAAAAAAAAAAACACTCTCCAGCCACTTTTACCGAAACATTGGGTAATTCTCACTACACACCCCTGATTCACTAAAAGTGAAGACGGCAACACTTAGCCCAACGGCCTATCACACACAAAAAAAAAAACACCTGTGAGCACAATACTCACAGGATTCGTCCTTCATGCTCCTGCATATAATCATCATCACTTCTTCGTTCGAAAAGTTGCTCAGGCGGCTTTTCCAAACAAAATTCGTCGGGACCACGACTATGCTGATATCATGCAGAGACAGCAGCACGGCAGCATGAGGACCATAGGCGAGTGCAAGTACTCCCTTATATCCACAAGATTTTCCACAATGTCAGAAAAGTTGCGTCTGGGCACGGCGCGCAAGTCGTGTTCTCGGCGCCGTGCAAGCTGTCACGCCTTTGTGCGAATATTGAAGACCGAAAATCAAAAGGCGTTTGCACCACTCGCCATTACACGATATTCATCGACAACATCACAAATTTCGCGTATCGCATACAACTTCTTATGCTAGAGTGTACATAAGACAGACGAGGCGCTGGGTCCACCTCGGTGGGATCAGTGGCTAAGGTGCTCGGCTGCTGACCCGAAGGTCGCGGCTTCGATTCCGGCCGCGGCGGTCGCATTTCAGTTGAGGCGAAGTGATAGAGGCCCGTGTACCAACGATGTCAGTACACGTAAGGAACACCAGATGGTCGAAAGTTCTGGAGCCCTCCAGAACTGCCTCTCTTGTAATCATATGGTAGTTTCGGGACGTAAAACCCCAGATATTAGTACTGGGTCAGCGCTCACGTGAAAGAACATGATACATCGGTCACTTCAGCAGTAGACGCCATCCTACCCGCTCATTGCAGATCATGCGGTTGCTCATCCATTTTTCATGATACCCAGATGATTAGAAGGGGAACCACGAAAAGTGAAAGAGAAATAATTGAGGTGTACGGAATGCAGAAAGAGGGGCATGATCAGTGTGTGAGTGTACCTTCCTTATCAATATCACGAAAAGGAGGTGACGTTTTCTAGAGCAAACGTTATTATGAAGTGCCATGCGCTGCGTTTTAATCTGCAGGGTTTTTTAAGGCCCATGGGCGTTAGCGATTGTGCTTCGTTTGTCACATGGCCACCGTGCTCACCTCTGCGTTATCACGTATGGCGCATGCGCGTCTTAGTTTTTTTTTTCGAGTATCTGAAATTTAATTAAACTGGTACTTGTACCAGGGTGTGTGGTCGTGAAAATCTCTGTTCTTGTGTACCTGTTTTTCAAGTTTGGTTTCGTTGATTCTCCAAGTTATGTACCAACAGCAGACTCTCTCTATGCGTTTTGCGGAACCTGCTACTGGCCTTAGGCAAAGTATAATAAGTGAACGCGGTCCTGGATCCTTCCTGTGTCGGGCTTTTGACAGGTAAAAGCTAGATATTGTGATTATAATTTTAATGCAACATATAAAAAAGATATGACTAAGCTATAAGTAGACGATTGTGTCCATCCGCGATGTATGCTTGATGCAGTCCTGACGATTACACGTTTCCTGTAGCGCTTTTATTGCGAAGACCTTCCCATTGTACAACATTCATGAGAGAGAGTGAGAATGTATTAAAAGGAAGACAGGTCCGCCTGAGCTAATGCGCTCTAGCCTGCTACTCTACACATTCATGATAACTAACTCACAACAAAGCCAAGGAAAGTATAGGGGACGTTATTTGAGGTAGTTATGATGTAAATGTAACGAAAATACATTGGACGAAAAGATAGCTTGCAGCTGGCAGGAACCAAACCTGCCACGTACGATTAACGCATCCGAGGCTCTACCAGTTGAGCTAGAGCGGCGGTCATCCCGCCGTCCACTTTATGGGGTATATATATATGTCTCAAAACGTGGGAGTGTTAGTCAGACGAGTCGGTAGAGCATCGGACGCATTGTTGGAAGGTCGCAGGTTTGGTCGCTTCCAGTGGAAAGTTATCCTTTCGTCCACTTTCTTTTCTTCACATTTACATCATAACTACCGCAAATAACATGACCTTTACTTTCCTTCGGCATTCTTGTCTGTTAGTTGTCATTTACGTTGTGTTTGAAAAAAAACGAGCCCTTAAAATTCTCCTCCTTTCGTTCTTCCCATTGTAGGGCAAGTCGTCTGTCTTATTGGACATTAAAAAGCAAACTTTTTTTTTTTGCTTGGAGGGGGGGTCGGGGGGAGGGGGGCGGCTATGAATATTGTGCGAACACGATGCCGGATTTCTTACTTCCCTAGGTCGCTGATTTTGTATTGTCATATGGGGGAAAATTAGACATACAACTGAGAATTTATTGACATATACCAAGACCGTAGGGTTAGGCCTATGCATCATTGCTTTAGTCATGCACGTTTTCCAGTAATTACTGGCATAAAATTAACTGCTCTTTGAATCGGTGGCTATACAAAAATGTCCACATAGGCTTTAAAATTTTCGGTGGTGGTGGTGGTTGTGATGTTGCAACAGGCGGGGTTAGCCTGGCCTAAATGGCCGGCAATTGTTCCGCCCGAGCATCTCTTGAATCATAGGGGTCCGTCACCAAATGTCACTCAGCCCAGTGTCGCGCAGGAAAGCCATCAGGATCCGTTGCACGCTCCTCCTCGTCGCCGTGGGCCCTTCAGGAAAAATTACATCTTCAAATTTCCCGTGCTTGTGACAACCTTTCTGCAAGCTGCGTACCATCTCTGTTCTTTCGCTGTCAAACTGCGGGCACAGCCAAATGAAATGCTCGATGTCGCCGATGTCACCACAAACGGCACAAAACGGTGAAGCGCCTCGTCCAGTCTTGAATGACCAAGCCGGCGTGTATGCGGAGTCAGTTCTTATCCGGTAAAGAAGCGTCGCTTGTTCTCTAGAAAGTCCGTGGATTACGCATGACTGATGCGGAAACTTGTGGATCGCCCTGAAGTGATTGCGTATTACATCCTTGTTGTTCTTGTAAGTTTTAGGCGCTCTTATTTTTGGAACACAAGTTCGCGCTTCACGTGCAAGGGCATCAGCTTTTTCATTGCCTTCAATTCCAACGTGGGATGGGATCCACTGAAACTTTACATTGAAGCTCTTGCCGATCAGGTGTTTAATGAGCGCCAGAGATTGTCTTGTGAATTTTTCTTGAGGAAGCCCTCGATGCAGTCGCTGTAACGCCCACTGTGAATCCGTCAGCACTACCACATCTCGTGCAGAAAACGATCGCAATTTTCGCAAAGCCGCGGTGATTGCGGCGCTTTCTACTGTTGTGGACGACACAACACGATCCAGGCGGCCCGACCATGACACGCCCAGGGAGGGTATACAGAAAGCCGCTGCGCAGCTATCCGTCTGTGTGCATACCGATCCGTCAGTGTAAACTTGTAGGTGACCACGGTACATGGTGCTCAAATGGTCCAACACCAGAAACTTTGCTTCCTCAGCTGTAACGGTGCGTTTCGTCGGCAGTTTAGGAACCCTGAAGTTACAGGCAACATCCACAAAGGACCATGGCGGGTCGATAGGGCTCCGTTGAGGCGATTTCAAGCCTAAATGTCGAAATGTGTTCACCGCCGCGTGAAAATGTGAGTCAGTTCTTGCTCTTAGCCGCTGGAGAAGGGCCGTGCCTGTGGAGGACTCGCCCAGTCTTGATAGCTGCGTCAACAAAGCCTGAGATGCCAGGAGGCGGAGTGGTAGAGACTCGGCTTCATCGCTGACCTTCTTGTTTGACGCCGCCTGAGGGACTCCCATCGCCAAGCGAAGACCCTTTCTGTGCACTGCCTCTAAATTTTCGCTCCTTTCAGCTTTACCTAAGTTTCGGCAAAACTTTCTCCAAATTTTTGGCTACGCCACTTTGCGGCATCTGGCAACGGAGCCGGTGTGCTACATCCGGGCACGTATGTTTGGCAGCGTAAAACTGTGAGCACCTACTGGACCTGATCATTAAGGAGAATCCGCCCGCAACATGGCCAATTAATCGAGTGTGCTAGTACCATCAGATAATTTGAACGCGAACAGCAACATATACTTTCATTACGGACACCTGTTTTCCGCAAGAAATATGCTATAGTGTATCCCGTTCGGGTCTGTCGTTGAGTTGTCGCGATGTGGAGAAAAACGCGCATTGCGGGGATTTAATGATGTCGCTCTTGAGGCACGTAGCCAGGATTTTATTTCAGGGGGGGGGGGGGGTGAGGGGGGGTGACTTTACGCCGGTAAGTAGTGCCATGCGTGAAACGTTGAGTTTAGCGGCGCCACCTTAGCTTACGATACGTATATCCTGGCATAGTCGAGCAGGCCACTGGTTTTTTTTTCTTCTTGCTTGCTTGAATGTGATGTTAGTACACATTCGTAAATGTATTACGCTATGTGCAATTACATACCATGCATGGTATCATTATTATTTTTTTACCGCGTGCCGAATTGTTTGTTCGCGGAATTTTTATAATGTGTGCAATATATTGTAAAAATATTCAGTGTGCTATATTTATTTATATGTTACCCACTCCTGCTTATGGCTTCACTCTCAAGCCAGTAGAAACGCTGTAAATAAATAAAACATGGTTGATCCATCCGTCATAGCAATCGGCATAACACGAAAATAAAACGTATCCTTACAGAAATAGTTGACTGTTTACTGTCGAATAATATAAGATAGCTTGCACAATATCTATTAGTGTTTTAACGTGGATGCACCCACGTTGACGCTTGGTGGTACGTCACCATCCCAACAACTAATGCCCGTGATGAATGCTTAAGGGGAGGTGCGATTCGGAAAAAAAGTTGCGTTAATCTGTAGCCTATGGCAGTGAAATTTTAGTTGTCTATATAGGCGTTTATGCTGATTTCAAATATGTAATTAGTTTTATAGGAAGTTGTGCAGTTTTCGTTTTGCGCCATGACAATGTGTAAACTATAATTCGTTTTGGGCAAACTTTTTATGCCACTGAACTTGTATGGTTCTGAGCCATTAATGGCTCATATTGCTCCACATTGACTGTAGAATGCAAATAATTATCAAAAAAGTGTGTATAAAACATTTTGATGGTCAAGAAAAATTGTACTGTGATAATTCTTAGGATCCTCAGCCCTTACTAATCGCTTTCTTTAAATTCGTAATAATTATACTGGGGACCTCAAATTTTAAAGGAGATACTTGCACACTTCACATGGTAAATAATATGTCGGCAAAATTTCATCCCGAATCGGGCTATCAGAAGTACCAAAAACAAGATGTCAAAACTCAAGAGGGTGGCCAAAAAGGGATCTTGAGAAAAACGCATTTTAAAGGTGTAAGGGAAAGTTAATCTATGCGGAAAAGATTTGTCATTTAAGATAATTTATTCCATCATGACAGCTTGGCAATCATGGTTATCTTGTGCATGTAACTTTAGTGAACCCCCTCACGCGACTTGCAATGGCAAGCAGCCAGGTGACAATTTCCCAGGGGACTCTAGACAATGAGCACTTTTTAGTTTAGTAGTAGCCACCGTGTGCTCCTTTAAAAGTGATTTTACCCTACTTCGAGTTTAATTACAATCTTCAGTGCTTTTTTGTCGTCAAAATAGAGAGAAACTAAACCTTGTGAAAGCAAATAAAAACGAAAAAAATGTAATTTTGGAAAAAAAACTTGCGTTTACCGACTCGCATCTTCCCTTAAACAAGCCCTTGTGGTAGCTGTAGTAGTAAACGGTCAGCCTAATCAGAGAAAGCTGTGTGACAGCCAGAAGAGCGTCGCTGACTGGACGCAGAACTTTAAACTAAGCTCGGCATCCCGGTGGTGGTGGTGGAAAACATTTATTAAGCTATATACAGAAAGAGGTGTGGACGGGGCCAGCCGGATGGGCCCGCCCTTCACAAACACTAGGAGGGATCCCTAGTCCGGTATCCCTGTAGCTGCCGCGGCGGCCCGGGATCTAGCCACCAATGCCTGTTGGGCAGCCGGGTCGGAGCAGCCGAGCAGGACAGCCTCCCAGTCCTCCCGGGTGGGATGGGGGTGGGGTGGGTAGGTAGGATTGGAGGGGCATGCCCACACCATGTGGTAGGCGTGACAAGACTCCTCCGCAAAGTGCGGGCACGCGCCCGAGAAGACCGAATTGAAAAGTTTTAATACTGCCGGGCACAGCACAGTATTGGTGAAAAGGCGGAGAAGCCAGCGCTCCTCCGCCCTGGTGAGGCCTTTGCAAATGGGGGGGGATAGAGGCCATGGGAAGATTGATAAAGAGAGGTGATCTCTCTAAAGGTGGTGGCCGGATTGAAATCAGTTTCCGGATCTGGCTGCGGATGAGGCGATGCCCGGTGAGTAAGCGCGCGGGCGGCAGCGTCGCCTGTCTCGTTTCCCCTCAAGACCCGCATGAGCCGGAGCCCACACAATGGTACGACGGGTTGGATACCCTGCATACTCGCAAGCGTGGAGGATTTTGAAGGCGCGGTATGGAAAAATTTGAAGGACACTTTGTACATTCCAAAGTGTGTTCGGCGAAAGCGTGTGGCCATTCCACTGACTATGACATGTCTTTTTTCTTTTACTCTCTCAGGGGGATAACACACAAAGCGAATGTGTGCGTGTATTTTTTTAATTTTTATCGCGAATCGCAGCGAGACGCGAGACTAATCTCCCGTTTGCATGCTTTATTAATTTCTCGCGCTTTGCGCAACTTGCAAACGCCATCCGCGTTCCAGCGCTTAAATTGACGGACCCTTTGTAAATTCGAAAGTGTATTCCGTGAACGCCTGCGTCGATTGAGACGGCGTCGGTCAGAATGATTGCAAACGCTGGGCACAGCGACGCTACGCAAGCAAAGAGCGAGTGCTGTAGAGTCCGACGCGACCGGCGTCCGTTTGCGCATCCCGGCGGCCACCTGGCTCCGTGCCGGAGCTCCGATGGACGGACGGACGGACGGACAGACGGACGGACGGACGGACGGACAGACAGACCAACGGACGGTCAGACGGACGGACGGACGGGCAGACGGACGGACGAACAGACAGACGGACGGACGGGCGGACGGACGGACGGACGGACGGACGGACGGACGCACGGGCGGACGCCGGACGGACGTGAGCATGAGACATTAAAGGTTTTCGCCTTAAATCTTCTACTTTCGCACAGGCCGAACAGCAGAATTCTGATCAGCATAACAAATGCACATAGCTCACAAATGACACAATAAACTGTTTAGAAAGAGTTTATTTACACTATGTACAAAAACAAAAACGTAATAACATTTCGGTGATCACGGGTATATACACACCGGGACAGCTATGCGCTACGCAAACATCACTATCCTGTAGTGAGCATATAATTACAGCCAAAACGTGTCAGCATTATCAAAGGAGCCGACGATTGAACGCAATGGCTCTCACTTCCAACTGCATAAAGCCACAATTGCGGCTCCATTGTTATCGTGCCTGTTTTAAAGGTATTGAAGTTACAAACACTCCGAAGAAATGAATAACAATAGGCCCTCTGTAAAATATCAATCAAGGCACTTGTCTTTTATTTGAAAAATGAAATCAAAGAAGAGGCTAAAATTTACATCTGAAATCTCTCTTCGCTGAATAGAAGATATCAATTAAAAGTTTATCATCGCTCTCAGGTATCGAAGACCAAAAAATTGAAGGACACTTTGTACATTCCAAAGTGTGTTCGGCGAAAGCGTGTGGCCATTCCACTGACTATGCCATGTCTTTTACCTTTTTGCACTCTCAGTGGGATAACACACAAACCGAATGTGTGCGTGTTTTCTTTTTTAATTTTTTACCGCGAATCGCAGCGCGATGCGAGACAGACGGACAGACGGACGGACGGACAGACGGACGGACGGACGGATGGACGACGGACGGATGGACGGACGCACAGACGGACAGACAGACAGACGGACAGACGGACACCGGACGGACGGACGGACGGACACCGGACGGGCGGACAGCGGACGAACGGACAGACGGACGGACGGACAGACGGGCGGACGGACGGACACCGGACGGACGGGCAGACAGACGGGCGGACGGACGGACACCGGACGGACGTGAGCATGAGACATTAAAGACGGACGGATGGACGGACGGACGGACGGACAGACGGACGGACGCACAGACGGACGGACAGACGGACGGACACTGGACGCCGGAAGGACACCGGACGGACGTGAGCATGAGACATTAAAGGCTTTCGCCTTAAAAGGTCGAAAGAAACCACCTTGTTCAACACGCGGACGGCCATTTCACGTCAATACTATTTCGGATAACTCGAACGGAACATTCGCAATGCCCACGAACTATAGGTGGCGCGGTGTGTGATTCTAGATGGCACCCGGAGGAGGGTTAACACGTTTTTTTTAGCATATGAACAAATAGGACATGCGGATGTACAACCCATGCCACTTTTTCCGGATGAGGTCAGGAACTGCACTGAAGTGGGATATGAGGGCGGAATGCTTTTTTCTTTATTTACAGAATATTGTAGGCGAACAAAATGGCCCAAGCAGGAAGGGCGAATGTACATAGTAATGCATTATACAACGTGAACAAACATTAGAGAGTGTCAAAAACACATATTGAGCAAAAATAATAGTACAGCTAAGAAAGCAATATGAGAACGAAGGCACAGAGCGTTTATATATTAGGAAATCGCAATGTGAAGTGTAAACAGCACAATTAGCAACATAGTCATATGTAAAGCTTTCACATATTTCAAATTAACATACATAAATACAAACACAGAATTGCAAAAATACCGAATTAAAACAATTTTAAGAACTCGTTGCCTTAGCTTATTAGACTATGGCTCAGGGAAGACAAGATAACCAATTAGTGAAGTTATAAGTAATGGTATCTTAATGTAAGTAGGGTCAAATACTTACCCGTTTTAAAAAATTGGCATTAGATAAATCTGAGAAAGGTTGGTTGTTCCAATCTATTATGGTGCGGTTAAAGAAGGGATATCTGAAAGGTTAGTTGTTATCCAATAACGTCTTAAAGAGCCAGCGAGTCGTTGCCATGTTCTACGTGCAGTAAGTGGTTTTAAATATTGACTTGGGTTTATAGCTAAGGATTATATGTTAACGAAAACACAAGTATTATCTCTTTATTTTTTTGCGGAAAAATAGTGTTAGTATGTTATGCTGCGTCATTAGACTAGAGGGAGAGTCTAGACTAGAGACAAGAGGGAAAGCAAAGTTTCTTGGGTGAAGAGCTTCCCAACTTCACAAAAAATTATGATTTAGGGTGTAGTGGGCACCTTGCAAGTGTACTTGATGTAGTAGCCCCAAGAGAGTTAACAACGGGCTCTAGAAATGGCGCTCTTACAGCTCTCGCTGTGACTGTGCTGTGCTTTCCGCGCAGGACTACGGCGTTTTTTGGTTATCGACATTTGACTCTTTTATTGGCATTAATTACCATTCCCCACAATCTACCCCAGGGAAAAATACTTTGAAGACTAGGATTGAGTGATAATTGATCTTAATGACAGGTAATTTCATTATGAGAACAAGTGAGAACAAAACACAGGCTCTACAGACAATTTCTTAGAACTTGCAATCTTGATGACCTGACCAATATCAGATGATACCGCAACAAATTAACAAAGAACCTGCGCATCGCACGAAAAAGAGTACTTCTCGTCTTTCGTGGATGTGAAATGCGCGCCAAGCGAGCTGCTTTGGGACAAATTAAACGTGCTACTGCATCATGGTAATAATCGTAACAGCATTAACAAACTCACAATCGAAGGACGAGACTTGCGTGGGATGGAATTGGCTGATGCTTTATATAAATGTTTTACAAATATGAGTACTTTAGGTAGTGCCACAGATGCATGCCAATATATGAACATCAGAAATGATAACACTTCATTTCTGCAGCCAGTCACACTGCAGGAAGTGATTTCAACAATCGCAGATTTGAAAAACGGCAGCAGTAGAGATATCGACGAAATCCAAATTAAACCTTGTAATAAAAGTTCACTTAATCACGCAACACAAGAGACTCTTCTTCTTCTCCTCATCATCATGGATCATACCCAATGCAGGAATTGGCCGAGTAGATCAGATCAAATAACTTTATTAGGCGCCCTGCGAATTGGTGAGATGGGCCTGGATCCCGCCTAGGCTTCGGCCAAGGATTGCTGGCCCTTGGCGGCTTCCTCGGCTCGCTGGACGTAAGTGAATTTTTTCCCAGTATTTTCTGTAATGTATTACTCATAGAAGCTATATTTACCTAATTTAATGAATTGAGGTACGAATTATTGGTAATGAAATGTTTAAAGGAGAAGAATTTAGCTAGATACTCTTTTAGATTGCCTGATGAATTCCTCAATGGCATAGAAAACATCTCTGTGGCTGTAGCCCAGGGTAGAGGCGCCAAAAGAAAGAATAACTGATTCCGATACCTCCAGGCCCAGATTTCGAAGAGGTGGTTCTGTGAATCTTTTCCTCAATGACGTGAACCGTCGACATGATAGAAAGAAATGACTAATGGTTTCCGCCTCGTTACAAAGGCTCCATCTTGTTCTATCGAACCTCTTTATTTTCTTCCCCCCCTGACCCTTGTATTGCTGTCTTGTCTCGACGTCTTCTTCTTCCAGTTGTATGCCGCTTGGCTTGCTTCATTCCCCCCAGCACGGTTTACATCCCTCCTGGGATGATACTTGAATATATTTCCAATAGCAGCGGATTCCATGGTGTCATTGGGACCAATGTACCATATCGTTTTCAAGTGTCGTTGTTGACTTGCCGTCTTTACAACGCGAAATGGCCCTTTGTAGACCGCGTTGAGACTCGGTCCTTTCTTCACCAGCACTAAGCCACCAAGGTCGAGTTCTGGTAATGTTGTATTTTGTCGCTTGTCGAAATTTCTCTTCATTCTTTCACGGTACCTTGATACACTATTTTCTGCTCTTGACGCTTCTTCAAGCTTTATGTTCTTGCCAATGCCAAGGCTTATGTCCGCAGGCAGATATGTGGGTCTCCCAGTTGCAGCGAATAGAGGAGTGCATCCCAGTCCAGTTGTGTATGAACAGTTGTGGTGAGCTACTGCCGCCTCCAGACAACATTTCCAGCCACCTATGAATTCTGGATACATACTAATGTATTGTTTGACGTCACTGATCGCCCGCTCGGCTAGTCCATTTGCGGCAGGATGATATGACGCAGTGAACTACAACTTGATGTTACGCTTTTCAGCGACTTTGCTGTCCTCTCCGTCCAGTGACAGGCCATATCTTGGAGTGACTGCAGCAATGTCTTCATAGTTTTTGGCGTTCTAGCCTAAACCTGTCGTTGCAATTCCCTAGGTAAGCCATGTATGACGAGCGTTATAACAGAAGTCATTGGGAGGTCCGGCTCTGCAAGTAGGAGCAATCAACGCTTTTCAAAGAAATACTCGATCACTGGTCCAGACCTATAGTGGTAAAAGATGACTTGATCCCATAGCTCAAGCGGGCTCCCACGGAATCATGAGATGAAGCTCTCTTTCCATGTGCTCCACGCATCATATTCATGTCCTATGATACGCAACTCGTACCATTTTCGTGCGACACCATTTAATAGCGGTAGCATATGTTTCACTCTTTGTTCATCTGTGTCCCAACCGTTCTGTCTACAGGCGTATTCAAAGAAAGTAATCCATGCCTCTGGATTTCCAGACAAACTATCAAAGGGTTCAGGTTTCACAACCTCAGTAGGACGGCTGTCTTTCAGGCTCAAAACAGATAAAAGGGTCTGAATCATATCGTTTTGTTGGCAAACTTGTTTCTGCTGAGCTTGAATCGCCTGAATAACAACGGAAAGGTCTGCATGGGAAGTCGGCTCCGATGCAGCTGGCTTCTCTAGTTTCGATGTCACAAGGCGGTTCAAAAGAGAGACTTGAAGATTTATCTTCACGGACCCTTTTTCCAAGAGTTCGTCTACAGACATAGACGCCTTCTCCGATAACTGTAGCGATCAGCTCCCCTGTCGTCGCGTCGACGGGAAGATCGACTGGCGGATCTCCCGGGAGCACATACTTCGTGAAGACCAGGCTGTCTGTGGCTGGCTGAACGAAGTAGGTAACCCACATCATGGATCGTCAAAGGAGGCTGCGCCAAAATATGTAATAAAACTTACACTTAAAGGACCCCTGACACCAAATTTGGAAACTCGAGGTGCTTGGGTCGTTTGAGACTCTTGCATGCGGGGGCACTTCTCACCGATTATTAGGGGGCGAGCGTTGCCTATAAGACATTTTAATTTGGTTTTAAAGTAAAGGTGAGTGCTGACCCGAGTAGTCTGGTAAAATCGACATTTTCCGTGGTTTTACGTAGACAGAGGCTCCCCCTCGTGACGTTGCAGAGGTCAAGCAAGTATGGTCGGCATCAGAGAACATTTTCGGGGTGCGCACAATACCCCGACTGGCACCCGGCGAGGACTATTGTTCGTCACCCCTCTGGCTCTGTTGTCGGGCTGCTCTCAGGGTGGTTTTGGCTGCTTGCGCCAGGAATGCTTTTCTTTTTAGTGAGGGGGACACGCTCAACGCACCCACATCGTTTTATTCTTCACCGCCCTCGGGTCACCCTATTTGGAAACGGCACGTTCAGCGTCACCGAAGCTTGAGCGCATGTAGTCTCAGGCGCTTCCCCGCTGTGGGGCGCTAGTTTCTTATTGTATTTAGGCGGGCGTTTCGAACTGAAGCAAAATCGTCCTGAATTAACGACGCTAGCATTAATTATACGATGCGTTAGAGCATTTACGATTCAATTTCGGCATTACCAGACGCAAAGCTACAAATTACTGTAAAAAAGTCGCAAACAAAACTTTTGCGGTCAGGGGTCCTTTAATGACGCCACACATGAGACACCATCTTGCTCTATCGAAATTCTTCTTTATTTTCTTCCCCCCTGCCCCTTGCTTTGTTGTCTTGTCTCGATGTCTTGTTCGTCTAAGTGTATGCCGCTTGGCTTGCATCAAACCTGTGAATTTGTCGCACACATAATTGCACCAGTTCTTGCAAACATATTTAATAAGTGTTCTACTTCATCAACATTTCCAATAAAAATGCAAATAGCCAAGGTCTCAGTGCTTTTTAAAACAGGGAATCGAAATGAATTAGGCAATTACCGCCCTATATCCATATTGCCCATTTTTTCAAAGCCTCTTGAAAAAATAATTCATTGTAGGATTTCTAATTTTGTCGAAAGCTCCAATATATTAACACCACATCAATTTGGGTTCCGGAAAAACAGGTCAACCGAATTAGCTTTGCTTCACCAGAAAGAATATATTTTAACGGAATGTGAAAGAAAAAGAATAGTAATTGGTTTATTTGTTGATTTTTCCAAGGCATTTGACATCGTAAATCATGAGATGTTGTCAACTAAGTTCGACATTTATGGTATACGCGGATGTGGGTTAAATTTACTGGGGTCATACTTGTCCCATAGACGACAAGTTGTTCAAATAAACAACTCGTTATCGGAAGTTCTGCCACTGCTTTGTGGTGTTCCACAGGGCAGTATTTTGGGGCTAGTGCTGTTTAACATTTACATAAATGACATCATTAAAGGAGTCCTGACACAAAAATTTTCGCCCCGCGTTTTTTTGCTGCAATGTGTTGCTGGGGGCCTGTTAGTCATAACACGGCACATCGTTTGCTGCAGCGCGCGACAGATAATTAATTACAAGCTCCTCATTACCGACACAGCCTCAGTTTCGGTTTGACAGAGCTCCAAAAACGACAAGCCGCCGGGTGCAACTATCACCACCTAGCGAGTGAAACGCTCGGTCACGGAGCACCCAGAACAGTGACGCACTTCCGCGCGGTCTGCATCGTCTGCTTGCATTCGCTTGTCACCCATGCTGCGTGATGTCGTCGCCGTTATCGTCCTCGCTGTCGTCGTCGGGCTCATCGTCGTCTGATGGCGACAATTTTCTTGCGACGGGGATGGAAGGAATTTACGACGGGGCGAATCACTTCAGGTTTGACCCGCTGGCGAGGAGTGCTTCGTCGGGAAGCGGCAACGATACCAGCGACGACGACCACGATGAACCTCGCGTCGGCAATGTACTATGGTAAGACCCGACACATTCGTGCACGAATGTTCTGCAGGGCAATTCATTTAGCCAAAGTACGTTCTGTTTTTCTACGTTCAATATCCGATTGAATCACTTGATAACATTGTGATGCCCTTCAAGTTGTTGGTGCCGAAGAAAGCTAGGTAACACCAGAGCACCAGACGTGAGCGATGCACAGGGTGGAGTCGGAAAACCCATGTACGCCAAGTCCGGCGCCTGTGTGGTAAAGCAATGCGCCTCGAAATGGAGCCCGCAAACGCGACTGTTCTGCACGGGGACCAGTCCTGATACTCCTGACGTCCACAAGCGCACACGAACTCGATCCACTTCTGCCGCCGAGGTTCGTCGCGGGGAAACGTATGCAGCGATACGCCTGATCCCGACTTCGACGTGCAGAAGGAAACGGCGCAGAAGGATTCCGGCATTGTGGCCTGTCACTGCAGCCCAGGCAGCACAGGGAAATCAAGAAGTCCTTGAGAGCAGGAAACGGGAAAGCTGTACTGTCGCCAAACACAAAACTTCCAACGCGTGCGCCGCGGCAGCGCCTCCTCTTGGCCGCGGCCACACACTCGCGAGCAGCCGCCGAGCAGTCACCAACACCGCAGTGGCGAGCGCGCCAAAACAGAAATGGCGGCTACGACGTCATCATAACCTGTTGTACCGGGAAGTAGGGGGGTCACCGCGGGTCACCTCCGAGGGTGTCAATGCCGCCAGGTGCGGCCTAGAATGCTGGATCGCGCACGCGAACTTCAAAATTCATATAAAATACCTTCCAAGCTTTATTCGCTGTCGATATTTTGCAGATGGTACACGCATGTACACGGCCGCGAAATTTTGTGTCAGTACCCCTTTAACATTAATAGTAATGCAATGTTCATCATATATGCAGACGACCACCATATTTTTTTCTGGCAATAACATTGACTACCTTATCTCTAATGGTAATGACACATTGGTTAAACTGCAACAGTGGTCGTCGTTCAACGCAATCAAGATTAATGAAAATAAAACAAAGGCGGTCATATTTCGAGCCAAAAATAAGCCAATCGCTCCTCATGCAGACATCATTTTCAATTCCATTCCAGTTGACCTTGTTGACCACTTGAGGTGTCTTGGCGTTGTATTTAGTGCGCACATGTCTTGGGAATCTCACGTGAATTTGGTACTAACAAAATTAGCTCGAATAACTCGAATAGTGGGTCGGCTTCGATACATTCTCCCTCCAATACTTAAAATATTAGTTTACAATTCTCTTTTCTATTCACATGTTAACTCTTGCCAACTCGTCTGGGGAACAACTACATTTTCTAATCTACAAAAAATTTACGTTATGCAGAAACAATATCTACGTATGTTTACAATGCTGAGTACAATGCCACAACCACAGGTTTCTTCCCATAGAACTCGTATTATAACAGCTCATAAACTGTACTATTATCGGTTGAGTTGTAGATTTAAATATGAAGTCCTGAATAATATACATAACTTAAATACCCTAGCACATTTGGAAACAAATGAGCACTGCTATAAAACAAGACACAGAGAGTATTGGAATGTTTTCACACCCAGTTTGAATACTCGCATATAGCTTTTGCGTAATTCTTTGCCATCGACGTTAAACCAGTTTCAGTTAATTAATCTTGATTTGTTTGGTTGTTCATCAGAAAAACTCAGATCGATGTTTGTAGAACAGAATTAATTTCATTCCCCCTAGCGTTGTATTTTTATATTGTTGTATCCTTTTTTTCCGGCTATTTTGTATCTTATTCTGCACTAATCATATGTTCTCGCTTGTTAATTGGCTGTTTTTCTTTGCTGTTGGCCACATGCCCCACATTACGTTGGGCTGCGGACTAGTCAAGCCGCCTCTAGGCAGCTTTCTTTCCGTTGTCCTCCATCTGCATCCACATGGCGGAAATAAAGATTTGATTTGATTTGGCACAGTACCCAATCGCTCTCAAATCATTTAGTTTGAACAGGGGAATTAATTTTACTAGCAATGTCAATAATGAGTATCAAGAATAGTAAGGGGCCCAGTACACTGCCCTAGAGCAAGCAAGATAAGAATGGCAGCTTATTGAATGAGTGGTGATTAATTGAAACAAATTTCCTGCGGTCAGTGAGATGGGCAGCCGCCAAATTTACTATGCAATTTGGAAGGTTATTTATTCTAGCTAATTAATGAGCTTGCTGGGTGATATAAGATCGAACATCTTCTTAAAATCTAGAAATGCGACATCACCCTGACTGGACCCATTAAGAACATTAGCGAAACTGTGAACAACTGTTGTTAATTGTGTTGTAGTGGAGAAACCTTTGCGAAAACCTTGTCTGCCGGAAGAAAGTATGTTGTTATCACCTATCAAGTAATTAATTTAAGTAGCTAATATATGTTCAAGTAGTTTGCATCATGACGAGGTTAGTGATATATAACGCTAATATGTAACTAGAGTGCCTGGGTTACGACGCTCGCCTTCAGGTCGGGGGTGCGCGGGTTTGAATCCCACCCCGCCGAAATATTTTATTTTGAGCGCAAGAGGACATTGGGCAAGCTTGAAATTTTATTTAATTTTAGTATTTTTTATCCTCCACCCCTCAATTTTTCTTCGCCTTTCCTCCTACTTTCTGCAACGCGTTGCTAGGCGACGCGAGATGCGATATAAGGTAGAGGCCGTTCAGCATAACACTATTCTGCAGTTTTGTTTGGCTGACTGCGACACAGCGAGATTTAAATTTATATTGCTGTCGTCTGTGTATGGTTTATTTATTTTTATGTTCACCGACCAGTTTTGTACTAATCATTGTTTCACAGTTGAGTTCGTGCCGCAAGAATTCTTCAGTCTAGAATGTTAAGTGACCAGATTCATGCCATTAGTTTCTAAATGAGTGTAATTACACTTATGCGGCACGCGACCATAACGTGTGTTTAATTACCTACGCAGACCCACTGGTACCTACACCATTGTATTTATTGTGCGATACTAATGCGACGGCGTTAAAGATCTCGTTTCGCAGAAACTCAGGCGTCGGTGTCGGCGTCCTTGGTTGTGAGCGAAAGACCATCATCTTGTGTGTGACAAAAAAAAATCCAGAAAGATGCAAATAAAAGAAATATTAAAAATTTAATAAGCAAGTGTTCTACCACACAGCCACGCGTCTGCTTGCAAGTACAATGAAAATGACTTCCTCTGCTTGGAAATGCAGCGAAAATAACTTGCGCGCTTTACTAACACACGCGTCCGGTATGCTGGCATCCCAATACAACATGTAATATCGCAGTAACATAGCGTGGTACAAGCGTACATTCTCATCAGGCGTCAGAATATGTGAATATCATAAGGACATCATGGTTTAAAGCCGGCCGCCATTTACAAAGGCACACACGTTACTGCGCGTATTCTCTTAAGACCACGCAGTGGGTGGATAACAAATTCGACAACATTTCACGCGCATAATTGCTTGTGGTTTAAAGCATGCTACCCACTACATAGTATGCACTAAACGGTTGAAGTACGCACTAGGGACAGGATATCCCTATCGCGTTCAACTCCTTAAGGCGAAGCTGAAGGGTCCCCCCAACTTTTTTACTGTTGCACTCGGAGCTAAGTTTGTAGTATCAGTAAATAATAAAAAAAAATATTAAAAAAAACGTTTGCAGTTCCGTTAACACATTGCGCGCACTGAGAAGACCAAGAGCAAATACTAGGGAAGCGATAAAATAATGTCACGTGACTGATACAACATATACCACTGTTTTCCTTAATTAAGTAGAAAAAAATGTGAAGACTAGCTGACGCGGTGTACAAGACACATTTTTCATTTGTAACCGCTGTATCTAACACAACACAAACACATAGTCGCCATTATAACGCCATGGAACACGTTCGATCCCAAGGTACGCCGCATTGACACGCCCTTACTGAAGGAAAATTGAATGAAGATGCCGTTGACATTGACCCGCCTAATTTGCTCGTTTCCGGGAGATCTTGCAACAGCGATCAAAGAAACTCGCACATTTCAATCATATTTCGTTGAAACCTGAAGGACGCTTGACCTTGGCCTTCAAGGTTTCAACCCTACATCGCAAATGGGCCCTGTTTGCATCGCCTTCTCAATCGCTAGCCCAGCTTCGCTTATCGGTTAACACTTAAACAGTGCAACAAGGAAAGGAACGTCTGATCGCCTGTAAATCGGCTCTTGCAAACTGTCCTACAATGCCTAGTGCCAGTGGATTCGCGAAGTGCCCACTAGATTTTTTTTTCTTTTACGAGTTCACGAGGCTCCCACTTTAAATCGGTAAGGCTACTCACGCACCTGCGCAGCTGCTGACGTTGCAGGTGCTGCTGTTGATGATGTCCTTCCACTTGTTGATAATGATAATTAATTATACCTGCGTGTTTTGTAACTTAAGGGCCTCTAAACGAAAGACTCACTGCGCACTTAACTTTTCCTGCGCGTAGTGTGAGTGTACATTTCTTCCACGCAGTATTACATGTAGTAAGACACTCTTCGCTCAATGTAACATTCGTATAATGTATTTTTTTTTTTCGAAGCAATTTAAAGCCCTGGCGTCGCTCTGTGGCAGAACACATGCTTGTCACGTAGAAGCGCTGGGTTCGATTTCCCACTCGAACAAAAGATATTTATTTATTGATGTGCATGTACAGTAAATCGTCGTTGATACGAATCTCGCGGGGTAACGAACAATATTCTTACCATCTGAAATTAGTATCACCACAACACATGGAAAATCAGTATGGGACAAAAGAAAGCTGGCGTACTTTTTCAGCTATTGTTTCTCAGTGCCGCAGCAACATCATGAACAGCTCTGAGCTATTGCCGGTAAAGTTTCCGGGCGTCAACGATCATACTTGTAGTCGTAAATATACGGCGCGTGCACGGAAAAGATGTTTTACGATACGTGTCAGATAGCGACAGCTAGTAGACCCATCCTAATCTTATTGTGCTCCTCCGTAGGACACCAGAGTACTGAGGCGAATGTAAACAAAGGAGCGCTTTGCACAGGATACATGAATGCCAGAAAATTTTACAACCGCTGTCCTTTGTTCTTATCTTCTTATCGTGGTGGTGCGGGGGCTGTTTTTCGGGAGGTCCCCTCAAAATTAGTTTCTGCCGTGTAAATTGGAGAGTTCACAGGTGTGCGCATCCCCAGCAAGCGTGCATGTTGACGTTGCGAGGCCTAGCCCCTTCGCCAAGACTGTTTCCTTACTCTTTCGGTCCTCGTCCACCGTTCATAAGATGTCTAACTGCGGGGACGTTGTTTGCAAAGAGGTAGAACGCACGTGTAAAACAGTACAGCATCGCTGCCTCGACCACAGCAGCATGACAGCACGCGTCGAAGCATTAATGATCAAAAAACTTCCCCATCTCCCGCTAAAGGAATCCATGTGTGGATGCGAAGCAGCGGGGAGATAATCAGCTTGAGCGGGAGGAACGTCGCCGCTCTCATTTCACGGCAGCGGTCCCGGCGGTCATCGCGGCGCTGCACAGGAGAAAGAATGAGGCGCGCGCGCTCCTTTATTTTCATACCGGGGAACTACCGTGGCGCACCCAGCGGAGTATGCAGCTGTCACACCACCTGTCGTGCGCGCCACTCCGTTGAGGATTCCTAGAGTACAGGACGGGAGGACCGTAGGAGAGGGGAGGGAGGGGGGAGGGGACGTGCATGCGCTGTGGGGGGTGTGGGACGCGGGAGCCGCTCCGTAGAGTAGAGGATTCCTAGAGGAGAGAGGGGGGAGGGAACACGCATGCGCTGTGAGGGGGTGTGGGACGCGGGAGCCGCTCCGTAGAGTAGAGGATTCCTAGAGGAGAGAATGGGGGTGAGCGTAGGAGAGAATAGGGGCGGGGACGCCCATGCGCTGTAGGGGATGTGGGACGCGCGGGCCGCTCCGTAGAGTAGAGGATTCCTAGAGTAGAGAAAGGGGGTCAGCGTAGGAGAGAGAGGGGGAGGGGGACGCGCATGCGCTGTGGGACGCGGAAGGAGGGACGGACTAAGCCCCCCTCCAAACACATGCAAGCAAGATCAAGGAATGGGGTCAACCTGGGCGACAGACACCCCCTGCCTAGCCATTGCTATGCAGCTTCTCTGTGCTCTCGGCCATGACTCTGATGACTGTGATAGTGGTTGACGGCCTTCATATTACTACATCGTTCTGGTTCGCATAATGGGTGCTTCCCTACTTCATGAATGTGGCCGGACGCGGGACGCGAGACGGCGGACGCGGGACGCAGGAGGGACGGACAGAGCCCCGAGCATAAGATTCTTCGCATCTGAAAAACCATGCTTGATCTCTCCGTCATAGGAATTGGTATAACACGGAAGTAAAATATGTCCTTAGAGCACTTGTTGAATGAATACTCTGCAATGATATAAGAGAGCTTGGACAATGTATATTGATGTTTGGCGCTTATACCACCGTTTAACGTGTATACAATCACGTTGACGCTTGTAGGTGCATCTCCATCCCGACGACTAACGTTCATAATAAATGTTTGAACAAACCCTTGTGTTAGCTGTAGTGTTTAGCAGTGAGAGCGCAATCAGAGAAAGTGGTGTGACAGCCGAAAGAGCGTCGCTTATGGGACGCAGAACTAGGGCTAAAGGCGACATCCCGTCGCATGTTAACGAGCTGTACACGACGGCCGCACTAGAGAGAAACACAACGCGCGTGGGGTCTCCCCTGTAGCCAGGCCGCGATTTTCTCGGCAAGGAGGGGGGGGGGGTGCAATGATCGAGGCTGACGCTTGGGCAAAAGTCGCCACTTCGCGGTGTGTTAAGGTTTTGACAAAATTGCACTTTCCTTTTAGAAACGTCCGGAACTGGACGGACGCTTAAAAACGACGCGTTGCAGGGGCTAATCGCAATGACCACGGTCATGATTCATTACTTCACCGCTGACCAACAACACTAGAGATATAAAAGGAGCGTTTGTACTACCACCGGTGTATGTCACCGTGGCCGAGTGGATATCATGCCCCGCCATTCTGTTGCGGACCGAGAGTACATAGGTTCGACTCCCGGTGACGGAAATTTTTCATTGTGGTCTCCTCCTGTGCATTTTTTGGACGCCATTTCTGAGAAGGAAACGCGTCCCTGATATCTTGGTGGGCCCTGGCATAAAACACTTTCATGTTACAATAAATAAATAAATCGAGTATATGAGTACTATATTACAGACATCGACGTCTCAAAAGTACCTATGTGCTTAGAACAAGAGAAGACAATTTGGTGCGATATTTGTTCGACTCTGGGAGAGCGTTAAAGAGCCCCTAAACCACGCGTTTCCTCGTTTCGCTCTTTCCTTCGCTAGGCTGCGTTCGTCGGCTCCTCCGTTCAGCCAACAAAACGACACCTCCCAAAAACAGGCTCTTGTTGTCCCACAGACAGCGTCTGTTGCTCGCGACGCCGCCTAATCATACAGGTGACGTCATGACGGCAGTTCTCGATAGAGGAAAGTCACGGAGAGCAGCATGCGAGTGTCCATTGGTGGTTTAGGGGCCCTTTAAGTTGTCCCTCTCAGGACTCTTTTTCACACGGGGAAGTTTATTGCATACTAGTAAGAACAGTTCAAATGAGGGCACAACTGCATCAGTTAACAAAAATTGAAGGACACTTTGTACATTCCGAAGTGTGTTCGGCGAGAGCGTGTGGCCATTCCACTGTCTATGCCATGTCTTTTGTCTTTTACACTTTCAGTGGGCTAACACACATGTGTGCATGTTTTCTTTTTTAATTTTTTACCGCGAATCGCAGCGAGACGCGAGACAGACGGACGGACGGACGGACCGCGGACGGATGGACGCACAGACGGACAGACAGACAGACAGACGGACGGACGGACGGACGGACAGACAGACGGACGGACAGACAGATGGACGAACGCACGGACGGACAGACAGACGGACGGATGGACGGACGGACGGACAGACGGACGGACGGACGAACGGACAGACAGACAGATGGACGAACGCACGGATGGACGGACTGACAGACGGACGGACAGACAGACGGACGGATGGACGGACACCAGACAGACGGACGGACACCGGACGGACGGACGCCGGACGGACGTAAGCATGAGACATTAAAGGTTTTCGCCTTAATTGTCTTTAACGGTACGATGTAATGACAGCGAGAACGCGACGGCATTCTCAAAGGAGCCAACGCTTGAACGCAACGGCTCTCACTTCCAACTGCACAAAGCCACAATCGCGGCTCCATCGTTATCGTTCCTGTGTTAAAGGTATTGAAGTTAGAAACGCTCCAAAGAAATGAATAACAGTAGACCTTCAGTAAAATATCAATGAATTCACATGTCTTTTATTTGAAAAAAGAAAGTGCAGGCTGAAATTTAGACTTAAAACCTGTCTCTTCGCTGAATAGAACATATCAATGAAAAATTTCAGGTATTCAAGATCAACGAGGTCAAAGGAAACCTCCTTGTTGGACACGCGGACGGCCATCTTACGCGAATACTATTTCCTATAACTTGAACGAAATATTCGCAATCCCCATGAACTATAGATGGCGCGCTGAACGATTCAAGATGGCGCCCGGAAGAGGGTCAACCCGTTTGTTAGCATAGAATTAAATCGGACACCGCTCCTACCACTTTCACCGGATGAGGTCATTAACTGTACTGAAGTGGACATCAGGCCGAAACACTTTTAGATGTGAAGCATCTTATGGCGAAGCTTAACCCGGTGGTGGTGGTGGTGGTGGTGTGCCGCGTGCCCACCCTTACTGCGCATGCGCAAACAGTTAAAGAAAAAAATAAAAATAAAAAACCTCCTCTCCCCCCTCTCTCTCCTCTAGGCATCCCTCCCCACGGCAACCACACCCTCACTGCGCATGCGCCTCCCTTCCTCTCTCCCCTCTTACACTCCCCCCCCCTCTCTCCATCCCTGCCCGCGGCGTCTAACTCCCCCCTGCGCATGCGCGTCCCCCCTCTCTCTCCTCTCCTACGGTCCCCCCCCCTCTCTCCTCTACGCATCCCTGCCCACGGCGCTCACACTCCCACTGCGCATGCGTGTCACCCCCCTCTCTCTCCTCTCCTCCGCTTCCCCCTCTCTCGCCTCGCGACGCCGACGCAGGCAGCGTCTGCTAGCGAGTTTCTTGGTTGAAAAAACCGACTGCTCGCGCTGCACAACCGTTCACTGGCCATCCCGTATATATGGCAATGGATCTTGACCTCCAAGGTGGTGCCGGTGGAAGATTTCTCCTGTGCGTTGTTGAACAATAAAAATTCGCAGCGTGCGCGTTAACTAAAAGCGGAGTGCGGGTCTCTGTGTCCAGTCGGAGTCTTCTGTCTCTCATTGCCCATTAGCAGCGATTGGCATGTTCCAGTAGGAAACACTGCTTCATCACTGCCTGCTTTGCGCCTCCCCAGTTTTCTCTCCTGCGCAACACTGCGATGAGCGCCAGCGTCAACGCCGCCGCCAGTGTAAGCGTTAGCGCCCGCTGCTTCACATCTACACATGGTTCCCTTTAGCGGGAGATGGTGTAATTTTTTTTTAGATGTGAAGCATCTTATGGCGAAGCTTAATCCGGTGGTGGTGTGCGGCGTGGCCTCCCTTACTGCGCATGCGCAGACCCTTTAAAAAAATAAAAATAAAAAAAAACCTCCTCTCCCCCCACTCTCTCCTCTAGGCATCCCTCCCCGCGGCAACCACACCCCCCACTGCGCATGCGCCTCCCCTCCTCTCTCCCCCCTCTCTCCTCTGGGCATCCCTGCCTGGGCTCCCACTGCGCATGCGCGTTTCCTACGCTCCCCCCTTCTCTCCTCTAGGCATCCCCTCCCCGCGCTCCCACTGCGCATGCGCGTCCCCCCTCTCTCTCGTCTAATACGCTCCCCCCTCTCTCCTCTAGGCATCCCTGCCCACAGCGTCCACACCCCCACTGCGCATGCGCGTCACCCCCCTCTCTCTCCTCTCCTACGCTACCCCCCTCTCTCGCCTCGCGACGCCGACGCAGGCAGCGTCTGCTAGCGAGTTTCTTGGTTGAAAAATCCGACTGCTCGCGCTGCACAACCGTTCACTGTCCATCCCGTATATATGGCAATGGATCTTGACCCCCAAGGTGGTGCCGGTGGGAGATTTCTCCTGTGCGTTGTTGAACAATAAAAATTCGCAGCGTGCGCGTTAACTAAAAGCCGACTGCGGGTCCCTGTGTCCAGTCGGAGTCTTCTGTCTCTCATTGCCCATTAGCAGCGATTGGCATGTCCCAGTAGGAAACACCGCTCCATCACTGCGTGCTTTGCGCCTCCTGAGTTTTCTCTCCTGCGCAACGCTGCGATACCGCCAGCGTCAACGCCACCGCCAGTGTAAGCGTTAGCGCCCGCTGCTTCACATCTACACATGGTTCCCTTTAGCGGGAGATGGTGTAATTTTATTTACAGGGTATTGCAGAGAGAGACAGAGCGTAAGGATGAAAGAAAGACAGGCAGGTTAAGCATGGCTGAGCCCGATAGGCTACCCTGCACAAGGGAAAGGGGAATAAACGTTAGAGAGAGGAGGAGAGAAATGTGACTATTGCCGTGGACGTAACGGCAGTTCGGCGCTTGATATCACAGACGGTGAGTCAGTTCCGCGGCTTAAATCAGAGCAGCGCATTTGTTGCTTTACGCAACCTGCATGCGCGGTTCCATGCGCCCGCGTGCTGCTGAGCAGGATGCAGACACACCAGCCTGCAAGGTGGCGAAACCAATGCGTGTAAGACGATGCTGCGTGCCGTCCACTGCCGCTGCTGCCCCCGAAATGCGAGGAATCCAGGATCCACAGGTACTTTTAACGTACGGTGCCCTTTAGTGTCGAACGTGGTGGCCACTGAGGGTGTGTGTGTGGGGGGGGGGGGGAGGGGGCGTTAGTCCAACTTATTGCCGCCGCGGCGTAGCAGCAGGATTGAAGTTCTGCGCTGTATTTTCTACAAGGTGGCAAAACCAATGCGTGTAAGACGATGCTGCGTGCCGTCCACTGCCGCTGCTGCGCCCGAAATGTGGACTAAATAATAACTTGCCGCTGGAAGCGACCGAACCAGCGACCTTCAAACAATGCGTCCGACGCTCTATCAACTCGTCTTACTAACACTCCCACGTAATAAATCACACATATAACCTATAAAGTGGACGGCGGGATGTTATTGTAGCTCAACTGTAGAGCCTCGGATGTGTTATTCCTACGTCGCAGGTTCGGTTCGTGCCAGCGGCAAGCTACACTAAACTAAAATTAGCCCATATGGGCGTTTTTAGCAGGTGATATGCCCTTTTTCCAGCCAAGAGCGAGATACGAACTCCCTCGGCAGGGGGGTAAAATGGTCTGAAACCGTTATTCTACCCTGATCATCAAAACGCAGATAATATGGGAGTTGAATCGATGTAAAGGGGAGTAATCGAACAAAATATATTGACGTGGGTCTGCAGGGTGTATTCAAGTACGCCCATTTGTTAAAGGACAAATAAGCAAACAGAATCGTTGTCAGCCTCAGCGTCAACTTCTCAAAAGTTACTTCAGCTGGCAAGTTTCAAATAACCCGCCCAGCGCAAACGCTCTTCGTTTTCGTTCTTAAGAGCCGCGCCTTGGACTTCGGTGTATGCCGAACTACACGCACTGCGGAGGAACACGTCAGAATGTGGATTGGAGCGCGGGAGGGGTGCGTCCCGAGCCCCGTCGTTCCATTCATTGAGGCAGTCATTTTAATCGGCGGCGGCCGTGAAGTGCGATTCATACGAAGTCATCGGTGTTACCCGAAATTTTGAAGCCGAGGACACATGGCAAGTTATTCCGAATGAACATTGTGCTTTATTTTTCTGTGTGTGTGCGCCATAGTGCACCTTTATCAGTAGTTGAAAGGCTCGCGTTGGAGTCAGCTTCGAGATGACCGAAACACTTGCTTCCTCCGAGACTCTATGTGCTTTGTACTTTGCACGCGCGCACTGTTAACAGCTATAACTGTGATCGCGTGACTGTACATACACTCTAAGAAAAATAAGATTCAAAAGAGGATTACAAAGCCATGATTCTCTTCGGGTATTCACTTGACCCCTTTTGGATGGTAGACGCCAGTGTTGCCAGGTCGGACGAGGCGGCGTAGCCAAAAGCGAGAGAAACTGTAGCCCAAATGTAGCCAAAGGCGAAAAAGATCAATAAGATTTGTAGCCAAATATAGCCAGTCTTATTTCCAATTAGGTTTTATATACGTTTTCATATTCAAATACGACAATCCTTTTTTGCACAATCCGTCATTAGGATATCAACAAGCTTAGAATATTTCGTGTTCAAGCAGGTGAAAGTATCGGTATTCAGGCGCACGCTTTGGCAATTATCGACGGTTAACATAAAAAATAAAGAACGCTACATTCTGCAAGCTGCGGCAAATAAGAAAGTCGCTTTTGGTAAGTGACCTTCGAATTCGAGATCGCCTCTAGGCTCAGCTATCTGCAACACTACGGTATGTTATGCATAAGGAGGATTTGTTATGCATGGAGGAAAACATTGTGTACGTTTATTTGTTGTGTCTTCCCAGAACAAATTTTATGACCAGGCACAAAAGTCTTTGCCAACTGCCCCGTGAACATTCAGTTCCTGCGTCAAATTCAGTTTAGCGTCGCAGAATTAAAAAAAAAAGAGTGTAGCTTGCACTGGAGACGCAATGCTAAAGAGACGACGGAGCTGATGGGCAGCTTCGCACTAGTACGTGGTGGCAAGCGTGAAGGAAGTGCGGAGGTGTCTTTGACTCTCTCTCTCTTTCTCTCTCCATGTGTCTCTTTCTCATTCTTCATATGTTTGCTTTATTATCTGCCCTCCTCCTCACCCTCCCCATATCTCCTCATTTCCCTCACTTTCTTTTCCTACCCCTCGCTATACGGTAGTATACAAGGCTATGCAATGTTACGTTTGTCTAGAAATAATTTGTGTTTGCCGTCCGTCTGTTCATTTTTTTATTCAAATAGAAAAAATAAATAAAGGAGTTGTCACCATTGCTTGGTGACGGCCACCCCTTTCCACTTGGCTGTTGCGATATAAAAAAATGCCTTCTTGTTTAGTGGACCGGCGGTGAGTAGTGGGATTTGCCCAATTCCTGTGACACATACCTTGTCATGACGATGATAGATTTTTTTTAACGGGCGTCTTACTGCCAGCTTCAACCGCTTCGCTGTTAAGAAAGCTACTTGAACCTGTATAATAAAATAATAGGGCAATGCAGGATGGAGCCGTGGACACGGTAGATAAAAATTAAACTCTTTTGGGCAAACTTGCTGCAGGCATAGCATATAATAATTTTTAGTGTTTAACGTCCCAAAACCACCATTTTCTTATAAGAGACGCCGTAATGGAGGGCTCCGGTAAATTGCACCACCTGTGGTTCTTTAACATGCACCTAGATCTGAGCACACGGGCTTCCAGCATTTTCGCCTCCATTGAAAATGCGGCCGCCGAGGCCGGGATTCCATGCCGCAACTTAGGCT
Organism: Rhipicephalus appendiculatus; assembly: GCA_030522465.1. Classification (NCBI taxonomy): domain Eukaryota; kingdom Metazoa; phylum Arthropoda; class Arachnida; order Ixodida; family Ixodidae; genus Rhipicephalus; species Rhipicephalus appendiculatus. The sequence continues at coordinate 43,027 of JALIZH010001402.1, forward strand.
CAGCAGTCGGGCACTAAAACCACTAGACTACCTTGGCGGGCCCTAGGCAAAGCATAGGACTCGCAAAGCACGACCGGTAAGCAGAATCGTCAAAATCTGAAATATACTTATTGGCTAAAACGTTTCAGCTCCATTTCAGCTCCGGCTTGTGTACGTTCCACAGCATACAACACGAGTTAATTGCGCCTGCAATCTGATCAAAAACAAGAATAATCGCTAGAAACACGGCGAAATTCCAGAACTTTCCGATATATATGAAGGCTCCTCTTGAACCTATACGGATACACAACCAACTCATTAGCCGCCATTTTCAATTTGCTGCCGGATGTCTAGGTCACGTGGTTCGTGTGCCAGTGCAGCAAAAGTGAGGATTCCGTTGACGCGGACAGGCGTTCCGCTGTTCAGCTGCTGCCGTGGGGAAGATATAAGTCGGAGAAGCAGCGGGTGGATTTCTGGAGAGTTTTGCCTCTTATGCCCCCTTCGAGGCCAGGTGTGAATACGCCTTCAGGTATTTGTTCCTGCTCGATGAGGCTTACCTCCGCAGCGTGGATCAGAATCAGGGCACAAATTATAGCCCAAAGAAAGCCAAGTCGCAAATTTTCAGTAGCCCAAATATTCGCAATGCCCATAGACTGTCGCGCCCCTAGCGGAATTTAGGAGCGTCCTCTCATGGATGATCAGTAGACGACACCATGGCAGCCCTACGCAGTCGCGCACTTGTTCGGCAGTGTTAGCAGGAAACAAACACTACGAGTTTGCATGTTTCCTGCTTCAGTGAAGAAACCGGGCCCTCCGTGACACGATAAATCTGACTCGTTCTTGCGAGACGCGAAGTTTTCGTGAAAATACGAGCCAACTCGCGCGTTCAACGATGACCCACATCGTACAAATATCAGCTTCGCGAGGTTTTGTGTAGCCACGTAGGTTAGTTAAACGCTGTCGTCTGACCTTCTCAGTTGAAACTCACCTTGTTTTACTTGCATAGAGCATTCGTCAGTGCTCTTGTAGTGCATGAATTTATAACATTGTAGGCGGGAAGTTGCGCGAGCTAGCGATGTATAACTGAGTAATCTCAAATTGGCCAGCGCTGCGCCGCTTGTTTTTGTACGTTGGTTGATAGATGGCAGCACTCTGCAAGCGATTTGTTTATTGACTGGTGTGAGAGAAAGAAGTTCTGCCAGGTTCTGCGCGCCCAGATAACGTTGTGACGAGGACTAATCGAAGTCGTTCGGCGGAGGAAATTCTTCAGATTGGTGTCAGCAATGATGTTAAGAGAAACCGTCTTGACGACGAGGATGTTTCACTGGACGGAGAAGGCTGTGAAAGCGTGTGTGTGTGTGTGTGTGTGTATGTGTGTGTGTGTGTGTGCGCGCGCGTGTGTGTGTGTGTGTGAGGAGTGTGACAGCGACGATGAACGATCAGCTGCTAACTCACGAGGAGCGAGTTGCACTTCACGTCCCCTCGCGCGCTAATGTTTTTTCACGCTCGTAAGTCACTTTGATTGTATTTAATGTATAGTATCCTAAAATAAAAACATAGTTTTTCTTGTACATTGCACGTAGCGCTATTATTGTGGATATTATCGAGCGCCGCATTCCGCCAAAACACTCGAGTTCGGAACAGGGAAGCGAAATGGTTAGAGCGATGAAACGTGCAGTCACGGCCACAATCCACGCCTATCGGCTCACTTCTCGTGTACTTCACCGGTACCTTCCGATCAGCATAGTTGTTCGAAGCATTTTCGCAACGTCGAAGAATTCGTCGTTGCGAAAAGCATACGTGCGTGTTCTTTTCGATATTCATGTTTCGATCGTGCTGATCGAACCTGCGGCATCCGAGTGCATGAGTCTGGAGCATGGCTGTGGTACAAGCGCTACTAAATAGGATGTTAAATGCTTGTGTTCCGTTGAAGAAGCAACTCCGCGTTCCTGACTGCGCAAGTAATGACGACGGCGTATGTTTGCAAACCATCGCCACGTTAAACGTTCGGTCCCGTGCAGCAGCGATGACGCTACTCGCTAGCGGCCTACCACTGCGGCAAATCCATCAGGCAGGCTCGGTACACAGTATCTCGGAGTGCCGTTCAGGTCATACGTCAATTCTAGTTCATGAAGTTTTCTGCAGCATGCACAGGATTTCGCACAGCATCGCTTATGCACGGTAACGGAGCTGAAGTATAACCTTTCACACCGCGGCAAATAATTAGGTGGCGAGCTTCCATGGTTTGAGAAAGCATTTCGGTCTCATATCCATTTCAGTGCAGCTCATGACTTCATCCGGTGAAAGTGGAACGGGCCGTACGTACGCACGTCCTATCTCTTCCTATGCTAACAAACGGATTGACCCTCCATCGGGCGCCATCTTGAATCGTACAGCGCGCCACCTATAGTTCGTGGGCATTGCGAATAGCCACATAGCCAACTCACCCAAGCCGACGCGAAAAATTTTTTTCTGCAGCCCAATTTGGCTATATATAGCCAAACCTGGCAACACTGGTAGACGCAGAGAAAGAGAGTTGGCAATTCGAGAGGAGTTACAGAACTCTCGTGAAGCGCGTTTCGATTGGCTTCCGTTTTGAAGGCGCCGCCGTATACGCCATACATGTTGCGCGTTAGCCGTTCGGCGCCGCTCGGACGGGCCCACACTCCCGCACTGGCGCCAGGGGAGCCTGCGCGCCTAAGGTCCCTTATGCGCGCCAGGCGAGCCGCGCGGCGCCTCCGCCTGCCTCCGCCTCTCCGCCTGCTCTCTCTTCTCCTCCGCCTTTTGGAATGCGGTGCGCCGCTGGTTGCGCGTCTTGTAGTTTTGAGTTCGAGCGAACATGCGTATTTGCAGTGGCGGGCACGCCAGGCTCCGTGCTCGAAGTGACGCTTGTAGTGAGGAATATTCTTGAAGTTGCGGACACGGACTACGCGCGCCTCTTAACGGTGAGTGTACTGCTTTCGTAGGTACTAAATACACAGCTTAAGGTATGAGGCCAAGTGTCGGAAAATTTTTTTTAAAAAGCGATAATCACTAAATATTATTAGCCTACAATATAAAACACATCTTTATAGGCACATGTGAGCATTTTAAAGCAAGTACTACTTTTCGTTATTTTTTCATAATTAAAAATGTCATTAAAAGTGGGCCTTACGCGAACACTCCTAACTCAAATTCCGTTGAATAAAAAAAGATTTATTTTTTGCAGGGACATGAAAAAGGCTTTGGCCTGTGCAATGAACAAAAACAAATGAGATCTGATGAATATTAAAAACATAGTAATCAAATAACCCAAAAAAGTATGCACTTGCACTAGGGGCACCTTCGTATAACAGGCAGCCATATTAAACCTTGTAGCATGATTTTGCTTATTGAGGTTCATTGCACGCCTGCTAAGTTGATAAGGAAGTGTGCCAAGTTTCAATCAAAAATGTTTATTAGCAAAACAGTTATGACTGTTCGCGTACGGAAAAATACCAGAAATATAAGTTCTGAGAAAATCAACAAAAAAGATTTGAAACAGGTCCAGCGCTTACACAAGGCGATCAAGAGCGCTAAAATTTTCAATACTTGTTGCGAGTTCCATCGTGGACCTTACTATTGTGAGCCTTTGCTCGAGTGGGAACTCGTAATTTTTCTTTCTAGCTTGCAATGCAGCATCAGTGCCTTGACGGGACTCTTTCGCGCTGCGGTGCTGATCATTTGTGCGGCAAGCTTTTGCAGTGTAGAGGCCTGGATCGATCCGAATTTGCTCAAAACATAAAATGTGCTCTTGTTTCCACTATTGAAATGACACACAGCGTCAAACAAAGCAAATTTGATGGTTTACAGGCTCACGTACGTGTCCTTGAGTGTGATAAACACATGTACCACGTTACGCGTGCCCGTGGTGAGAACTTTATGACTTTTATGAACCAAAATGATGTGTTCACAAAGCTTTTAGGGCATTATTACATGTTCGCACTTGATATAATTGCTAAATAACCAACAAAATACTACATATTTAGGTAATCTTGTGAGACACACAAAAACGGCACTTTCAGTTTCGGTTTCGTATGTGATGGGTGGTCTCACTATTTTGCTTGTATCTTTTAAAAAAATCGGCGTAGACAGAAACTTTTTGCAGCAAAATTACGGGCAATAAATTGCGCATTCACCATGATCAAAAACCAAAAACACATTTTGAAAAAAAAAGCCGCTTTTTTCACTTGGCCTCATACCTTAAGCTCTGCGGAAGTAGGCTGCCAGCCATATCCAACTGTAGCCTGCGTCCGCGATGCTGTTGCAGGATGTTCAATTAAAACAGTCACTTAAAGAGTTGAGACCGCTATGCGCGTTGTTGTGTAAGTCATTGCATGGCTCATAAAATGAGTGATGCAATCACTTATCAAGGGCGATTACTTTCTGATCGCACATTGTGTCTGAACTGCTGAAAGTGCTTGATATGGTTTTGAGATGCGCTTTAGTCCACGTCATAATAACATTTCCATCAATACTCGAGTGCGCAGCGTGCTTCCACGCGTGGAAACATGAAAAAAAAAAAGTCTGTGTACAGAGACGCACTGCATATAATGACGTTCGGCTTTACAACAGACTCGAGTGAATGTGACAGTGCGAGCTATGTGAGGTAATTCTAACGTATGTCATGCCTCATGTCGACGTAGACGGCGTCCGCGCGCGTTGCTGTCGTTCGGGCGCTCGTACAACTGAGTATTTAAGAACGGATTACGTTTGTTGAACACGCTGTCAGTAACCGCTCACGGCGTGCCCCTGACTGCCGGAGGATGCGCTTGGTTGTGGCAATATGCCGGCGCAAAGCCGGGCTTATTCTGGAAGCACTTTTTGAGGCGACTTAGTAGAAAAGGAGGGCCTTCATTTGTGCATAACCAGTGCCTATCGCGAAACGCGGTTCCCGCCTTCTATTACGTGAAAATTTGTTTTCGTTACGAAATTATTTAAAACGAAACACTCGTGTCAGTTGTGTGTACAGTAACGGTGTGTTGAACAAAGGGTTGTTTAAATAAAACTAATCAGTCTGTGTGTTTGTGTGTTGGTTATTCCCAGGGCAACGAAGGTGTCGCTATGGTCTGGCGCTTCACCACTAGTGATAGGAAAATCAACACCGGCGTTCGTAATGTCAACGAGGCACTCGGCCCCTACATTTCCTTTGGTTGGACTAGACGACGTAGGAAAAGAGGTGAGTGGCACCGACGCAAAGGAGCCTAAAACAGTTGCCTTTGCTGTTTAAAAAAAAAGCTCACATCATCTTGTGCGGCAAGTTTGTCACCAATGTTTTATACGATAACGGCAAAAACCACAGTTCCTTACCATGCCTCTTCGCATTTTTTGTTCTGAGCCTTCATTATGCCTGTGTAAATCACTTACTGTGTAGGTATTGCAAAATCTTACTATGATTCCGTTTTCTCATTATGATATCACGTTCTTCTTTTCAGGTACCATTTTTCATGGTTGCTCACGCTGAAGAGGAGCGACAACATAGGAAGTCACAAGTCTGATTCCTCCAGCCTTCACGACTTTTTGATTCTTAATCATAAGGAATGAATATGGAAACATGATACCGATATCTGCTGTTTATTTTGCACGACATGACACTATGCACATCACAGTCACACATTTTGGTTGGTTATACTCATACAAGCATGTAAATGAGGAGTTTTATTAAAATAATGCTAAAATTGAACTATCCTTTCCTTGCAGTCGCTTGGCACAACGGCAAGTATTAATGGGGTTGCTTAAAATGAATACTTCACTATTTCCAGCAGTAGTCGCGCAAAGTAGAGCATGGGTCAATTCAGTAGCTTAAAATAGCCGTAGAGTCGCTTGACGCTTCGGTGGGTGTCAATTGACCCGCGTAGGAGCGTCACCGGCAAGGGTCGTCTGAAGTGGTAGTGTGATCCTTCGCATAAGAGTCCTCCCACTCTTCTTAAGAGGGTCCGGGGACTCTCCTGAGCGCGCCGACTCTGACCCACCAAGAGAGTCACCGTGACTCTCCAAAGAGAGTCGTATACGTGGCAAGTCAGAACTCTCCGAAAAGAGTCAGGTATACTCTTTTTTTTTCTTAGAGTGTGCATGCAAATATAGCGCAGTACGTAACGCATTTGTGCAGCTCGATTGGCGAGGCCGCATTTGGGATCACCACTAAGCTCTAATTGCTTTTGGTGGGTTGTTATTTCATGCTGTTAGCTCTCGGTGTTTCTTGCGATGGCGTGCAACACACGGCCAGAAAGTTATTGCATAGAGAGCCAGCGTAGTGAAGTTGCTGCAGCCTGCGATCACTCAGAATGCGTGAGGTTTCAATAATTTTCATGACATTGAAATTAACTGTAAACATAGCATGTTTTTTCGCATTTTCAACTTTTTTTTTTGTCTTCTAAAAGCGATGCGATCATGGTATGTGATACTTAGCTGCGATTTGAAACTTCTGTTTAGGAGCATAGCGGCCGAAAGGTTGGGACGTCGCCTCGTCTGTTTGCCCTTTGCGTGTGCGCGTGGCTGTGCAACAAACAAATGAGCAAGAATCAGCTATTCTTTCTTGCATGCAATGGCTGCGTGGTGCATGTCGCCTACTAAGCCATCACTGTGCTGCCGGATGCCACGCTGTTTCATGTAAAGGCAGTGTACATTTGAGAAGCATTGCAAGCTGTACCAAACCGGCGACGCGTTCAAAAACATCTTTATAAATTCGTGAGTTCAGTGTAGCAGTCTAAGCAGCGCAATAAGCACTTGCAGTTGAATACTGCATGTTCTGTGTTTGTTACAGTCACAGTGCATAATTTTTGTCGTGTGCTTGATAATTACATTAATTTTTAAATGCGTACTGTAAGCACTTTTGCGTATCTATCTACGTATCTATGTATCGATCTATTTATCTATCTAGCCGCCTACGTCTGGGTGCTCTCGTGATGGCCTCCTTAACTTGGGGTCAACCAAAATTTGTATGAGAGGGTAAGAGGTATTGACAAATATGTCTGGCTGGTCATGACATGAATAACGTGAAAATCCTGTCGCGTACGTCATCAAACCCTTTCCTGCAGACACGTGTGGCACATACTCGTATACCACGGGCCGCGGTATGCGGGTATGCGCCACAGCTGTTTCACAATTTATATCTACCCAGGAACGGCGAGCACAAACAATAGCAATTTAAATGCGAGAGCGTTCAGAAAAACTGACATCGGCAGCGTTGACTCTATGAATGCATAGAATAAATAAGAGGGTCCCAGCAGGAATCGAACCCAAGCATTCTGCGTGGCAATCGAGTATTCTACCTCAGAGCCGCGCCAGTTCTCGAAACTGCTTTGGAAGAACACCCTATGTAGACATAATGTTAGTGAAACGTATAGTGGTTGCTCTGCTGGCTATCTAATTTTATAAACATTACATACGTACTCCTATGACGAAGAAGTCATGTCGGGTTAACGTCAGTTGTATACTTAAGCGCCATCCACTGTAGTTGGTTTACGCAGCACTATCCAGGGCTACCATCCTTGCAAGCACAAGCTCTACATATCAGCTAACGGCTTCTGGTGTTGGCAATACCCACGTTTCTGTCGGCATCGTTACACAAGTGTAAACAACTGGTTATATGAAACATATGCGGCTGTTCAACATGTCTGTGCGTGCAACATTTGTAATTATCTTTAGCGTGATTTCATGACGTTTCGCTGTATAAAACAATTACGACCTAGTCACCTTACCTCTGGATGCTTCGCATGACGTCGATTCCCATGGTACTTGGGCTCTGCCCAATTTTTTCTTCTTTACATGAATGATATTGCAACAGTACCAGGAACGCCAGATATGGTATTGTTTGCCGACGACACGAACGTTTTCTTCTCATTTGATAACACCTCTAGCCTTATTCCTTTAATTAATAATTGGCTAGCATCACTATCAATATGGTTATCCGCTAATCAACTCAGCCTGAACGTTGAGAAAACGTAGTATATGGTTTTTTGCTCCAATTAACAAGCCAGTTGAATTTGTATCTCCCTTATTATTTATGTCACAACCACTTGAAAGAGTTTCCCAGTTCAAGTTCTTGGGAGCAGTTTTTCATGAGAATCTGCGATGGACGCATCGCGTTAACTTCATTAAACGGAATATAGCACAAATAATCGGCATGTTGAATAAATATCGCACATTGTTACCATTAAAGCTTAAGCGGCAGCTGTACGTTCCCACTGTTCACTCCAGACTGCACTATTGTCTATTGTCTACTTCTTTGGGGTGTTACTTCTAATACGAATATGCAAACCTTATTAAAGATGCAGAAAAGGTGTATTCGTGTTGTCCATAATCTCTCGATGTGTGAACATACTTCTGAGTAATTTCAGCAGGATCGTATTTTGCACATTAGGAATATGTACAAACAAAAATTATCTGAAAAACCATTTTTTAGAATTCAAAAGTAACCGCGAGAACTTCTTTTCGACGTACGCTGATGCCACAACCAATTACACGTTTAGTCCTAGGAACCTTGTTAAACCGAAAACACGAACGAACTACGGAAGCCAATTATTGCAATGGCAAATTCCTAATCTTCTCAATGATGAACATGCGTTACTCAATATTATGGAACATTCCCTAATTATGTCATCATTCAGAAAAACATCAAAACAATACTTTCTCGGAAATAATTTGCTTTGTTTGAGTGCTACATACAGTGATTAATTCTCGTTTCATTTCTTCATTTGTTGTTGTGTTATCAAAAATATATCTCCTCTATTGAAAAAACAGTGTTATCTATACGTTTTTTATTTACTCTTTGTACCTTTTCGGTTTATTGATCTTTATTATGCTGTACTGGACTGGCACATTAGTAACGGTGCCATTTATGTATATGCTCTGTAGCGATGCATTGGAACCTAGAAATGGGTTGCACTCTCGAGAGCCTTCCAGTGAGTCATCTGCAAAATGGACGCCGCTCGCGCTGAGAGTTCGTGCCTGGCCGTGGCTGTCGCCATTACGCAGTATCTCTGAGTTCCGGCAAATAAACGCCTTAACAAATTGGTGGAGAGTGCTCTGCTCCCATTCGATGCCTGTGGAGCTTCGATCTCGTACCCAGCCATCTACCATGCCCCAAGACGCTTTTCAGCAAACGCCTCCCACCATGCCGCCCACTTGTCCCGGTGTCCCACGCATCCGCGATCCACCGATCTTCACTGGCGCCGATAGCACCGATGTGGAGGACTTGGCTGGCACTTTACGAGCGCGTGAGCATCCCCAACAAATGGGACGACGACGGAAAGTTGACAAACTTGGTATTCTACCTTGCGGGAGTAGCAAGTTTGTGGTATAACAACCAAGCGTCTGATTTTGCGAATTGGTCCGATTTCAAGACCGCCGTCATCAACGTTTTTGGCCGCCCTGCCGTGCGCAAGCTGCAAGCCGAACAGCGCTTACGCGAACGTGCTCAGCAGGCCGGTGAATCATTCACCAGCTATATAGAAGATGTCCTCGACTTGTGTAAGAAAGCCAACGGAACCATGTCTGAGCCTGAGAAGATCCGCAACGTTATGAAAGGTATTGACGAAGATGCCTTCACCATGCTGCTCGCCAAGAACCTTGCCACAGTGGCCGAGGTCATCACGCTGTACCAGAGCTACGAGGAGCTCCGCCGGCAGCGTTCGATGACCCGTCGCTCCCCTTCACGAGATGCAGAGCTTGCTGGATTTGTGGCCACCTCTGACCAGACGGCGTTGCTGCCAGAGCTCAAGTCCTTCATCCATGAGGAAATCGCACGGCAGTTCTCTCTCCTGGCCTTTGCCCACCCGCCGGCCATTCAACAATCGGCGACCACCCTTCTTCCTCCCCCTCCACCGAGCAATTGAGCAAGAAATTTCGGGGATCATGCCAGCGTACCACCAGCAACCTCCGGCTCCTGCGCCCCAGAGTTACGCTCAAGTTGTCGCCAGGCCGCCTCAAGTACTTCCGGCGGCCGCACCTCTGACTTACGCTGAAGCCGCCGCTCGACCTCCATCCACCGAAGCGGTTGTGCCTGCTACGTATGCTGACGTCGTCCCTAGGCCTCGACTTCAGCCCACCATCCAGCCATTCCAGTCGCCCTTCCGTCCGTCAGGCCTTGCGACATGGGCGCGACCTACCCCGGCGAAGCATTGGCGCACACCCGACAACCGGCCCATCTGCTTTGCATGCGCTTACGCCGGTCACGTTGCGCGTTATTGCTTTCGGGTGCAACCGCCTCCTGTCCCGTCACCTGCCGCTGGCCAGCTGAGGCGTCCCTTTCACGACTCACCCCCGTCTATGCCACCGACGTCTCGCCCAGCTTCATCTCCTCGTAGGTCCACGTCTCCACGACGTCAATCCCTGTCACCCATGCGGCCAAGTTCGGCCGCTCAAGAGCAGGAAAACTAGTCGTCGCAGTCCACGAGGCAAGGGCTGCGACGCTATCGAACTGTGAAAGCCCTCAGAGGAATCCATCGAATGTCATCGACGTGTTTGTGGACAGGTTTGCGCGCATCTGCCCTTATCGATACTGGAGCTGCCGTATCCGTTATGGACGCAAAACTTTGCCGCTTACTCAGAAAAGTGACGACGCCACTTTCTGGGATGTCCCTCCGTACCGCAAGTTCGCAGAGTATTCATCCTACAGCAGTGTGCACAGCTCGCGTCGTCATTCAGGAACGTTCTATATGTCGTCGAGTTCATCATCATTACTACATGCTCCCACGACGTCATCCTGGGATGGGACTTTCTCTCCCGCCACGACGCCGTCATTCATTGTGCCTCCGCCGAAATTGAACTCTCACCGTTCTCACATTTGACGCCAGTAGACAGTCCCTCGATACTGAGCAAGATCCTCGTCAAAGACGACACGACAGTGCCTCTAAGCTCGTCAACGGTTGTGTCGGTCTACTGCGCCGGTGTCTCCGACACAGTTGCCCTCCTTTCGCTATCTGACCGTGGTTGCAGTAGGAAAGGGCTGCTGGTACCTTTCGCCACCGTGCAATTAACTCAGGGCAACACCGCTATTTTTGTGACCAACCCATTCCCGTACATTGTTACGTTGGTTCGAGGGGAATGTCTCGGCCGAGTGGAACCCGTCGACGATGAACAAGTCCTGGATGTACCCGATGACTCGCACTGCCCCAGTTCCCGTACCATCAGTGCTGTTTCCGCGCCTGATCCGTCATCTGCTGATGTATTTGGTAACTCCATCATCTTTTACTCCCCTTACCCCCTTCCCCAGCACAGGGTAGCCAGCCGGTCCAAGAACTGGCTAACCTCCCTGTCCTTCCGCTTGTTTCCCCTTCCTCCTCCTCCTCCTTCCATCGCTGATAACCTTACGTCGGTCCAGCGTTCCCAGCTTCTGGGCCTGTTGCAAGAATTTCGATTTTCTTTCGATGTCGGGCAAACTTCTCTCGGTCGCACGTCCGCTGTTACACATCGCATCGACACTGGCGCCCAGCCACCGTTACGGCAACGTTCCATATCGCGTGTCGCCTGCCGAACGTCGGGTAATTAATGAGCAAGTAAACGATATGCTCCGACGCGACGTAATTCGGCCCTCGGACAGCCCATGGGCGTCTCCTGTTGTTCTCGTCGCGAAGAAGGACGGTTCTGTGCGGTTCAGTGTGGACTACCGACGGCTCAATAACATCACTCGCAAGGATGTTTATCCACTACCGCGCATCGACGACGCGATTGACAGCCTCCACGGAGCCCAAATTCTTTTCTTCTCTCGATTTGCGCTCGAGGTACTGGCAAGTACCCATGGCTGACGACGCTCGACCGAAGACAGCCTTTGTCACACCCGACGGCTTGTATGAGTTCAACGTCATGCCGTTTGGTCTGTGTAATGAGCCCGCGACCTTTGAGCGCATGATGGACACCGTTCTGCGCAACTTAAAATTGCACACGTGCTTGTGTTACCTGGACGACGTCGTTGTTTTCGCTCCGGATTTCTCCACGCATCTCCAACGTCTCAAAGACGTTTTCACACGTGTGAGCAACGCCGGCCTCCAACTAAATCTGAAGAAGTGTCCCATTTGCAGCACGGCAACTCACAATCCTAGGTTACGTCGTGTCCAAGGGCGGAATTCTTCCCGATCCGGCCCAAGCTTCGGGCCGTGGCCGAATTTCCCAAACCTGCGTCCGTCAAAGAACTGCGCAGTTTCGTAGACCTGTGCTCATACTTTCGACGATTCATACGAAACTTTGCGTCGATCATATCACCACTGACGAAGCTCCTTGGAAGTAACGGGCCCCTTAATTCGTGGTCATCCGAGTGCGACGACGCATTCGCCAAGCTCCGCCATTTGTAGACGTCTCCTCCCATACTACGCCACTACGAACCTACGGCCCCAACGGAGGTGCACACAGACGCCAGCGGTGTAGGCCTCGGCGCTGTCCTGGCGCAGCGCAAACCCGGATTCCCCGAATATGTGGTGACATACGCGAGCCGTACGCTCACGAAAGCCGAGACAAATTACACCGTCACGGAAAAAGAGTGCCTGGCGATCGTCTGGGCCTTTACAAAGCTTCGACCCTATTTGTATGGTCGCCCATTCGATGTCGTCACCGACCATCACGCACTATGCTGGCTGTCGTCATTGATGGATCCCTCAGGGCGTCTTGCCCGCTGGGCTCTTCGCCAGCAAGACTACGACATCCGCGTGCTGTACCGCAACGGACGCAAGCATGCTGACGCCGATGCCCTCTCGCGCTCCCCTCTGCCTGACGACAAAGCCCCCTGCTCAGTATCTTCCATTGCTGTTTCTGTCATCGATGTGCACATCATCGCTACCGAACAGCGCAAGGATAATTGGATCGCCCCTCTGATCGACCTCCTCTCTGATCCGTCCACAACACCATCCACTCGCGCCTTGCGTCGTCAAGTTCACCATTTCGCCATACGTGACGGCCTGCTGCATCGATGCAATTACAACGCCGACGGCCGGCAGTGGCTACTCGTGATACCCCGCAGTCTGCGGTCGGAAATGTGTGAGTCATTCCACTCTGATCCACAATGCGCGCACTTTGGGCTGTCCAAAACAAGACCGCATTCGACCGACGCTACTTCTGGCGAGGGATGTACCGCTACGTGCAGAAGTTAGTTCACTCCTGCCTCGATTGCCAACGCCGCAAACCGTCAACACGCATGTCCCCAGCCGGTCTACAACCGTTACCTTGCCCTGACCGTCCGTTTGGGCGCGTGGGTATTGATTTGTATGGACCACTTCCTCTGACGTCGGCTGGTAACCGCTGGGCCATCGTCGCCGTAGACCATCTGACGCGATACGCCGAAACCGCCGCCGTCCCTGCGGCTACTGCGCGGGATGTTGCCTCCTTCCTGCTGCACCGATTCATACTGCGTCACGGTCCACCCCATGGAGCTTCTCAGCGATCGAGGCCGTGTCTTCCTGTCGGAAGTCGTCGAGGTCATCCTCACGGAGTGCCATTCTGTCCACCGCAAAACTGCTGCTTACCACCCGCAGACCAATGGCCTCACCGAACGCTTTAACCGCACCCTCGGCGACATGCTTTCGATGTACGTCGCCGCCGACCACACGAATTGGGATGCTATACTGCCTTTCTTCACCTACGCTTACAATACCGCCCCTCAGAGCACTACTGGTTTTTCCCCATTATTCTTACTATACGGACGGCATCCGTCGCACACCATCGACACGATACTCCCGTACACGCCGGAGCCATCTGAGTGTGCCCCTATTTCTGACACAGCCAGGCTTGCTGAAGAGTGTCGCGAGCTCGCCAAGACCTTCACGACGAATGAACAAGAGCTGCAGAAGGGTATTCGTGATGGTTCCGCCACTTCTGAGCCCACGTTCCTCCCTGGGGCGCTCGTATGGCTCTCGGTCCCTACCTCCGGCAGCTGGCCTCTCTTCAAAACTACTGCCGAAATACGAAGGCCCCTACCGTGTCATCGAGAGCACATCTCCGGTCAACTACCTGATCGAACCCATCGAACAATCTTCGGACATGCGCCGTCGAGGGCGCGACATTGTCACGTGGGGCCTACTATGACCCGCTCATAGTGACAAGCTGTTAGGTCACCCGGCGGCTCCCTTTTCGTCCCCGGGGTTATTGTAACGATGCATTGGAACCTAGAAATGGGTTGCACTCTCGAGAGCCTTCTAGTGGGTCATCTGCAAAAAGGACGCCGCTCGCGCTGAGAGTTCGGGTCTGGCCGTGGCTGTCGCCATTACGCAGTATCTCCGAGTACCGGCAAATAAACGCCTTAACAGCTCATATATATACATATATATATGTATGTGGGCCTGTGTGTGTAGGTCATTTTTTTTCTTTTGCTTTTCTTGCAGTTTTCCGCTGTTGTCTGCTGTACTCGTTGTGCCAGGAGCCTAGTCAGGCGTGTATAAACGCGCCTTTTGCTCCGGCACCATGACAATTCATGTGTCATGTATTGTCAAAATTGTGAATAAACTTCAAACTTTCTTTTCTTTCCATTTACATCATAACTACTGGAAATAACATCCCCTTTAGTTTCCTTGGCTTTCTTGTATGTTAGTTCTCATTAATGTAATGCTTAACAAAAGAAAAGAGCCCCCAAAACTCCCCTTCTATCGCTCTTCCAATTGTAGGCAAGTCGTCTGTCTTAATGGACATTAATAAGCCAACTTCTTTTTTCGCTTGGGGAGGAGGTGCGGGGGTTGGGCTATGAATATTGTGCGAAGACGATGCGGATTTGTTACATCTTCCAGTCGCTGATTTTTTCTTGTCATATGAGAGAAAGACATACATCTCAGCATTTACTGACATATGCCAAGAATGTAGTCTTAGGCTAATGCAGCATTGCTTTAGTCATGCGCGTTTTTCAATAGTTACTGGCATAAAATTAACTGCACGTTGAATCGGTGGCTATACAAAAATGTCCA
>JALIZH010001405.1:0-21337 GCA_030522465.1 Rhipicephalus appendiculatus
GCATTTGTAGTTTGAGTCATTGTAGAAATAACGCGTTAAATGTCGTTTGCAAGTACCGTAGTCGGGCTTCATGTAGCAGGCCACTGGCTTTTTGATGACTGGAACATATAAACACGTCCATCGTCATTGCCTTTTACGTATATACACGTGACAATATAATGATACAGTGTAAAAGTGTTTTGCCAGTATTTTCTTGGAAGCTATCGTTTATATATAACTCGGAGAAACCTAATCGCTCTCAAGTCACTCAAAGAATAAAGGACGAAAGTCTAGCGCAGCTTATCCTTTCTATTTATATTCATGTTTTGTCTCGTGTATGCTTCATTAGTGCCGCTTGTTTTCACATTTTCATTCGTGGAATAATAATAATATTTTTTGAAGCTTTTTCAATTTAACCGTGTGCTCCTGATGAGAAACTTGCTGTATAATGACACAAGGGGGGGCTAGGTGAGAGTTGTACACTGGTTTAAAATCAGTGGACTTCACATTATGAAGACGCATGACTTAGATACCAAGCTAAAATCAATGAACTTAAAGTGATGATAAAACTACGCAAGCTAGATGCGATGAGTTTGTACATTGCTTGAGAAATAACGCTGTGAACTCCGCCAGATATATGCCTAATAAATTTGTTCAAGGCTTGCTACAGGCTCCGTGATTCATGAAAAAAAAATCACAGCATATCCACGAATTGAATGATGGTGAGTGGGTGAAGCTCGGAGGGATCATTCGGGTAACCGTGAATCCCCCCCCGTACATTGCCCACTCGATCATGCAAAGATGTGACAACACGTGTCACGTCTTTGCATGATCCTGGGTGTTCGATCGTGAGCTGGGCACGAGCGTCGCCGACTTGTGTTCCGGGCGCTCCCAGCCTCAGCGACAACGCCAGTTCGCGGTCCACGACAGAGGAAGACGATGCCACCTACTCAGACGCCGAAGTCCACACCAGTGCTCGACGCAACGCCTCGCCTCCGCATGCATCGCCACAAAACGCTGCTGTGAGTTGTGAAAGACACACGTCCTTGGCTATGGGTTGTGCCGCCGTGAGTACCGGAGCCGCCGCATGCTCTGCAGATACCGGCTGCCCTGGTTTTGCATGCGACTCACACGAGAGCACTGTGGAGCTGACTACCTCCTCTCTGGTGAAGTTCACCTCACCGGTTGATCACGATTGAGTCCACCTCCGGTGCTCGACTCCGAGTACCGCGTCGGCCCGACGATCCCTATTATAACAGCGCCATCCACGAGGTTGAATGATGATGAGTGGGGCGACTCCGAGCGAAAGAGAAAGAGCGCCAAGAGTGAGCGCCCCTTTAATTACATCTCCTCTAGCGGTAACCACTAACCCACGTTAGTTGAACCACTAACGCCATCTAGTGATATTATTTCCAAGGACATATACAGAGGTGGCTACATACATACTACATACAAATGGAGGAGGGAACGACCCACACCCTAAGGAGCTTTACCCCTAAAATTCACCTAAATAGAGCCACACACGCTCCATTCTATGTTTTATGTACCCGGCATATCGCACGTGTAGATACTGCCTTGCGCAATCTGCGCCAGAATGTCTGAGATAATTCTAGATAGTTTTCTGATCATCTGTCCGGTTTCGGCGCGCAAACGCGAACAGCTGAGTTTTTTCTCGGAACAAACGCGGCCACCAGCGATAATGCTCGAATGTTCAATGCCGGGAGTATAAATGCCGATGCGCGTTACCGCGGGTCAATTTTATTGACGACCGACGCTCTGTGCGCCGATAAAAGTCTACAGCGTGCATTGCTTGCTGTAATTTGCGTTTGCCTTTCGCGGCCACAAGTTCCGCCAAATAACGAGTTTCCCCTTGAAGACGCCGACTGCTCCCTTCGTCCCCGTCACGACCCCGTGACAATAGGCGAAATTTCCTCCATAAGAAAATTATGTCGAGACTTTCGTTTTGTACATTTATTCAGCAACTCTCGACCGTTTTGATTCGACCGACCGATTCTTAAAGGGGTACTGACACAAAATTTCGCGGCCGAGATAGCTTGCTGGATCAATTCCCGTGTACATGCGTGTACCATCTGCAAAACATCGACAGCGAATAAAGCTTGGAAGGTATTTTATATGAATTTTGAAGTTCGCGTGCGCGATCCAGCATTCTAGGCCGCACCTGGCGGCATTGACACCCTCGGAGGTGACCCGCGGTGACCCCCCTACTTCCCGGTACAACAGGTTATGATGACGTCGCAGCCGCCATTTCTGTTTTGGCGCGCTCGCCACTGCGCTGTTGGTGACTGCTCGGCGGCTGCTCGCGAGTGTGTGGCCGCGGCCAAGAGGAGGCGCTGCCGCGGCGCACGCGTTGAATGTTTTGTGTTTGGCGACAGTACAGCTTTCCCGTTTCCTGCTCCCAAGGACTTCTTGATTTCCCTGTGCTGCCTGGGCTGCAGTGACAGGCCACAATGCCGAAATCCTTCTGCGCCGTTTCCTTCTGCATGTCGAAGTCGGGATCAGGCGTATCGCTGCATACGTTTCCCCGCGACGAACCTCGGCGGCAGAAGTGGATCGAGTTCGTGTGCGCTTGTGGACGTCAGGAGTATCAGGACTGGTCTCCCGTGCAGAACAGTCGCGTTTGCGGGCTCCATTTCGAGGCGCATTGCTTTACCACACAGGCGCCGGACTTGGCGTACATGGGTCTTCCGACTCCACCCTGTGCATCGCTCACGTCTGGTGCTCTGGTGTTACCTAGCTTTCTTCGGCACCAACAACTTGAAGGGCATCACAATGTTATCAAGTGATTCAATCGAATATTGAACGTAGAAAAAGAGAACGTACTTTGGCTAAATGAATTGCCCTGCAGAACATTTGTGCACGAATGTGTCGGGTCTTACCATAGTACATTGCCGACGCGAGGTTCATCGTGGTCGTCGTCGCTGCTATCGTTGCCGCTTCCCGACGAAGCACTCCTCGCCAGCGGGTCAAACCTGAAGTGATTCGCCCCGTCGTAAATTCCTTCCATCCCCGTCGCAAGAAAATTGTCGCCATCAGACGACGATGAGCCCGACGACGACAGCGAGGACAATAACGGCGACGACATCACGCAGCATGGGTGACAAGCGAATGCAAGCAGACGATGCAGACCGCGCGGAAGTGCGTCACTGTTCTGTGCGCTCCGTGACCGAGCGTTTCTCTCGCTAGGTGGCGATAGTTGCACCCGGCGGCTTGTCGTTTTTGGAGCTCTGTGAAACCGAAACTGAGGCTGTGTCGGTAATGAGGAGCTTGTAATTAATTATCTGTCGCGCGCTGCAGCAAACGATGTGCCGTGTTATGACTAACAGGCCCCCAGCAACACATTGCAGCAAAAAAACGCGGGGCGAAAAATTTTTGTGTCAGGACTCCTTTAAGGTAGACGCGATGTCACCGTTATGCATTTCAACACTTGATGCAGTCCGTGGTTTCAACTGTCTGGTGAATAACACATGGCGTCAGTCATAGTCTCGAGTGATTCCGCAGTGCAAGCCGCATATACCGCATAAGTGGCAGTAAAATATTTCAAGAATATACGTAAAATGTAATATATTTGAAAGGCTGGATTCAAACTCCCAGCCTCTGTACGTAGCTGCAAGCGTTACCCACCGCAGTGGTTTACAGCATATATGTAGTAGATCCGCACGCCTCATGGCGTTGAATAAAACACCTTTGAAAATGTTCCGCGTGCTATACTCGGGGGACAACTTTCTGTATCAGTGCAGTCAAGGCTACAGAGCCGATCCACGCCGCTTCGATAGTTTCGCTGCACAACTAGAAGTAGTGCCGCCAAAAAAAATAGTTTGCTGTGTGTAATCTAAGCATTTAAGGATGTTCAGTTATAATTGTTTGGCTGCTAATTGATAACTTCAGAAAATTATTAGTGATAATATGTGAAACAGCATTATATTTTAGATTTTGGGGTTTTTTTAGTTCCAGCGTTCCCCAGTGGCGTCGCATTGGTTCCCTTCAGAAAAAAATGGCCTCCGCGTCGACGGTGTCTTCTTCCTCCGTTAGCTTGCCAATTCGCTCACTGCATAGGATTTTCAAGAAGCTTGAGTACCAAAGGCTGTCAAAACAAACGAATCAATTGATCTGGAACGTGTACGCCCAAGTGAGACGGACGCAACCGGAACTCTCCGTCGCTATCCAAACTAGAACTATTTTGGCGCAGTAAGAGAGAGCAGTTAGCTCCGCCCCCTGTTGCTTTCGCTTCACTGCCACAGAAAGTTGTCCCCGACTATAGCCAGCGTAATTCGACGGTCGGTGCGCTTTCACAAAGTGGGCGGAGTTTCCTTGAGACACCACTCTGAGCAGAGTTGGCACAATTCCGCTCATAACATGCAAATTTGGGCTTCTTTTTTTTCTTGCCGAGTTGCTTGTAGAATTATCCAGTCGCTTGTCGTGTGTTTTTTTGGGTTAATTTGCATTTTTTTCTAGCAAATATAGTTATTTTAGTGATCATCACGTTCACCAATGCACGGTTGTCGTTCACCAATAGCGTGTTTGTCGATGACTGAGTAGTTGAGAGCGTAGGCGTCCGCATCGTTCCTCATCAAGGCGGCGAAAGGTTCATCGCAGCACCCCTCCCTCCCGTCCAGTTAAATCAACGTATAGAGAAGATTGTGCCCCCCCCCCTCTTTCAGCGACTAGGGGGGGGGCGCCCCCGTGCGCACGCGTATGGTTGAGTGCTGAAGTTGAAGTATACGTTGGGGCAATCAATCAGTAACTTTAATCATGCCCTCGCAAACGTGCCTTCATCCTAATGGAGGCTACCCTGAAGACAATGTTAAGTCGTTCGTAGTTGCGCATATTTTCCCTCTGCAAAACAATTAGGTGATGTTTTAAACTCTCCTTCATATTTGAGTGGCATTTTTTTTATCATAATTCAAAATATTCTCAAGAATGGGAAAATTCATCATGTTTCCGCTTCTTTTGTGATGAGTATTCGCTGTGCCTACTTATCCTTGCCCAAAAGAAGCTGCACTGACTGCATATCAACTGCTGTATTTATTGAAGCTGTGTAAATTGCGCCTCGCGCAGTCATGGCTTAAACGCTAGTGGTGACATAGATACCACCGAGATGTCTCACGATTAGCGACTTAAAAATTGACATGTGGCTCTCAAATGAACTCTAGTCAATTAAAATTATTTTTATTCGTGAGAACCGACGGTGCCCTACTATAGCTGATAATCGGTTAGCTATTACTTCAGATGGGCACCATTGTTCATTATAACTAGGACTAGGACATACATGCAGCGAATTGCGAACGTACCCCAGTCCATATCCAGAGCATCACCTGTAAGGATGAACATTGATAATCAGGCTGCAGCAACAGCAGTTTTCATTGATTAATTTGAAGCTGTGCATACGGGAAAAAAGACAGTGATGCAACATGCCGATCAGGTGGTCCACCTAGAGTACTGCTTTCCATAACTCGATCGTTGCTACAGGAAGCATGCAATCGTGAATGCCCTTCATTATTTACTCTTAGGTACAGTTTAACCCTTTCAGTCCCAGTGATTCCAATTGGAATAATAAATTATGTAGGTCAGTCAGCAAGCATCTGGTAAAGATAAAGCGTTGTTCTTCCTCAAGAGCCCGTATTTAGCATCTGCCCTACATGTGGTGTCAACATGGCACACACGATAATGCGACGTCACGTCTGAATGAAAAAATTACAGAAGCAGTTGTGCTGTTCGCGCATTTTGCTGAGGCAGTGTCTTCTTTCACTATGTAGAAATGGGGCATTTATTTTAGTTCTGTGCCGGAAATTTGAATTTTGGCTATTGGACATTATGCTATCCTGTCTAAATAACATTTTAAGTAATAAATGAAGTAAAAATTGTGGAAGTATTATTAAATAATAATTATTTATTAAATTAATTGTCCCAATGATTACTCTTCACTGGAAAGTGTGAGCAAAGATTTTTTTCAGTTTTTTCGGACTACCACGATCATGTGCATCTCGAAATGTAAAAACTAGTTGCTTACATTGAAAATAGTTAATTCGGGACTGAAAGGGTTAAGGGTAATGAATTCAGATAGGTACAAATACTTCAGAACTTTATAGTCAAGCATCTTTTTTGCTGGCAAATTTGGGGGGCGCCTTCACTTGAAACGAAAAGTTTGGGTTGTGCTAATAATGCATTTTTGGAGCTAACAATGTAGGATTCGAACAGCGATGTCATCATTTTGAATAGGAATGCGAATCGAGTACTGTTCAAATAGCTTTGAATATTAGTACTGTTCAAATAGCTTTGAATATTTGAAATAGCTTTGAATAAGTATTTTGAACAGCCCCGTAAGTCCACAGCGATTATTAAAAACGAATAGTTTCGCAAGCTTTAAAAACGGAACGTAGCGATTACTTTTAAGCGATAAAGTTACCGCAAATATATAAATTGATCTAAGCTCGCATACAGCAGTTACTGTTGACATGGAGATATTTGTGAGCTAAGATTTAAACACAACAGTTAATACTGTATCCAAGAAGACACCTTGCCGCCAGCCTTCAAATAGAAGAGAAAGATGAAAATTCAGCATTGTGATATCAAACTCTGCACAGGCAGCTAAATATGTGAGCAACCGAATAAATCATTTCTCACAGCATAGGTGTTAACACAGAAAGCACAGAAATATGAGTGTTTTATACTGTATCTACAAGAACGATTCGCAAAACACAATGTTTGCCTTTGCTGTTATTCATGTAAACAAAAATTTCACCTTGGAAGCTGAATGTTACCGTATTGCCCATCTCCAGTTAGGCAAGTTGAAGGGAGGAACTAATGCAGTTCAGCTGCATTAAATCAAGCCGAACAGAGTAACAGACACACAAAAGTGAAATTACAGCAGTAACAATACGCATGCTTATTGTAAATGAAGGATCAAAGGTAATCAATCTGAGTATATCACCTTCAAATGCTCTATGTATCGCCAATAGTCCGGTTAACAAAACCACCAATCTCACGATGATGATAGCAGGTTGACGATACTTTCGCTCGCCAACACTGGAATTTTAAGTGAAGTCTCCTTGATTCGGTTATTAATATAACGTGGACAGTAAGGTAAACGCCTGGGCTACATACATCCTGGCAATTCAAAGACTAAAACAACAAAAATGGCCCCACTTTTGGCATTATCTCGTGGGTGCTGATTATTTAAAAAAACATTCAGGAAATTATTCGCTATTGTAAAAATTCACTGTACTCTTTGCGCACCAATTCTAACAGAACGCTATTAGATTTATTATTCAAAAAAGAGAATGTATGGTCTGGAACGTGCTTATACTTCATGGTCATCAGCGTCATCGTCATCGTTATCACGTGTAGTGGGTAGATTCCACTATACTGGAACGCGCTTATACTTCATCGTTATCACGTGTAGTGGGTAGATTCCACTATAATGGAGCGCGCTTATACTTCATCGTTATCACGTGTAGTGGGTACATTCCACTAAACTGCGTCATCGTCATCTTTATCACGTGGAGTCGGTACATTCCACTATACGTGGCTATCTACCTACCTACCTACTACTACTACTACTACTACTACTACAACTACAGAGTAGGGACATACCCACACCCTTAGGAGCTTCGCCCCTAAAATTTCAATACTCACACGCACCTACAAACTGTACCATGCAGGCTGATATAAAGGCGACATCAAAAAATTTAGTATAACGACCGTTACATGTACAGTCGTCAGTAATATGAAAGGGAACACCGAATTCGGGTTTAATGAGCGATTACTTGTGATGTGCTGATATGAATGTCACGTATTGAAATGAAAGACATACTTTTTCCGCTTGAGCATTTAGTGATAGGAAAATCTTTGCGCTTGCCAACTTCGTTTCGCCGCTATGATCTTTAAAAGGTAATTTCAATGTTCCCTTTCATATTACTGACGACTGTACATGCTCCTCATGACCATGCCGCTTCGCTATGAATCTGGCAGCAGTGATAACGAAAGGTATGATGTAAGTTTTAGTATCGAAATTACGGCGATGTCACGTAAAGTGAAGACGGCGGAAGCGAAAGTACGTGCATTGATTAGGTTTTGAATTGTCGGGCGCCAATTCTTCAGTGCTTACAAGGATGAGAATGGGGTATTGATATAGTGCAGTCTCATGTTTTTAAATGAATCGCCAAGAATTTTAAGGATATTCTACCTTGCGCCCAGGAGTCTTAGCTAGGGTAGCATGTATGTTTCCGAATTGTCTTGTCAGCCAATTTTGTACATTTTCGGCAAACATTTTGCAATAGCTCACAAACAGTGTATCGCTCGTTGCAATAAAGCTCACAATTAAATGCGATCTCTTACCTGACACGTACCGCAGGCCACAAAAGAGCTGCAACACAGCCATAAATTCTTTAATTAGCATCGCTAAGCTTTCTTCCCTGGATACTGCGGAAAGTAGCGCGCTGAAGCGTGAGCTCACAATGGTACTGTAAAGGACATAAAAATATGCCGCATTTATCCCCTCGCGCAACCAGCAGGTCACATAACTTTAGTAAAGTTTTCAGACAAGCCTACATAATGGGCACATTGTTCTGGCAGTTTGCCTTTTTTTCCCCCTGTAACTTCAACTGCAAAACATTATTAGTCGCCAATGAGAGGCCGAGTTTGCTTACTGAAATTCAAGGAAAAATTATTTCGGAACCAACTTTGTTCTCCCATTACGTGTACCTAATGCAGAAGAACTAGTTACAACTGGAAGTACTATGCTTTGCAAGTTTCATAGCAGTACGACACTTTACACGATTGCTTCAATATACCAATGCAAATAAAAAAGTGGCAGCTTGGCATGTTTCTGCGATTTCTATTTGTTTGCGCTTGCGCATTCTGCATTGTTATATGCAGGTGTGCCGTAGATGAAACAACGGGCTATTGTGTCCACAGAAAGTATTGCGGCTACATTGATCCCCAATGCGACCGTGTCATGGTTTCACGCTGTGAAATTCAGATAGCAAGATATCGCGTGGCTAACCACACTAGTGTCGTATTAATTTGCCAATCGCATTTCTAACTATTAGTGTCTATTAACCGCACTTTTGTTCATGCTCACTTGGTTTTGCCCTGATGGACCCTGATGGAACATAAAAAGACCATGTGGAAGGGTAAGTTTAAATATATCTGAAAACTTTCCAAACACCAGACATCTTAATGCCATGAGTCTCACTGATTTACGAAATATCATCGGCGTTGCCGTAGTCTAAGAAAGACGTGCACGCTTGAATTTGTTAATTATTGCAAGGACGACCAATCTATCTCAGCAAGTCGCTTTGCAATGGCGATATCTAAGTGAACGGAATAAAAAAATGAAGAAGTGTACACTAGCAGTGTAAAACATAATAGACAGTGAAGCTCGCCGATCTTGGGGCTTAACGTGGCCTGCTTGGATGATAGTAGGTCTTTCCTTGGCAAAGAGAGTTAAGAGTCGAACCACAGCCGTTCACAGACCTTGCAAGAATGTGAAAACTCCGGCGCCAGAAACTCACCTGTAAAGCTGGCTGTGGCACTCCCGGTAGAAGCGCGGGTCTTCTGTCGCTCGTACTCGGCTCGCGCAACGCTAGGAAAACTCAGCGCGGCGGCTGCGCAGACTGTCTCCGTCGGGGGGCGTAGCTTGGCGGTGGCTACTCCTCGGCGCATGCGCAGCTAGGCGAGGTTGAACCCAGGTAATGCGCAGCTGTGGCAAGTGGCAAGAAGGACCTTTGCGTGCGACAGACTTTTACCTCGAGCTTGAAGAGCTTTGCTCTTGAAATGCAGTGCTATGAGCGAGTCTTAATTCGTTATCGTAAGTATCTGCGCAGAACCATCATACCGCGTCATTTACTCATTCAAACGAGAGGACCACCTAGGCGACTATGCGTATATGAGGCTGCCATAAAGTGGTATGACGCCCGGCTGCGATAAAGCCGATAAGACCGTTTTAGCGTGCGCCAAACCAACAGTGTGCTTGTGGCCACCCAGACGAAGACTTCCGCCATCTACTTACTCCTAAACATATGAATTAGCAGAAAATGTTGTGAGCAACTCTGTTACATTTGATAGAAAACTATTTACACCAAGGAAAATACTTGGTCCATGGCCAACTGCCTGCCTTCGAAAAAGATCGCTTGTCGCCTTGAAAGTGGTTCTCGAAGAAATAAATATTTTATGATAATGTTAAGCTTGTGCGTATCCTAAATTCCAAATGACCGGCACAAATGTTGGGTGTTCAAAATAGCATAGTTATTATTTCGAGTTTTAAGACATGTATTTTTTAAATTTTGTTGCTGTGCCTTCAGGTGTATCAGGAACCGGGCAAAACATTTCTTTATACGCGCAGAAAGTCACTTACCGACACTCGTGCTTGAAAATTCCTGAATCATGTGCTCTAGGGTCGCGCTTTGTTTGCACATCTGGAGGTCTTCTGGTTGAGGCAGTCTCTACCAATCTGCAAGTAACTCCACGTAAGTTTTCGAGCATGATTGTTTTTTTTTCTGAATATTCCTCGAATGAGCCTGTCAGGGCCACAAAATTTGACCCCGATTGTCCTTGATCCCGGTCAAAGCTCATCGCGCGTGTGAGGCTAATATTCCATGAACGAGCCGTACAGTGCGATATGTTAATCTGTATAACGAAAATGTTCAGCGGCGATTCCTGGTACTGTAGTGATTTCTTGGGGACTACAAATGCAATCTGCATTACAATGTAAACTGCAATTAGGTAAGGTGAAGGCTGTGAGTGGAGCCCACTACACGAAGTGTGATAACCCATTGAACGATGCGGCCGAAGCTCTCAAGTGCGCATGTGCGCAATCTTATCCCACTTCCCTCTCCCCTTTGCTTTCCTATATATTCACGAGTGTGAAGAAAACCACTGGCTTTTTGTTGGCATGATCCGACTGTTTCGTTTACTGCTAGAGCGGCGTTGCCGCCTTCCACTTAACAGTGGTGACGAGGATGGGATCTTGGATCAGCATCGTGGATCTACGCGATGCCTACAACCAAATTCTTCTAGACGAAGATTCGCGCAAGCTAGCGGTTATAAACACTCACAAAGGCCTCTTTTGTTATAATAGGCTTCCGTTCGGAATCGCCTCGGCACCTGCGATTTTTCATGAACAATTGAGCATGTTCTGCAAGGTCTCCCAGGGGTTCAAGCGTACTTAGATGACGTCCTGATAGCAGATGCGAACAATAAGCAACTGCGAACCTTCAAACAGTCTTGCAGCGGTTCAGGGAATATGGCGTCAAGCTCCGCTCGGATAAGTGCCGAATAGGTGAGGCATCAGTTACGTATCTAGGACACAGAATTGACGCGGCAGGGTTGTACCGGTCAGAGAAGAACATCGAAGCAATTAAGCTGGCTCCGACTCCTCGCAATGTCACGGAGCTGCGGTCCTTTCTCGGCATGCTAACTTTCTACAATAAATTCTTGCCTTATCTGTCCACGCTCCTGAGTCCCCTATACCTTCTTCTGGAAAAGAAGTCGAAATGGTCTTGGGATGAGCGCGAGAACGATTCCTTCCAGAAAGCAAAAGCCGCTTTGTGTACCGCGCCTGTGCTAACTCACTTCGATCCCGCACGAGAGCTATTTCTGGAGTGCGGTGCGTCACCCTACGGTGTGGGAGCGCCCCTATTTCACCGAATGGAAGGACAGTATGAGCCCCTTCGATTTAAATCTCGGACGCTTACTGCCGCAGAAAAGAATTATTCGCAGATTGAACGTGAGGCGTTGGCTCTAGTTTATGGCGTCACGCGATTCCGAGATTATCTTCTGGGCAGACAGTTCACGCTCATAACCGACCATCAACCGTTGTTGGGTCTCCCAAGAGCGGATCATCACACGCCGGCTATGGCCGCTGCCCGCATTCAGCGATGGGCCATCATACTTGGGCCTACCGATATCGGTTGCAGCATCGACCAGGTAAACTCATGTGCAATGCTGATGCTCTGAGCCGTCTACCTCGACCATTACAGGAAAAAGTGGAGCAGGATGAGGAAGCCCAAGTTGTTCTGACCCTGGGCCAGTGGGATCGCTCTTGAGCAGAGTGTTAACTCATTTAATACTCTGAACCTGTCATTAAAGGAACTCCAGGCACTCGCCATGTCAGATGAGGTACTTTTCCAGGTACGCAAGTACACTCGGGAGGGTTGGCCGCAAAACCTTGATTTGGAAACTAAAGAAATCTCCGATTTGTACAAAAAGCGACATGAGCTGGCTGTCAGTAAAGAACTTCTTTACTGGGGTCATCGCTTGGTAGTGCCAACAGCAGCGTGCGGGAAGCTGCTAAGGCTACTGCATGAATCCCACCAAGGAGTGTCCACCATGAAGGCAAAGGCCAGATCTTTATTTTGGTGGCCGGGCGTCGAGCAAGACATCGAGCGCATTGCAGCAACGTGCCAAAACTGCGTGCAGGCGTTGCCGATGCCTCGGGCGGAAGAACCGGTGAATTGGCTCGAGACGTGCGAAAGGTGGTCGCGCTTGCACGTGGACTATGCGGGACCAATAAAAAAGGGAAATGGTACTCATAGTCGTCGACTCTCACACAAAGTGGATTGAGGCGCTCCCCGTGTCGCTAGCCAACTCGCATAGCACAGTCGATGCCCTCAGGACGATATTTAGCCGTTTTGGTCTACCGCGCACGGTGGTTTCTGACAACGGGACGCCATTCACAGCACGAGAGTTCGAGCAGTTTATGCAGCGCAATGGAATCGCGCATATTCGAACACCTCCCTATCACTCCCAGAGTAATGGACTAGCAGAGCGAGCAATGCGCACTATCAAATAAGGCTTGAAGAAGACAGGAGGCACTTGCCTCATCACATCTCTGGCACGTGTATTGCGCAATTATCGGAACGCACCACACCAAGAGGGCCCTTCTCCCTTTGAGAGGCTATTAGGATACCGTCTGCGCACAAGACTGGACATGTCTTTTCCTTCCAAAGTCTATCCGGCAAACACTACAAGTGACTCAGGCTGGAATTTCGCCCCAGGGGACTACGTGTACGTGAGAAATTACGGCACCGGCGATAAGTGGTTCCCAGGAACAGTGGAGTCAACGCGTGGCGCTCGCTTCCTGGATGTCAAGACTGCGGATGGGCTTGTCCACCGCCACGTGGATCAAGTTCGTAAGCGGAGCACAGATGAAACCCCAGCAGCCGAAGACATGTCGAGGCCTTATACAACAGGTTCCCCGGGGCCGGTACAACTAGAAACAACGGCGCCTGCTACCCCTCAGAGTACCCCAGAAGCGCAACTACTGCAACTACGTCGCTCCACACGAGCCAAGAAACCGGTCGTGCGTTTTGGCTACTAAGGGGGGAAGAAATGTGATAACCCATTGAAAGATGCGGCCGAAGCTCTCAAGTGCGCATGTGCGCAATCTTATCCCACTTCCCTCTCCCCTTTGCTTTCCTATATATTCACGAGTGTGAAGAAAACCACTGGCTTTTTGTTGGCATGATCCGACTGTTTCGTTTACTGCTAGAGCGGCGTTGCCGCCTTCCACTTAACAGTGGTGACGAGGATGGGATCTTGGATCAGCATCGTGGATCTACGCGATGCCTACAACCAAATTCTTCTAGACGAAGATTCGCGCAAGCTAGCGGTTATAAACACTCACAAAGGCCTCTTTTGTTATAATAGGCTTCCGTTCGGAATCGCCTCGGCACCTGCGATTTTTCATGAACAATTGAGCATGTTCTGCAAGGTCTCCCAGGGGTTCAAGCGTACTTAGATGACGTCCTGATAGCAGATGCGAACAATAAGCAACTGCGAACCTTCAAGCAGTCTTGCAGCGGTTCAGGGAATATGGCGTCAAGCTCCACTCGGATAAGTGCCGAATAGGTGAGGCATCAGTTACGTATCTAGGACACAGAATTGACGCGGCAGGGTTGTACCGGTCAGAGAAGAACATCGAAGCAATTAAGCTGGCTCCGACTCCTCGCAATGTCACGGAGCTGCGGTCCTTTCTCGGCATGCTAACTTTCTACAATAAATTCTTGCCTAATCTGTCCACGCTCCTGAGTCCCCTATACCTTCTTCTGGAAAAGAAGTCAAAATGGTCTTGG
This sequence comes from Rhipicephalus appendiculatus, assembly GCA_030522465.1. Lineage (NCBI taxonomy): Eukaryota > Metazoa > Arthropoda > Arachnida > Ixodida > Ixodidae > Rhipicephalus > Rhipicephalus appendiculatus. The sequence goes on from JALIZH010001405.1 coordinate 14,073, forward strand.
GATGAGCGCGAGAACGATTCCTTCCAGAAAGCAAAAGCCGCTTTGTGTACCGCGCCTGTGCTAACTCACTTCGATCCCGCACGAGAGCTATTTCTGGAGTGCGGTGCGTCACCCTACGATGTGGGAGCGCCCCTATTTCACCGAATGGAAGGACAGTATGAGCCCCTTCGATTTCAATCTCGGACGCTTACTGCCGCAGAAAAGAATTATTCGCAGATTGAACGTGAGGCGTTGGCTCTAGTTTATGGCGTCACGCGATTCCGAGATTATCTTCTGGGCAGACAGTTCACGCTCATAACCGACCATCAACCGTTGTTGGGTCTCCCAAGAGCGGATCATCACACGCCGGCTATGGCCGCTGCCCGCATTCAGCGATGGGCCATCATACTTGGGCCTACCGATATCGGTTGCAGCATCGACCAGGTAAACTCATGTGCAATGCTGATGCTCTGAGCCGTCTACCTCGACCATTACAGGAAAAAGTGGAGCAGGATGAGGAAGCCCAAGTTGTTCTGACCCTGGGCCAGTGGGATCGCTCTTGAGCAGAGTGTTAACTCATTTAATACTCTGAACCTGTCAATAAAGGAACTCCAGGCACTCGCCATGTCAGATGAGGTACTTTTCCAGGTACGCAAGTACACTCGGGAGGGTTGGCCGCAAAACCTTGATTTGGAAACTAAAGAAATCTCCGATTTGTACAAAAAGCGACATGAGCTGGCTGTCAGTAAAGAACTTCTTTACTGGGGTCATCGCTTGGTAGTGCCAACAGCAGCGTGCGGGAAGCTGCTAAGGCTACTGCATGAATCCCACCAAGGAGTGTCCACCATGAAGGCAAAGGCCAGTTCTTTATTTTGGTGGCCGGGCGTCGAGCAAGACATCGAGCGCATTGCAGCAACGTGCCAAAACTGCGTGCAGGCGTTGCCGATGCCTCGGGCGGAAGAACCGGTGAATTGGCTCGAGACGTGCGAAAGGTGGTCGCGCTTGCACGTGGACTATGCGGGACCAATAAAAAGGGAAATGGTACTCATAGTCGTCGACTCTCACACAAAGTGGATTGAGGCGCTCCCCGTGTCGCTAGCCAACTCGCAGAGCACAGTCGATGCCCTCAGGACGATATTTAGCCGTTTTGGTCTACCGCGCACGGTGGTTTCTGACAACGGGACGCCATTCACAGCACGAGAGTTCGAGCAGTTTATGCAGCGCAATGGAATCGCGCATATTCGAACACCTCCCTATCACTCCCAGAGTAATGGACTAGCAGAGCGAGCAATGCGCACTATCAAATAAGGCTTGAAGAAGACAGGAGGCACTTGCCTCATCACATCTCTGGCACGTGTATTGCGCAATTATCGGAACGCACCACACCAAGAGGGCCCTTCTCCCTTTGAGAGGCTATTAGGATACCGTCTGCGCACAAGACTGGACATGTCTTTTCCTTCCAGAGTCTATCCGGCAAACACTACAAGTGACTCAGGCTGGAATTTCGCCCCCAGGGGACTACGTGTACGTGAGAAATTACGGCACCGGCGATAAGTGGTTCCCAGGCACAGTGGAGTCAACGCGTGGCGCTCGCTTCCTGGATGTCAAGACTGCGGATGGGCTTGTCCACCGCCACGTGGATCAAGTTCGTAAGCGGAGCACAGATGAAACCCCAGCAGCCGAAGACATGTCGAGGCCTTATACAACAGGTTCCCCGGGGCCGGTACAACTAGAAACAACGGCGCCTGCTACCCCTCAGAGTACCCCAGAAGCGCAACTACTACAACTACGTCGCTCCACACGAGCCAAGAAACCGGTCGTGCGTTTTGGCTACTAAGGGGGAAGAAATGTGATAACCCATTGAAAGATGCGGCCGAAGCTCTCAAGTGCGCATGTGCGCAGCCTTATCCCACTTCCCTCTCCCCTTTGCTTTCCTATATATTCACGAGTGTGAATAAAGCCACTGGCTTTTTGTTGGCATGATCCGACTGTCTCGTTTACTGCTGGAGCGGCGTTGCCGCCTTCCACTTAACACGAACGGCAAATTATAGGTGCGGTTATCTTCGACAAAATTTTGAAAGGACGTATTTACTTCCCAGCTTACGGGATTATTTACAACGTTTTCTGGTAGCCAATAACTTGAGCTTTGTGACATCAGATGTCATTGTTTAGGCAGTCAGCAACATTGTCTGTCGCAGTGAACATGACGACTGTCGCAGTGTCTGATGGGCATTCAGCATTTGCTGTTATTCCCGCAACATACTACATTGGCAAACCGAGTCGAAAATATTTTTGCCGACATACTAAATATGGCGATCACCTCAAGGGAAAATGAAGGTGTTTTCGCAAATGGGTCACTAAATAATTTGTGCGACAGTCACATCTGTACGTCGCCTTCGCTCGAGCTTCGCCGTCTCCAATAGAGAGCCCATAGCTGTGGTGCTGCCACCTGTGCAGGACGAAGATGATGCGACAACTTAAACTTGAAGACCTTGCATCAATGTCTTCAAGTTCGGTGAATAGAATCTCAAATTACGTGCGTTTTTCGGACTTCCCAAAAATGGATATACCATAAATTCTGAAGGCGTACAACTTATTTATTAAACAAGTCACTTCTAGACAATAATGAATAATATAATGAGCGAATTGTTCTACATACTCAATTCAATATAACATTAGCGATGACAAGAAAGGAAGAAGTTCTAGGGAAGATGAATTATTGAAGAGATGAAGATTTCATGAAGACGTAGTGTCGCTGGAGCCGATGTTTCGTCAAGTGGACTTGTCTTCTTCGAGGCTGCAGCAATTCGCAGCCTTGTCTTCTTCAAGGTAGCACCCTTGAAGAATGCAAATCCTCTTGTCAAAACACGGGGTTCAGTGACAATCAGCGTTCACGAATTTATCAGCATTAGCAAAGCATTTCCGCCTGCACGTAGTTCTTTTGTGCGAAGACGACAGGCGCATGACTGTTATAGCATTTTAACACGATAGTGTTTTATACCGGGGAGTCCACCAAGACTTCATTGACGTATTTCCGTCACGGAAATGATGTCGAAAAAATAAAGACGATTAGGAGACAAAGAAAAAATGCCCCCCCACCTCCCCGAAGGGGAAATCATGAGGAAATGCGAATGCATTTCGCGCGCGCTTCACTCCATTTATATATGGTGGTTGTGGTTCGAAGAAGGAAAAGGCGCCTAATTTCTGCAGCCAGGTCGGGAGCACGGCGCAACCCCCGGTTTTTTTTATACATATACGTGCAAGCGAGCGGACGGGAGAGTGGGGCGCAGGGAGGAGAGAGAGCGAATGGCGAGAGAAGGAGCGGCGAAGCACTGCACCTACCCTCTCCTACACTCTCTCCACACACGCGGGAGCTCCGCCGAGCTCCCGCGATGCGAGCGCCCTCACACACCAGAGTGCGCTCCTCCTCTCTACTCACTCTCCGCTACTCCGCCCGCACCACCTGCTCCGGTTGCTAGGGGCGATGATTAGCGCGCGCGCCCGCAGCTGTTGCTATGGGAGAGGGAGTGAGAGCGGAGAGATGCGGACACCGACGGACGCCTGACATGTCCCGACTAAGAAATGCATTCGCATTGAAAAAAGTCCCTTAAACGGGAGTCGAACCGACGACCTCTCGGTCGGCGACAACAGATGTCGGGCACGCTATCCACTCCGCCATGGTGACACACTTGTCAATACTAAAAACACGCCGTTTATATCTAACACTGTGCTCACAGTGCACTTGGTAAAGCGACGTAATGACTCAAGACTCTGACAACTACAATTACTTCCTTCAACGTGTTGTTTGTACGCGTCCGTCCCATTGTGTAATAGGAGAAGTGAAATAGGAGAAGTGCAATTCAGTTTTCAATAGGATAAGTGCACTTTCGTCAACGCATTAACGCACCGCCAAATGGCGACCTTGCCCCAAGCGTCGCAAAGCATCGGCGTCGCTCATAGCATCCATCCATACCAAACATAACTCTACGCCGCTCGCGGGCTTCGCCCTGGCTGCAACTCAGCGTTCCCCGCTCGCACCGCGAAAACTCGCGACCGGCCAACAAGGAAGACACGACGTGCGTTGCGTTTCCCTCTAGTCGGGCAGTAGTGTTTAATAGACAGCTTTATTTGGGCGTCCGCAAAGCTGTTCCGGACGCTCAACTAAATATGTCCAATAATTCTAACGTGCCGCAAGTAGTCGACCTTAGCCCAAGTTCGGCGTCCAATCAGTCACGGTCTTCTGGCTGTCACACCGCGTTCTGTGATTCCGCTCTCACCGTTAACTACTGCAGCTACCACAATCATCTCTGTCCACAAAGGTTTGTTTAATCATTAATCTTAGAGCTTAGTCGTCGGGATGCAGATGTATCAGTAAGCGTCCTCGTGGATGCATTCACGTGAACCTGTGCTACAGCCGGCAAACATCACTTGACATTGCACAAGCTGTCATATCAATAGGGAGTTTTCGAATAGCATACGCAAAGCTTTGCGGTCCTTGCGGTCGCCCGCTATTTCCGTCACTTAACGGGGGCCCGCAAGAGGTTAGCGTATGACGCATGCGCAGTTGCGGCAAACGCGAACGCAAAGCTTTGCGTACGCTATTCGAAAACTACCTAATGTACAGTAAACATTAAACTACTTCTGTAAGGACACGTTTTAATTTCGTGTCATAGCGATTCCTATGAAGGAGGGATCAACCATGTTTTTTTGTGAAAACTGTATTGTATAAAATGTCACCTTGTACCTATGGCATAGTCCCTCAATACTTTTTAGCTACTGGTCACGAAACTTCTCCGTCGCTCTATAGGAGAGCTTTGTGGGCTGACTTTAACCACGGCACGGCGCCACCGGTGCTAAGGGGGCGCTCATCGAGGCCAGACAGGCGACGGCATGGTGTGTGTGCTCTGTTGGCATCGTGTTTTATCGTGAGTGTGTGGAGCTGCCTGCGCCTGTTACAATTTTCGAACGGGCCGAAAAGTTAGCTGCAGCTTCACAAATGATGCCGATTACTTGGTTTGTTCTACACTGTCACTCCGGCCAAGGGGGCACTCGTTGAGGCCAGCGAGGCGATGGCGTAGTGTGTTGGCTCTGTTCGGTTGGTCTCGCGTTTTATCGCGAGTGCGCGAAGCTGTGTGTGCTTGTTACCTTTCGTTTTTTTTTTGAACGTGACGAATAGTTAGCGGCAGCTTGACAAACGATGCCAAAGACATGCTTTGTACCGCACTGTCACTCCGGCTACAGACAAACCGTCAAAGAAGTGTCGTTCGCGTTTCCCAGAGAACCCGATCGACAAGAGAAGTGGAAACGGGTGATACCGCGTCAAGAAGCGGGTACATTCGCGTTTAGCTCACCGAACGTTCGCGTATGCGAAATATATTTCGATAAGGAGGCACCGTTGTCAGATTGCCGCGTGAAAGAGCAAAGCTGGGGGGCAGACGCAATACCTCGATTGTTTGATGGCCTCTCGGACTGCTTGTCGAAGGAGTCGGCAACTCGACGCTTGCCACACAGGCAGCCGGTCAATGTTCCTCGGGTGTCATCAGATGATTCCACTGGGCAAAATTATGCGCATGAACCGCTCCGACGAATTGGATGCAGTAAATGACGGTAAATATTGCAGTTTTACACTGCTTGCTCTTTGCCTATCCTCGAAAATCTACCTGTGTTGAACTTGAACCTTACTATATATATTTAATACTGTGATAGTTGTTTGTGCGAATAAATTATTCGCTGTTCACATTAATCGCTGTTTCTGATGTATTTCGTGAGCTCTAAATCATGCATATTTGTTTATACTTCTGCACCTGTATGTATGGCTTCTTCAGTTTTCATTTTGAAAATAAAATGCTTAGAGCCTGAAATGAGTTGTTTGTTATGAAAATATAAAATATTTGAAGCCTTCTTGTTTTTTACTAACGTGCGAAATGATTTCAATAGTTCCTAGATCAATCAGCCGCTTATGACTCTTGTTTCACTTTTGTCCAAGTGAGAGGAGCTGTTGTAGAGCATGGCAAGGAAAATACATTAGACAATCGCTTGGCACTTTGCAGCGGGCGAGAGCCCTTAGGCACTTTGCAAAAAAAAAAAAAAGAACTACCACATGTAGCTCTTCAACGTGCCCGTAGACCTTAGCACACGTGTTCTTGCGCTTCATCTCCGTCGAAATGCGAGCGCTCTGACCAGGCATGTGTAGCAGCACACCTTAGCTACTAAGCCACCGAGGCGGGTATAAGAGCAAAATCGGGGTTTTCGCTTGTGTGCAGGTATTATTACAATATTGTTGTGATACTCGCTTCATAGTTTTGTACATGCAGTCTGCCCGAGGCAGAGAACCCAGCGACGCGCGGGCAATCTACAATTTTCCCCCTAACACCGTATTTGCTAAGCCGAGCATCGGTGCCACGCCGTAATGTACCCAACAGTAACTTTTAACTCAGTCATATATATTCTGAAGAGTTCAGGCTAAGTATTATTTCAAAGCGTGGATACATCATCACGAAAAAAGCATCATCGTGTAATTTGCGCGCGTCAGTACGTTTCTCCGCGAATAGGCGTGACGCACGCCCGTCTCCGACGGTACGTACGCCTCCGTACTGGCAGTGTTGGTCCCAGTCACTTCGGCCAGGTGGCCGCCGTCAGCGGAAGTGCCACATGGCCTCCGGGGCGCGCCAACGAACGCCGGTCGCGTCGGCCGCGCCTCGCATCGCACTCTGCGTGTCCAATCACGTCCAATCGTTCAAAGAGGGAGACGCGCGCATCGCGTTCCATTATGACCAACCCCGTCTCAATAGGCACAGGCGTTCGCTGAACACGCTTCCGAATTTACAAAGTGTCCTTTCATTTTTTTGTTACATTTCGCTAAGCAAAGTGTTGTCATGGTTATGACTTCTTAAGAAAAGATAGATGGATTTTTCTCGGTTGGGAGAATGTTGATTCGTAGCGAACTGAAGCAAAAAATGTGGCGTAGGCTAAATATAAAGCACCATACACTGGCAAATTTTTTGTTCACCTGCAGTAAAATACGAGCGCTCAGTTATTCACGCGTTTTCCGGAATCTCCAAGATATAATGAAGTTGGCGTCATGCGCCCTAAAAGTGCCCTACCGAAAGAGTCAAAAACATGCCCTCAGTGCTGCGACGATCACATCGTAAAAACAAACAAAAATTACACCATCTCCCGCTAAAGGGAACCATGTGTAGATGCGAAGCAGCGGGCGCTAACGCTTACACTGGCGGCGGCGTTGACGCTGATGCTCATCGCAGCGTTGCGCAGGAGAAAACTGGGGA
>JALIZH010001406.1:0-12067 GCA_030522465.1 Rhipicephalus appendiculatus
TGAGTGCGATCTTTCAACTAGATTCTATCTCATTCAACTCGAACCTTTCATGCATGTTCTTTCTATGATATAAGACGCGGCTCTCTCTTTCAGTTAGTCGTTATAATCGAAGAAAGAAAAGCCAGCGGCAAAGGGGCCTGTGGAGATGGCGTGTGCAAGAATGGCACCTGTACGAAGATCGAGAAAGCCCAGTGTGCCAATAACTGACAAAAACAAAAAAGCGCTGACCAGTCAGTGACGCTTTGAAATAAATATATTTCACAGAAGTTTGTTGTTTATTAAAAATGTCTATAATGAAATAAAGTAAGGCGTGTGAACATGCACACAAGAGCAGAGAACACAAGCGGTGACTATCAACGTAATGTCGCACTTTGGCGGACCAGAATGTCAACACAAAAACTTCTATGCGTATGCTTAGGTATGATGTTGGCCAACCTATAACTCATACACACGTGCGGGTCTACGCGGGAGATAAAAACTTCCCCATCTCCCTGCTAAAGGGAACCGATGCGAAGCAGCGGGGAGATAATTAGCTTGAGCGGGAGGAACGTCGCCACTCTCATTTCGCGGCAGCGGTCCGGGCGCTCATCGCGGCGCTGCGCAGGAGAGAGAATGAGGCGCGCGTTCCGTCATTTTCATACCGCGGAACTACCGTGGCGCCCCCAGCGAAGTATGCAGCTGTCACACCACCTGTCGTGCCCGCCGCTGCGTAGAGGATTCCTAGAGGAAAGGACGGGGGATCGTAGGAGAGGAGAGAGAAGGGGCGTGCATGCGCTGTGGGGATGTGGGACGCGGGAGCAGCTCCGTAGAGTAGAGGATTCCCTAGAGGAGAGATGGGGGGAGAGGACGCGCATGGGCTGTGGGACGCCGGAGCCGCTCCATAGAGTAGAGGATTCATAGAGGAGAGAGGGGGAGAGGACGCGGATGCACTGTGGGGATGTGGGGCGCGGGCGCCGCTCTGTAGAGTAGATGATTCCTAGAGTAGAGGAAGGGGGTGAGCGTAGGAGAGCATAGGGGAAGGGACGCGCTGTGGGACGCGGGGGCCGCTCCGTAGAGTAGAAGATTCCTAGAGGAGAGAAAGGGGGTGAGCGTAGGAGAGAGAGAGGGGGGAGGGGACGCCCATGCGCTGTGGTGGTGTGGGACGCGGGAAGGAGGGGACGGACTAAGCCCCTCCAAACACATGCAAGCAAGATTAAGGAATGGGGTCAACCTGGGCGACAAACACTACCTGCCTAGCCATTGCTAAGCAGCCTCTCTGTGCTCTCGGCCATGATTCAAGGAATGGGGTCAACCTGGGCGACAGACACCACTTGCCTAGCCATTGCTAAGCAGCCTCACTGTGCTCTCAGCCATGACTCTGGTGACTGTAGTAGTGCTTGACGGCCTTCATATTACTACAGTGTTCTGGTTCGCATAATGGGTGCTTCCCTACTTCATGAAAGTGGCCGGACGCGGGACGCGGGACGGCGGACGCGGGACGGCGGACGGACAGAGCCCCGAGCATAAGATGCTTCGCATCTAATACAACACGCACATAACAAAACATACCTAAAAGCAGCATACCACATATACAATGCCTGCATTGTATATGTGGTATACAATGCAGGCATTGTATACCACATATTGTATACCACATTGTATACCACATTGACGACGTCCGTGTGGCATTGTATACCACACGGACGTCGTCGACACCGCGAATGCAGTGTCGACGACGTCCGACTCACCACGATGTGTCCGCAGGAAACGAGCCGCGGTATCGCACCCAAAGAACTCCCAGGGGCCGACCGTTGCCAACCACGCAAAATCCCAAAAGAGACAGCGTGTTCATACACATGCATCAAGGCAACATCACTCGCGCTCGGCGGCGCTACTGGTGCCGCCACGCTACCACAGCGCCACCTCGCTCGGCGACAAAAACTAACCTCGCTAACTACGACTAATCCGCCGGATACGTGTGTGCCATGAAGCTAAACCGACTCTACTGCGAACGATGGCACCCCCGATACCCCTTCCTAAAATCAACACATATCCCGGTTTAAAAAATAATAATAATAAAACTGAAAACAAACAAGCACAACTAAAAGATGCCAACAGACGAGGCGTAAATGTCTCTTTAAAATGTCCGTGCACCGCGGCACCACTACTTGTCGATACCGCTACACTAGCTCGACGAGATGGTCTCAGTACTGAACCCGCAAAGCCCGCGTGGCAGTCGGCGCAAGAAAGCGTCGCTCACGCCTACACATTTTCTGGTTGCGAGCAGCGCTTACGAGGGCACCGATTTGAAGACAGCTGCGCAGGTCATAACCATTACACGAGATGTCTCGACCGCGTTCCTCGACAGCGGCGAAGACAATGTGCAGAAAACCACCAGCCGCGGGATACGTCGCTCCCGCTGCGTACACTCAGAACACTCACGAAAAAATGATGCAACAGGACAAAGGGAAGGAAGCAGACCTGGCACGATGTACAGTGCGGGTAACAAAGATATCAGCGCCGACTGAGACGCGAGGCTCAAGTGAGCAAAGGTTGTTTTTGTTAAGTCATGCAACGCAAGCTAGAATGGGGGAAGCAAAGTGTGACACCGCAACGCCACAATCCAGCTGGTTGCGTCCGACGTGCAACAGGCAGCTTCGAAGAGCTATAGACCTAACGAGTCGCCCGACAACAACAGACATCCAGCACAAAGAAGAGGCGCAGAAGAGGCAGCCGCGAAGAGGCATCAGCTCTGTGAGGTTGCCCTACTCCGATCGCTGCACACAAAAGCTTAGGTCAACGCCGGCGATTTTTCGACGTCAGTGGATGTGAATAAAATTCACTGGGTACGTTCCTTTTCACGGTCGCGTCATTTGTGCGAAATTGCAGGTTGGAGAGATATGCAGATTCGTAAATGAATTTTATTGATTGCCCCGACTCTCCCCCATTTGCTCCCCAGAATTATTGGCAGCATTGTGCGCGTGACGTCATTTTGGGCAAAGCGGAAGGGGAAGGAACCGAGGTGCTACTACAGTGTCTGCTATCTACAAGGTAACAATAGTGTGCGTTTGGCCAGAGCTTCGTTGGCTGGGCGTGCGAATTTCAGTTCCTAGTGAGCGTGCGTGCGATGGGTGGCTGTGGGCTGCACATGATACCCCGTTTAATTACATTGCAGTCGCGAAACACTCGTCCCTAACGATTACGCTGATTCTTTATATTAGAGTTTTAGCTCGCAGTGCCGCTTCACAGAACGGAAAGTACGGTAATACAGTTAGTAGGTAATACAGCGCCACTATTACCAAACTTATGCACTCTTCCCACAGCAATATTAAGAAGCTTTAGAGAGTCCGCAAACTTCTCAGCGATAGAATTTTACCAGATATGGCCCCACAAACTTGAGCCTCCTGGAGAGGTGGCGCCATCTGGCACTTGAATGCGTAACCGGCCAAGCAAATAACTAATCAGGTTTGTTGTACTTCGTCGAATAGGAATGACGATTTTAGTTGGCCCCAAGTCCCTCCGAGTCGCAGCTGTCATTTTGCGATAGCTCCGAGGAGCTTGTCCACTTATCAGGGCCGCTCACAGACAAGGTACGGCTATCAATGACATGGCGTCGGGATCACCTATACCCGGACCTTTCCTCTACGCTGCTTTGCAGCTTTCATACCACGCGTTGGCGGGACCGGCATGCCTTGCACGATTTCCGGTTTTACCGGCTTATACGTCATGCGAAGACGGTACTGCTCGGCTAGGTTTCGGCTAACGTGTAGCGCTTTGTTGCTTAGTTAAAATTATTGTCCCATTTGCCGAGTATTTGTCCATTCGAGGCCGGGACGGGAGCATCTAAGGAACATAAAAGCACTATTACTTGGACGTGGTAAAAAAAAATCGCCGGAATTGGACTAAATGAGTGGTCGAGTCCACCTTACATAACTAACGGTGTCACGATGTCCGGTGCCGAGCCGCAGTACCAGACATCAACGGCATGCGTGGTTCCTGGCCACCCGGCTACATACGCCGCGACTCCATGAGTGAAAGATACAGAAGACACTTTTTGCACAAAACTCCGACCGCCTACGATGCTTCCGTACCCACTCGTTTCGGGCTTGCTTACAACCCGCATGCTCTATGCCTTGTTCTCCAAAGATGCAGACCGCGTGGCTCTCGTATCAACAACTCAACGACGTTCTTTAAAAACAATCAGCTTGCAAGCAGAAAAAAACGGCAGATCCCACGCACTGTGGCAATCGATGTAATGCGAAGCAGCCAGCAAGGAGCAAATCATGCTGTACATAATATGCATGTCATGATTTACGTATTAGGACCTGTCATTTATGTTCGTCATACAGTCAGGTCGCGCAATACCAATTTTGGTGTATATCAAGCTAGCGAACTGGACGCAAGCGCACCATGAGCGTGGCATGTAAATGGCATTGTAGATGACATGCATGCCAAGATTTTCATGTTACCACCTGCTACTTATGTTCGCTATATAGTCACGTCCTGCAATGCCAATATTGGTGTATATCAAGCTACCGAAATGGCCACGAGCGCGCCATGAGCGTGGCATGCAAGTCATGTCGCACATGTCATGATTTCCATATTACCACGTATCATTTATGTTTGTCATACAGTAACGTCACGCAATACCAAATTTGGTGTATATCAAGCTAGCAAAACGGCCGCGAGCGTGCCATGAGCGTGTCATGCAAGTCATGTCGCACATGACATGTCATATTTTCCTATTACCACTTGTCATTTATGTTTGTCATACAGTCACGTCACGCAATACCAAATATGGTGTATATCAAGCTAGCGAAACGTCCACGAACGTGCCATGAGCGTGTCATCCCAGTGATGTTGCACATGACATGTCATGATTTCCTTATTATCACATGTCATTTAGCTTCGTCATACAGTCACGTCACGCAATACCAAATTTGGTGTATATCAAGCTAGCGAAACGGCCGCGAGCGTGCCATGAGCAGGCATGCAAGTCATGTTGCTCATGAAATGTCATGATTTCCATTTTACCACTTGACATTTATTCGTCATACAGTCACGTTACGCAATACCAGACTTGGTGTATATCAAGCTCGCAAAACGGCCGCGAGCGTGCCGTGAGCTTGGCATGCAAGTCATGTTGCACATGACATGCCATCATTTCCATATTACCACTTGACATTTATGTTCCTCATACAGGCACGTCACGCAATACTACATTTGGTGCATAGCAAGCTATCGAAACGGCCGTCAGCGCCCCATGAGCGTGGCATGTAAATCATGTGGTACATGACGAGCAGGTCATGATTTTCATTTTACAACCTGTCATTTATTTTGGTTAAGCAGAAATGTCTCATCGTACCAATTTTCGGATATATCAAGTTAAGAAAAAAACCGGCAGATCCCACGCCCTGTGAGAATCGATGTAATGCGAAGCAGCCAGCAAGGAGCAAATCATGCTGTACATAATATGCTTCTCATGATTCACATCTTAAGACCTGTCATTTATGTTCGTCATACAGTCACGTCACGCAAAAAAAATTGAAGGACACTTTGTACATTCCAAAGTGTGTTCGGCGAAAGCTTGGGACCATTCGACTGTCATGTCTTTTTGTTTTATACTCTCAGTTGTATGGCATACAAACGGAATGTGTGCGTGTTTTGTTTTTTTTATTTTTTACCGCGAATCGCAGCGAGACGCGAGACTAATCTGTCTCCGTTTCGCATGCGTTCGGGTTCTCGCTCATTGCGCATCGTGCAGACGCCACCCGCGTTCCAGCGCTTAAATTGACGGACACTTGTAAATTCGAAAGTGTGTTCCACGAACCACTGTGCCCATTGACACGGGGTCGGTCAGAATGGAACGCGATTCGCGCGTCTCCCTCCTTGCATAATTGGACGCGCTGGGCACAACGACGCTACGAAGCAAAGCGCGAATCCGACGCGACCGACGTCCGTTTGCGCGCCCCGGCGGCCACCTGGCATCGTGCCAGGGCACGGACGGAGGGAAGGACGTACGGATGGACGGAAGGATGGATGGACGGACGGATGCATGAAGGGACAGACGGACGGACGGACGGACGGACGGACGAACGGACGTGAGCATGAGACATTAAAGTCTTTCGCGTTAAAATACCGATTTTGGTGTATATCAAGCTAGCGAACTGGACGCAAGCGCACCGTGAGCGTGGCATCTAAATGGCATTGTACAGCTGTCAGCACCTTTAACTCGAACGCTCCGACGCGTGTCCTCGGCTCGCTTGGACTGAGGTCAGCGCCGCCAAGCGTTGAAAATGATATGCTTGCTGCAGTTAAAGATAGATGGAGCGCGCGTCGGTTTCACTACTAAATTTCTGTTTCCAGTCTGCCTGACCGGCGGGTCGAATGCATGCACTCGGCATCCCGTTTTCGCCATGTTTCGCTCGTGGCTACTTTATCGCGCGCGCCCATGGCGTTCGTTGTCGTATAGTTATCTCAACAATGAACCATTGCGTGCGACAGCTTACGCACCTTTCGAGTTTGAATTCGCAGCTGCTGCTCAAAAGAAATCACATGTATAAAAAGCAGAGCAAACGCACGTTCATGGCGTTTGTAAAAGTTGCAGAATAAATAAATCTGAAATGCGGTGGCGTTGTTCATGTTCTGATTCATTACTTTTCAGACAGCGTGAATTGAACTGTTCTCGCAATTTAGAGTGTGCCTTACTGTTCGGTTCACGCTGCACGGAAGATGTGGTCTTGGAGCGCAAGATTTGTGCGTGTAATAATATCTGGGGTTTAACGTCCCAGAACCACAATTTGATTATGAGGGGCGCCGTAGTTCAGGGCTCCTGAAATTTCGACCACCTTGGGTTCTTTTAACGTGCACCTAAACCTAAGTACACTGGCCTAAACATTTGATTTGTGCGTGTTCTGAGCAAGGAAGACGCGTGGCTACAACGCAAAGAAAGCAGTTTCAGTGCATAGTTAAAAGCACGAAGTGTCATCCACGCGTCTTCCTTGCTCAGAACACGCGCAAACATTGCGCTCCAAGACCACATCTTCCGTGCAGCGTGAACCGAACAGGAAGGCACACTCTAAATTGCGAGTACAGTTCAATTCACGCTGTCTGAAAATTGATGAATCCGAACATGATCAACGCCACCGCATTTCAGATTTATTTATTGTGCAACTTTTACAAACGCCATGAACGTCCGTTTGTCTGCTTTTTTATACATGTGATTTCTTTTGAGCAGCAGCTGCGAATTCAAACTCGAAAGGTGCGTAAGCTGTCGCACGCAATGGTTCATTGTCGAGATACGTATACGACAACGAACGCCATGGGCGCGCGCGTTAACGTAGCCACGAGCGAAACGTGGCGGAAACGGGATGCCAAGTGAGTGCATTCGACCCGATGGTCAGGCAGACTGGAAACAGAAATTTACTAGCGAAACCGACGCGCGCTCCATCTATCGTTAACTGGAGCAAGCATATCATTTTCAACCCTTGGCGGCGCTGACCTCAGTCCAAGTGAGCCTAGGCGACGCGTCGGAGCGTTCGAGTTAAAGGTGCTGACGGCTGTACATGACATGCATGCCAAGATTTTCATGCTACCACCTGGCACATATGTTCGTTATACAGTCACGTCCCGCAATACCAATTTTGGTGTATATCAAGAAAGCGAAACGGCCGCGAGCGCGCCATGAGCGTGTCATGCAAGTCATGTTGCACATGACATGTCATGATTTCCATATTACCACTTTTCATTTATGTTGGTCATACAGTCACGTCACGCAATACCAAATTTAGTGTATATCAAGCTATCGAAACGGCCGTGAGCGCACCATGAGCGTGGCATGTAAATCATGTTGTACATGACATACATGTCATGATTTTCATATTACCAGCTGTCATTTATGTTGGTCATTCAGAAATGTATCATCGTACCAAATTTTGGATATATCAAGTTAAGAAAACGGACTCAGGAGCAGTACGGCCATGGCGGGTAAATCATACTTTTCATGACAAGTTATTCATGATTTTCATGATATGACCAGTCATTTATGTTCGTCATACAGTCATATTACGCCATACCAATTTTGGTATAAATCCCATGAACGATACGGCCAGGAGAGCACAAAGTCGTAGGCGGCTAGATAGATAGATAGATAGATAGATAGATAGATAGATAGATAGATAGATAGATATATAGATAGATAGATAGATAGATAGATAGATAGATAGATAGATAGATAGATAGATAGATAGATAGATAGATAGATAGATAGATAGATAGATAGATACGCTCAAAGTCGCCGAATTTCGCTAACAAATTCTTCGCATTTAAAAAAAATGCCATTAACGATACGACCAGGAGAGCACAAAGTCGTAGGTGGATAGATAGATAGATAGATAGATAGATAGATAGATAGATAGATAGATAGATAGATAGATAGATAGATAGATAGATAGATAGATAGATAGATAGATAGATAGATAGATAGATAGATAGATAGATAGATAGATAGATAGATAGATAGATACGCTCAAAGTCGCGGAAGTTCGCTAAGAAATGCTTCGCATTTAAAAGCACTCTTAGCATGCTGACGAGTTCAAAGACTAAGCAGCAACCGATCTCTTCGCTCACAAGAGGGCACGCCGCTGGCGTTTTTCCGCCGTTGTGCGCCTCTTCAATTGTTAGTCGGCATTTGTGGCGTGAAATTTTGTCTTGTGTCCGTGTTTGCACGCCGTCTTTTAGTATGAATACTTACCAACTAGCTCAGTTCTCTGTTATTCTAAGCTTTATTAGATGTGAAGCATCTTATGGCGAACCTTAGGTCTCCTTGATTTGGCTGGACTTTCTGGACGCAGTTCACCAAAGTGTCGTGCCAGTGCCGTGCCAGTTCCTCTAGTGTCAGTGCAGCCCGACACTAGCGGTTTCGGTGCAGCGGTCAAATCGAGGGCAAAAGTGCAGCCATACCGATACCTTGGCTACTTGCACGAGACGAGAACTGGCGGGGAAGCTAGTGCTGAAGTACCGATGAACTCGTGCAGCACGACGTCAAATCGAGTGCAGAAGTGCAGGTGGCACGAGCTGCACTCGCCAAATCGAGCGCCGAAGTGCAGCACTCTTGAACTATTGCAGAAAGTGCAGCCAAATCGATCGAGGAGACTCTTAATCCGGTGGTGGTGGTGAGCGGCGTGACCACCCTTACTGCGCATGCGCAAACCCTTTCAAAAACAAATTAATAGAAAACCTCCCTCTCCCCCCTCTCTCTCTCTCCTCTAGGCATCCCTCCCCGCGGCAACCACACCCTCACTGCGCATGCGCCTCCCCTCATCTCTCCCTCCTACGCTCCCCCCCCTCTCTCCTCTAGGCATCCCTGCCCGCGGCGTCCACACTCCCACTGCGCATGCGCCTCCCCCCTCTCTCGTCTCCTACGCTCCCCCTCTCTCCTCTAGGCATCCCCCTCTCTCGCCTCGCGACGCCGACGCAGGCAGCGTCTGCTGGCGAGTTTCTTGGTTGAAAAAAAAAATGGGGGGACCCTTAAGCTTCGCCTTTAAAAAGTTGGACGCGATAGCGATATCCTGTCCCTAGTGCGAACTTCAATCACTTAGTGCATACTATGTAATGGGTAGCATGTTTAAACCAGGAGAAATTATGCGCGGCAAATGTGGGAAATGTTTTCGAACTTAAAATGCACCCACTGCGTGGTGTTAAGGGAATACGCGCAGAAAGGTGTGGGCCGTTTGTAATGGGTGGCTGGCTTTAAACTATGAAATCGTTATGCTAGTCACATATTCTGACACCCGATGGCAATGTACGCTTGTACCACGCAATCTTCCTGGGATATTACATGTTATATTGCGACGCCTATATAAAGGACGCTTGCGTTTGCGAAGCATGAAAGTTATTTTCATGGCATTTCCAAGCAGAGGAAGTTATTTTTACAGTATTTCTAACCAGAGGCATGGCTGTGTGGTAGAACACCTGCTTGCCACGCAGACGACCCGGGTTGGATCCTCACTCGGACCCGAAAATTTTTATTATTTATTTTATTTGCATCTTTCTCGATTTTTCGGTCACGGACAAGATGATGATTTTTCGCTCACAACCAACGACGCCGACACCGACGCCGACGCCGGAATTTCTGCGAAACGAACTCTTTAACGCTATCGCGTTAAAACGACTGCTCGCGCTGCACAACCGTTAACTGGTCACCCCGTATATATGGCAATGGATCTTGACCTCCAAGATGGTGCCGGTGGGAGATTTCTCCTGTGCGTTGTTGAACAATAAATATTCGCGGCGTGTGCGTTAACTAAAAAGCGGACTGCGGGTCTCTGTGTCCAGTCGGAGTCTTCTGTCTCTAATTGCCCAATAGCAGCGATTGGCATGTTCCAGTAGGAAACAGCGGTCCGTCACTGCGTGCTTTGCGCCTCCCCAGGTTTCTCTCCTGCGCAACGCTGCGATGAGCGCCAGCGTGAACGCCGCCCCCAGTGTAAGCGTTAGCGCCCGCTGATTCACATCTACACATGGTTCCCTTTAGCGGAAGATGGTGTAATTTTTTCTAGCACTGTGATCCCTTTTCTATGTTCTCCTACTTATCTGAACAAGTTCGCTTCTTTGATTTTTTTAACTGTTGTTTGTTTAATTCGTGCTATGACTATGTCGGTGTTTTATAAAAAGCGAGTTTGCCCAGTTGAAGTTCCGATTTCGTGCGGCTTTCTGCAACCATCTGCTGGACATGCCAGGCGGATATGTGGCATACTTACCCCGGAATCCTGGCGTGAACTCAGATTCTACCAGGAATGCCTCAAGGTCCACTTGTCTACCCCGCGCGACGTTCGCCGTCAAGAGCAGCTGTACGCCGATTGAATGAGGTTAGCTAATTAGCATGCCGAATTCCTGTGGAGGGTCAAACTACGGAAGCTTCAACCATGAAAGAGGAAGATTTTTTCTGCTATATTACCGCCTAATAACTTACTAGTCCTTGGAGGGGCTGTCCGAAATTATTGTCACTGCAAGACCCTGGCCTTGGGTCCAAAATATTGCTTTAAACGTAGTATAAAACCAATACATGTCTTAAAGAACTACTGACATGAAATTTAAATATTTTTTGGCTTGTTGCTCGAAATCAAAACACAGGCGTCGAGGACCCTAAATGTCGTAGTGCGAGGGAATGCATTGGATACCAGCTCGGTCATTTGCTTGTCATACATGGTTTCCGTAAACAACGATGAGTGAATAGCCGTCCAGCGACTCCGACAGCAGTTTCTTCAATTTTGGCTGCATGCGGGGCGCAAAATTCGCAAACCCAGTGAACTGTGTTGATTCATCGTGAGAATGTCTATTGCGGTGGGGCTGGTTCGCAGATGCTGTGTGACGAAAATTTTAAAATCGAAGTAAAATATCCAGTACGCGTTGTTTGGCTCCAGTGCGTGGAAACCATTGATAGTGTATATCATGGAAACGAAAAAATTCTCCTTTTAGGGTGCCTTAAAATCGTGTCAGTACTCTATTAAGCCTGCCGCGGAGCATTCCTAGACTAGTACTTGAAGACGAGCGTTCGCATTGCAATTCAGACTGCATTGCTAGTATCAACGGATCTAATAAGCAACTTAGCACTCCAGATACTATCCGGCCTTTGGTTAAAAACTGCGAGGAGGAGAAACTCGCGCATGTAATTAGAGATAAGTAAGGGTATTTCGAAATTATGCCAGACAGCATGTACTCAAAAAAGTGTTAATAGCCATAAAAAAGAAGTTTAAGGCGTTAAAACTTCGACCTTCGCTGGTTACGCAACGTGTTGTCGATCTTTCGTTCAGACATAATTTGTGGGCTTGGTGGGTGTGCCATTAACCCTTTCGGCCCTGGTGTCCTATAAAAAAGACGCGAACAAATTTTGCTGCCAATATTGACAGAATAAACTCAGAAATTGGACGGGGTGTCTGAGGTATCGTCAATACACCTGCACAAACACAGGTAGTGGTTTGCTCGTCATCGTCTTCTTCGGAACTCTGCTAAGTGGAAAGCAAGATGGCGGAAGGTGAAAAAAGACGACACTCGCCGCAACCGAACATTTGATGACATCTTACTGATTAAC
>JALIZH010001407.1:0-13218 GCA_030522465.1 Rhipicephalus appendiculatus
CGACACACAATGCGAATTGCGTAGCGAGTGCGTCGTTGAATACTCCAACCCATTACAAAGGCCACAGGCATAATTCTTCATCGTAGTCAGCCACAGCATCAACAAAGTGCGCATAATGCTTTACAAGTGTGTAGAGGGTACCGCGCTTTTCCGAAGGATGATGAATAATGGCAGAGTGGACGCTTCCCCACTACACAAAAATTATGATGATGTATGGCGTAGTACGTGCCATGCAAGTGAGCTTCTAGTATTTGTCGCAAGAGTGTTTCAAAAATGCTCTTGAAAGGCCGCTCTTCCAGCTTTCGGTGTGACAGTGCTGCGCGTTCCGTGCAGGCCTGGCGGTTTTTACGTCTCTGGCTTTTCAGGAAGACCTTCGCGGTGCAGTGCAGTACACCAGAGAGGTCTTGAATAAAAATGAAGAGTTGCCGTCGCTTAGAACGGGCTTTTCGCGGGTATTTGCTCTTGCAGTACGTGTGTCACGGGTGATAGCAGAAGGCGCTCGGTGTGTGTCTCGCGCTTTCGTGCGACAGTGTGACTTCGGCCACGTTTGCTTATTGCTGTGCAAGATCAAGGGTGGGCATGGTGGCAACCGACAAACGAAGCAAGGAAGACGCCGTAGTTCTCTCCGTAACCAGTTTGGCTACACCTACTCAACTCCCTCGCCACGTGGGGAAGGGAAATGCGAGGATAGTGAAGCGACAAGAATGAAGTAGTTTGAGAGTAAGGATTTACGCCGTCCGGTTGTCTTTCTTTTTCTTCTACTCCACACATGGCACACACCCATTGGAGGGGATTGGCCGAGTAGAAGGTGAATTCTTCCCATACGTTCTGCCTTGTGTATTTCCTACGTACGCTAGTTAACTAATTACTGATTTGGAGTGCCAATTACCAGTAATCGGACATGTAATGTGGGCAGAATTTAGGAATAGATTCTTTTAGTTGCAGCGATATAGTACTGAACGGCAAAGAAAACATCCCTTCACCGCGCGTACACGCGTCCCAACAAGTACATCTCTTTCTTCTTCCTTCATTGCACTACTAATAGGAAAGCTTTTAATCAACAAACAAATATGCAGGAACGGAATTTCTTCCCAAAACTACTGTTGGCGGACACACACGCACACAATGACCGAGCTAGCGTAACAGGTAAATTTTATTGCTGCCAGGAGATCAGAAAATAACGACGTCCATGAGCCCAACTCTGCGTACAATAACGTGAACACCAAATAGTGTTTTACTTTGCACGCTCACCGGTAAGAATATTCACGCTTCTGAAAAAAAAAAAATACATGCGCGTCTCTTGCGATCGGCACTTTGTGTCAGTCTTATCGAGATTACCGGGGCCGATTAAAAAAAAATAAGCTCCAAAAAGCCTAATACACTTACTTTTGTGGGCAAAACAGGCAGCGAGCCACTACAAGCCATTGAAAATACATACAACATTTTAAAGTCGCAACAGAAGCTACAGTAACCGACCTTTACTGCTCAGCGAAAGCTTTCGATGCGCCCATTTCGAACCAGTAACCCGTCTCAAACCTAGCGGCGGGTTTTGGCCACCTGTAATATTTTACCGCCGTGGTACAGACTAGCGTAGAACGCTTCTAGCTGCTTTCTTTATTTTCGCTATTTCTTAAACTCAATTAGATTCCCGCGTTGAACGTACATGTGGAGCTTGTTTTGGGGCAGCTCCGCTATACGCCAAGAGCTATCTTTTGTGACCCCTGTGCATAGCTCGGCACACTCACTCATGAGTGCACTCACTCACACTCACTCACACTCACTCACACTGATTTGAACGTGTTGAGTGTGAGTATGAAGTGAGTACTCAGGAGTGTGAGTGGACGTCCGTCACTTGCGCATTTCGACGAATACGCTCAAACAGAAGTACACACCGACGCAAGCAGTGCTGGACTCGGTGCCGTTCTTGTTCAGATAACTGACGGAGTGGAAAGGGTCATCAGTTATGCTAGCCGGTAGCTATGAAAGGCGGAAGCCAACAATTCTACGAGTGAAAAGCAGTGTCTTGCCATTATCTGGACGACATTAATGTTTCGTCCCTACCTTTACGGCAGGCCCTTCAATCTAGTGAGCAACACCCACGCCTTGTGTTGGCTCGCCCCAACTTCGGACCCTTCGGGTCGGCTGACACTGTGGGGAACCTAAGGCTTCCTGAATTCGACATTACCGTCGTTTACAAGTCCGGAAGAAAACACGCAGACGCCAACTGCCTGTCTCGTGACCCAGTGAACCCACCACCGCAGGACGATCAGTATGACGACTGCTTGGGAACCATAAGTGCTGACGACTTCGCCGAACGACAGCGAGCCGACCCGCAACTCAGGGGCCTTGTGGAATACCTCGAGGGCAAGACAACCACTGTTCAAGAGAGGAGTGGCGTCGTTGTGCCTGCGAAACGGCGTTCTCCTAAAGAAGAACTTCCCGCCCCCTTGGAGCCAAACACCTTCTCGTGGTTCCTTCAGCAGTGAGACCAGAAGTCATTCAGGCACTACACGACGACCCGACAGCTGAACACCTCGGTGTTCCCCGCACGCTCGGAAGTATACAGGAAACGTACTACTGACCGCGCTTTGCAGCCGACGTCGCTCATTATGTCAGGATGTGCCGACACTGTCAGCAACGCAAGACACGGCCGACAAAACTAGCAGGATTTCTTCCCACGATCGAACCACCTCACCGACCGTTCCAGCAAATCGGTAGGGACCTACCGGGGCGGTTTCCTACGTCGACTTGCGGGAATAAATGAATCGTCGTAGCTACCGACAACCTCACCCGCTACCCCGAAACAAGGGCCTTACCTAGAGTCAGTGCCGCCGAGGTAGCGAAGATCTTCGTTGAACGCATCGTCCTGCGTCATGGCGCCCCAGAGGTTCTCGTCACCACTAGAGGTACGGCCCTTACTGCAGATCTAACTTAGGCGATCCTAAGATACAGCCAGAGAAGTCACTGCCGGACCACCGCCTACCACACACAGACCAATGGCCTCACCGAGCGTCTAAACAAGACCATCGCCGACATGCTGGCCACGTACGTCGACGTCGAGCACAAGACATGAGATGCCATCCTTCCGTACGTGACCTTCGCATGCCACATGGTAGTAAAAGAAATGACGCAGCCGTCACCGCACAGGTTGGTCTGCAGAAGGAGCCCGGCAACGACACTCGACGGAATGCTGCCAGCTGGCACCGACGAAGACAATCTCGACATCGTCACTTATTTGCAACGTGCCGAAGAAGCTCTACAGCTCGCCCGCTTGCGTATCAAAACCAGCAGAGGATCGACAGCCGTGACTATAATATTCGGCGACGCCACTTGGAGTACCAGCCCGGTGACCGTGTGGGGGTCTGGACACCGATACGCCGACGTGGACTTAGTGAAAAACTTCTGCGACGGTACTTCGGAGCCTATATGGTACTTCGATGTTTCGGCGCACTCGACTTCGAGGTTGTCCCTGACGGCATTAATAGCTCTCAGCGGCGCCGCCCCCAACCTGAAGTCGTCCATGTCGTGCGCTTTAAGCCATTTTATGCTCGTTAGCGAGCTAGAGGACTGTGTTTTGCTTTATTATTATCTTCTATTTATGCATGCACTTTTTCTCGCCCTTCCATGTTACTTCACAACCATCGGCACGATGCTTTTTCAGAAGGGGCAATGCCATACGTGCTCCTTGCTTTCTATTTTCATGTTACCGCGCCATTACAATGTAACTGTTGCCTTTGGCAAAGCGCGAGCGAATCACTGGGAACTATATAGAGAATGTTAGAACGTTTCGAGGAGATTGCGTGCACAACGCAAACATTATAGTTAGTTCTGGAACTTACGCAGCCGCTAGCGATAACACTGGAATCTTCGATGATACACGCATAAAAGCGGACGCATTTGGACGCTTGCCAGTTGGATGGATGGAAAAACTTTATTGGTTATTCAGGGGAAGCGGTAGATTGGGAAGAGCGAGTAGGTGGGTCCCTATTCCAGGACTCCAGTGATCCTGGCTACACGCTCCGCCTGGTCCAAGAGGCCTCTTTGGACCTCTAGCCCTGGCCGAGCGAGGAGGATCTCCCACGGCTCCCTAGAGTAAGTGCGTAACCCAGGCGAGTTTGCCTCGTGTGGCCTTGCTGCGCATTCCCACGTCACATGCGGCAGTGACGGCCGTGCACCACACCATGGACAAGCGCCACCATGTAATGTGGGATTTATGTGGTGGGCCCTTTCCAAATGGGGATAGGTGTGCATTTGGATTCTTCTATATGCGCGAGCTTCTGCTACTCCCAGCTGCCGATGCGGTGGGGCAAGACGTTCTCTCGTGCGACGTTGGTGTTCGAGGATGTCTTGGGCCGTAAGCGGACTATCCTGGCATGGGCTGTGGCTCCCAGCTCGGTTTGTAAGTTCTCGAGCTAAGGAGTGCGCCCTCTCGTTGCCCGGGATGCCCTCATGACCTGGACACCATATGATCGCATGGTCCTCTTGGGAGTGAGTCGCCTAATATTCTTAGCGCGATTCGTGGCAGTCTCCCTTGTACGTACATTCTGCACGCTGCTTGGGAATCGGAGATAACCAATGCCGACTGCCCGGCACTGTCGGAATGTTTGATTGCCATCGCGATTGCTGAGGCTTCGGCAGTGGCTGTGCATTTGGTGTTTACTGAGGCCGTTATATCCATTCTATCGCGTTGCGTGTTGCGAACGGCTACTATGACGTGTCCTCTGTCGGTCCGAGCGGCGTCCGTGTACAGCACTTCTTGATTGTGTCCGAAGCTTTTAATAAGTTGCTTGGCTCGGGCTTGCCTTCTACCTTTGTGGTACTTGGCATTCATCTTCTTTGGTATTGGAGTCGCTTGTATTTGCGTCCTGATGTGGCTTGGAATTTGGTGAATTTTGTCACTGCAGTACTGCGGTCTGACCGGGTATTTTGGTTCAAATAATATTTGTTGTCCGGCTTGTGTTAGACACAGTCGTTCCGTCTGAGTTATCAGAACCGCTGCCTTCAGCTCTTCAAATGTGTTGTAAACTCCTGTGTCGTGGAGCCTTTCATTCGCGGTGTTCACCGGCAATCCTAGTGCCGATTTGTAGGCGCCCCGTATGAGTTGGTCCACCATCTTCATTTCTGAGCTACTTAAGTTTAGATTAGGGTAGAGCGTATGTTATCCTGCTGATGATAAAAGCTTGAACAAGTCGTATTGTTTCGCTTTCGTGCAGGCCTCTCCCTTTCTTTGCGATTCTTCCAATTAGTCGGGCTATTTGCTTCATTGTCGTTTTCAGGGTTGCGATAGTGTAATCCGCTCGCCTGTTACTTTGGATCCAGAGGCCCAATACACGCATCTTGGTCCTTTCTGGAAGTGTGCTGTTTCCTAATTCAAAATGTAGATTTGGCCTGTTGCGGTAGTTTCTTCCGTGAACTCTGATCCATTCAGACTTTTCTGGTGCACAGGCCATGCCGTGTTCTGCCGCAAAATGTTCAACAGTGCTGATGGCCTCTTGCAGGGTACTTTCTTTGTGGCCTAACGAGCCTTTGTGCATCCATAAAGTGATATCATCTGCATAGATCGCAAACCTGAGGTCTTCGATTTGATTTAACCTTTTTGCTAATTTGTTCATGCCAATGTTGAATAATAATGGTGAGAGTATAGCTCCCTGTGGAGTTCCTTTGTCGGCGAGGTCTATCTTCGGCGATCGTATGTCTTCTAATCCTATCGTAGCACTCCTGCCAGTTAGGAAGGATTTGACATAGTCAAAAATTCTTTTTCCACAGCCCATTTGTTGTAGTTCCTCCATGATCAGCTTATGGGACATAGTGTCGAATGCGCTCTTTAGGTCCAACGCCACCACAATGTTCTCCTCTCCAGTCGGCACGTTGTTGATTACTTCGTCTGGGAGTCTGAGCAAAACATCCTGTGTTGTCAGATGTTTCCGGAAGCCATACATGTAAACGGATAGTAGGTTGTGCCTTTCGATGTAATCAGTTAACCTGACCAGTATGACTTTTTCAAACAGCTTCCCGAGACATGACGTAAGTGATATAGGCCTCAGGTTTTGAAGTGTTTTCGGTTTTCCAGGTTTGGGAATTAGAACCATAGTGGCTTCCTTCCATTGCTGTGGAATTTTACCACATTCCCATATGTCCTTGTTAAAATAGTCGACTAGTCGTCCTAGTTGTTCATTGCTGAGGTTGCGCAGCATTGCATTGGTGATGCCATCTTCGCCGGGTGCTGTGTTTTGTCTGATGTCATGTGCCGCTGCGTATAATTCCGCTACTGTGATGGGCTCATCTAGAGAGTCGTTTGTTGGTCCTTCGTAGCTAAGCGCTTCGACGCTATCGCCCCCTGTTTTCATATATTTGTCTCTGAGAGCTTCGATCAGTGTTCGGCTGTCACCTTTGTATTCGCCCACTATGGTACGTATTGTTCTCGCTGTTCACGTCTTTGTAGAGTCCGGGTCTATCATGCTGCGTAAGATAGCCCATGTTTTAGCGGTGGACAGGGTTCCTCTCAGTGAATCGCAAAATTGGAGCCAGTTCTCCGCTTGCAGCTGCCTGGAATACTCATTAGCTTGGTCCGTTAAAGTTGCTATTCTTGCCCTCAGTTTTTTTGTTCAGCCTCTGGGTTTTCCAACGCTTCGTTAAGCTGCGCCGAGCCTCCCATAGGTGCAATAGATGTGGGTCAACTACCGGGGTTTTCGCGGTGATAGATATCTTCTTTGTCGTGGCTGCGTGAGCGTCCTTGAGTGCCTTCGCCCAGCCTTCGGCTGTGTTGGGAGGTGTTGTGGGCATTGGATATTTTCTGTACGCTGTCCAGTTTGTGAGTTTCGCCTGCTTTGGAAAGCGTCTGAGCCGGGCGGTGCTCATTGAAAAGCTAATAATATAGTGGTCGCTGCCCAAATTTTCGTCTAAATTTCTCCAATGTCTTTCCGCTATGTGTAGCGTGAACGTAAGGTCGGGGCAGGTGTCCCCACAGACACTGTTCCCCTAGTCTAGTGGGAGTTAGTGGTAGAGTTGCTAGTTCCAGATCAAATTTTTCTGTCATTTCTACTAGGTTTCTCCCTTTGGGCGTATCTCGTCTGTAGCCCCAATTGGTGTGCGGAGCGTTAAAGTCGCCCAGGAGTATGAATTTGTCTTGTGCCTGTAGGTGGCCCATCACATACTCAAGAATTGCCGAAAAGTCTGGCTGACGTTCCTTGGGAGGGCTGTATATGTTGCAAATAAATATCTTGGCTTTCCCTTTCTTGGTCGTGTGTATTTCAATAATTTGATGCTCTGTAGTGCATTCAGGGGCGTAGTGCGCGCTCACTGCTGTCCCTTTGTGCACTAATGTGGCAACACGCGGGTATTGGTGATTCGTGAGTGTGTAGTAATCCCTCAAGCTTGGCTACACCCCTTCCCCACTTCTTGAAGGCATATAATATCAGGTTTACTGATTACCAAATCAATGTATTGCTGCAATGCCGCCGCTCTTCTTTGGAAAGAGCGGCAGTTCCAATGCCATATCTCAGCGGTGTCCGCGGTTCGAGACTGTTTAGGAGCCATTGTTGATCACACTTTCGACTTCTGTCGAGTCCGAGATTACGCCGTTTTTTTAGCCTTGCTCGCTGATGGTGCGCTAAGGTTGCTATTCGCTCGTTTACGCAGTGGCCTTTGTCGGGCAAGCGTCTCTTCTACGTACCGTTTAAGTCCCTGTAAATCAGCGTATAATTGTTGCTGGAAGTTTTGGATGCTTTGAATCTGTTGTACTAGGACTTGTAGAGTTTTCTCCGTAGATTGCGCGTCTTCCGTGCGTACTGGCGGTGTCGCATGTGTGGGTTTCGCTTGTACGGCAGTAGCTGCGATTTGGCTTTTGAGTGCTGCGATTTCAAGCTTAAGCTCACCTAAGCTTTGTTTGAGTTGCTTGTTTTTCGGTCACGATTTTTTTTGGTATTCTGGATTAGACGTTATGGGAGCCGTGGTATGAACCTCCCCTGCCCAGCTCACCTTGTTGTTGAAGGAATCCTTCTTCCTTGTCGGGGTGGCAGATCTTTGCATGGACCCTGTGGGCGTGGACTGGAGCTTGGACGGGAGGTGATTTGAAGAGTCGGAGTCCTTATCTTGACTTCGGCGTTGTCGTGATCTTAATAGCTGTCGTCGTGGCGACGCAGCTTGTAGATCTTCCTGTTGCCTTAATGGTGGCCATGCGTCGTCATCCGTGTCTTCAGTGTCGTACCAACGCGGCCTTGGTGGAGATTCCTTGATGGGAGCTTTAGGCAGTCCGGGTGACTTCAGTGGTTTTCTTGGTCTGCTGCGACTGTTTGTATCGCTTCTTGCAGTCCTTCGAGCCGGCAAGATGCTCTTCCCCACAGGTGGTGCAGGTGGGTTTACATTCGTGCTCCGCCTCTGGCTCCCTTAGCGCCGCACCGGTTTGCACACTGAGGAATGTGGTTGAGGGCACACGTCCGTCCTGTGGCCTGTTTGTATACACGCGTTGCAGAACTGCACTGTGTGCTTGAATCGGTAACATGGCATTTCTCCCCCCATATAGAACACAAAGCGTGGTACTATTGGGCCATAGAAAGTAATTACCGCTGTCTTTGTTTCCCCGAGCATGCGTGCTCGGAGGATCTCAACCCCTTGCGTTCTGATGCGCAGGTTGGCTAGGAGTGTTTCAGGACTCGTGTGAGGTGCAAGACCATGCACTACGCCTTTTTTGGTATCTTCACCAGCCGTGACGTAAGCATTCACTGCGTGTTGTTTGCCGTTGATAACGAGCGTCGTTATCTTTCTAACAATGTCTGCTACCTCTTGGTTGGGGGTAGATACGATAATGATATTTGAGCCGTGCTTCAGGCGTAAAAAGGAAGTGTTCGCCCCTCACCTTCCTTTGCGTAGCCATGATCACCGCTTCGGAGACCTGCGGCGCCGTCAAGTCTTTGATTGGCAGCCCCTGATGAGGTCGGAGTATTATTTTGAAGTCGTCCTTTGGCAACGGCGGTAGTCTAGCGACTCGTGACTTTTTTCTTCGCAGGTGGAGGCTTGATGGGTCCCTGGTGCTGGCTCGACGAGTCGTAGCCACTCGCTGCTGCGATGGCTTTCTTCCAGCTCTTGCGAGAGCCTTCTTTTGGCGAATGGTTAATACCGTTTGCCAGTCTCCTTCTTTGTCCTCCTCCCGCTCGACGCGTGAGGCGGGCATATCGGTGTCGTGTAGGCTGATGTCACCGCCTTCATTGTTCTCATGGCACTCCATTTGTTCCCGGTCGAAGTCCGAGAGCGTAGCGCATCCATTTAGTGGTTCGTGCAAGCTTGTAGCTTCAGGACAGCTGTGTTTAGGCGTGCTCATCGTAGCATTCGGCCCCGTCGACATCGCAGCTCCGGCAGCAGCCAGCGTCGCCATCTGTCGCGGCAACGCGCCCGGCGTCTCCCCGCACAGTAGCCAACGCTGCTGCCGTAGGCGGTGGTAGCACTCCGTTCTCGTTAGGCGGGCACGTCCTGGCCCGTGTTTACGAGAAGGTGAAGGGCTCACCGGTAACAGTGGTGTCCGCAGAGTCCTTAGATGTTCCCGAATCACGTATCACACGCGAAATTCAGCACATCGGAAGAAAACTGGTGAAAAGATGGAAAATCGCAGAGCGTCATGCAGAGCCAAACGCTCAGCATAGCTCCACCTAGCGTTCTTCGCTTGCCAGTTTTATCCAAGGCCGACGCCTTGTTCGCCGTTATCAGTGTACGTACAGCGTGTATTGCTCGCTTGCAGTTTAATTTTCTGTTTCGCGGCCACATTTCGGCCAAATAAAGAGTTACGTATTTCCGAGTTCTGCTGGAGTCTTCTGCGCCGTTACGGCCGCGTGACAATATTTTCTGTTAGCCATAGCACGTTTGAGGTTAAGCAGTGTGCTTTCTAAGAATCTCAGACAAGAATTCCTTTTTTTATTTTTTGCACGCTGCATTTCGAAGCCTGAAACCCTTACTCATTTAGTGGGTGCAGCTTGAAGCGTGGATGATGCATCCACAAATGTTTTAACTAACGTCTTAGATGACTTATATGTCCTCCACACTTACTTCTGTAATCATGCCATAGTTCGTTGTCAACATTTGTTTCGTCAGAAACCTTCCAACAGAGACTTATTGCAAGAAAGTTCCTAAAAGTTACATTTGTCGAACAATACATTCAGCAACAGTGATTTCGCAAGTCATTTACGTGCTTTTTTTGTTGTGTATTCTTGGCTGGATGGGCCATATATTATTTTTTTCAGTTTTTGTTTTCTTATTACTGTTTTTTAACACATTGCAGTCGATTTCCACTAGCTATGGTCTCAAGTAGCGTACTGAATGGTTGTTTTGAAACAAAGACAGACACATACCACGTGATTGATGCATGCTTCCTTGCCTGCTTACAATGCTGTGTTGACCGTGGCTCGGTGTAGCGTCTTCTAAATCATTCAGCTATGTGACTGGTGTGGGAGATTCATGAATGCGTGGTAACAACAACTGTATAGAGACTATTGACTATCTCTTGTGCCGCTGTCCCCAATTTCAACATCGCCGGACTCTCCAGTGTGCCTTCAGGAGACATTATGTTCGACTTTTCACTGAAGGAAAGACCTTGGGAGTAGAGCTGTGCACGGGCCTAATTTTCAAGTCCGAGCCCGGCCCGGGCCCACTGACTGCGTCGAAGGCCCTCCCGAGCCCGACCCTAAAGGGCTTCGAGCCCGTCCGGCCCGGCCCGATGTACAGAAACACAAACCCGGGCCCGGTCCGGCCCGACCCTATGAAAGTTTGCTGCGGAGACAAGATACCACTTTTTCATCATTTTATTCAACATATCAAAGTTAAACATATGCAAACGACACATCTTAGTGTGTATACACAGATTACAAGTTGTGTAAATTAACAAGCTGTGCAGTGATTCTGACTTCAGCGAAATGCGGCGCTCCTGCGTCGCATATCCCGTCGAACTGAAGTTCCGTTCGCTGCTCGCACTGGTAGCCGGAATCGCAAATATTTTTTTCGCAAGCATAGCAAGCTTGGAATAATTAGACTCCTTGTTCTTCCAGAAGTTTAGTATCTGTGATGCAGGACAGGAGGATGGTTGCATGGATAAATAATCACAAAGGTGATCTGTGTGCTCATCGCTAAGTGCTAGAAGACAATTCCGGCACAACGTCTATATTTTTTGGTTTGATGCGGGCTTTGCACCTGGCCCGGCCCACCCGATGCCCGAGATGAGTAGCCCGAGCCCGGCCCGGGCCCGCGATGGGAAGACGTCCGCATACCCGAGCCCGGCCTGCGGGCTGGGCCGGAGCCCGGGCTTTCGGGCTACTCGGAGCCCGTGCACACCTCTACTTGGGAGTCTGGCTTCAGAGCACATCAGCCCAGAAAACTACACGAGCCTTCCTGTGTCTCTGTGTGTCTCTGTGATGTTTAGGACGGTTAGGGCGCTTTTAATGTTGTGCACCGGCGCAGAAAATAGACAGGGAGTCTTTTTCCAACATTTATATACAAGCTAAAAAGATGATGAGAAGTTGGTGGTGTGGTTGCCGTCGGAACGTCCACCACAGCACGCAAGGAGAAAAGAGCGGGTGGCAGTCCCGTGATCTGAGGCTCACGACTTTCGAGCAGTGGTAGCGGCGTCTAAGAGATTCCTGGACCAGCACGGCCTCGAACGTCTCGATCCCCACCCAGGCGTGGCGGTTCCACGCGCGGGTTCCGTCCAGCACAGCACCGTGTGCGCCGTGCTGGAATGCTGCTCGACACAGCTGCGGTGCGGCAGCTCAACCACCGGCGTCCCTGGCCTTGGCCGGGGCACTGCCAGGCACAGCTCGGGTGCAGAAGCTCATGGGCCAGCGGCCTACGTCTAAGCCTGGCGCGTCGTCCGGTACGGCTCGGCACCCCTCGGCGGTCCTTGATTCGGCCAGTGGTTCCAACCCTCGCACCTGGATCCTCGGAACCTCGGCCACCCTGGACCTCGCCCGGCTCCGTGGTCCACCGTGCTCGCACGCGTCTCGCTCGTCCTGGAGCCCGGGACTGCACTGCGCCTGGGCCGAACACTGCGAACGCGCCTCGTGCCACCGTGCCACCGCGCTCTTCTTCGTCTGTCCGTGCTCGGTGGTCCGCGCCGACGCTTTCGCGGTATTTACACGTGACATCTTACCCACCACTTGAGAACGTTGTTTCACTTAAACAACTTTTCTAAGCAGCAGGATGGACAAAGTTCCCTGCCGAAAAGGCGGAAAGTGTTCGCATGTTAACAGTTTTTTTACACGCATTCACATATTATTCTGCACACAGTTGACGGAGCGTTACACATGAAGTTCACTGAGTGATCACAAAGAAGTAAAAGCACTACGCGTACGCAACGCTTCACGTCTACATTCAACTCATGACGTCAGCTCTCACGTTGTCACTTCCTTTGATATATTCCACAGTGAAGTCGTACTCCATAAGTGCTTGACTCCAACGCAGAATTCCGCTGTTGGTGTGCTTGGCCGAATTGATGTAGGCCAGCGGCTGGCGGTCGCTCTGCAGTACAAACTGCTTGCCGAAGAGATAAATGTGAGATTTTTTGGACAGCCCACACGAGCGCAAGCCCTTTTCGCTCTACGGTTGAGCATCGTGCCTCCCGTGGGAGGAGCTTCCTGCTTGCGTAGGCGACAGGATGGAGAACACCATCATAATTCTGCATGAGAACGGCTCTCACACTGTTAGACGATGCGTCTGTGCGCAGAACAAATGTCTTCTTTAAGTCAGGAGACCTCAAGATTGGACTAGTGGACAACAGTCGTCGAAGCTCGTGAAATGCCTCATGGTGACGCTAATCCCATATCACCTTGTTCGGTGGACGCTTGCGAGTGAGCTCTGTTAAGAGATGAGACACGTGGGAATAGTTGGGTACGAAGTCTCGGTAGTACCCTGCCAGGTCGAGAAAGGAACGGACTTATTTTTTTCGTGTGCGGTCTTCATGCAGCTTGTATCGTTTCAAGCGTTTCAAGCTGCGGCTGTAAAATTCCCTCTCCCACGATGTGGCCCAACAACTTCACGGAAGGTGAACCAACTTCACTCTTGGATGGCTTGATTGTGAGCTGTCCGTGTCGAACTTCTTGGAAGAAACATTCGAGCGTGGCAATGTGCGTCTCCCATGTGTCTGTGGCTATAAGTACATCATAGAAGTAATGATGTGCGTGAGAAATGCCAGCCACAAATTTTCTCATAAGGCTAGTGAACACTGCTGGCGCTGTTTTAGAT
>JALIZH010001409.1:0-12905 GCA_030522465.1 Rhipicephalus appendiculatus
TATTTGAAGAAAATTATTATATTGTACAATGATAGAAATGTGTAGTGCTAAGAACAGCTAGCACTGTTTAGTAAATTTCAGACAAAACATTCACGCAGCTTTTTTTTTAACGACATTCTTAAAATCCGTACCCTGCTTCTGATGTTTGCTTAAAAGCTACGGTACATTGAAAGTTAGTGATTGCTTCCCCTAAGCTTGTGCTGCGATGGCGCACAACTTATGGGAAGCACAACGATGACACAACGATGACGCACAACTTTGTTGTGCGCCAACGCGAGGACGCTGATCCGAGGACGCTGATCATATCCCTCGTCAGGTAGATCAAGTTGCGGGGCAAGGTGAGGCAGGTTAATCGGCGACTAAAGCGACAAGCTTTTTTAGCTCTCCTGGCTCGGCACAACTCGTCACTACTGCACACTCATCAACTCACAGCAGCTTGGATATGGAGCAATGGCGACGCTGTTTGTTTTGAAATAAACTAAATTTCCTGATACAGGTTTTTGATCGGGCTATAAAACGTTTACTGGTTCGCGCCCGTATTTGCGTCACAGTATTACGCCAATTTCAGGCAAGGCAGAACAAAATAAAGTCATGACAGATTGCTCGAATGTTATAGAGCCCCTGCTGAGCGGTAGCCTCCTCTGCGATGCTCCAACGCAAGGCGCGAAAGCGTTGCATAGGCAGCCCGCGCCGCAGAGAGCGTGCAGGGCGTGGTCATGAGACACGGCGGGGCGGACAGTCGTCACAGCTGAATCGAAGGACAAATTTTATTACCTAATTACGCGATTGGAAGGCGGATGGCATTTGCACGATGCGCAAAGAGCGAGAAAATATGAGGTCCATTCGATTCACCCTGCACTTCCTGAACTGGTTCATGGTGGTGCCGTTTGGGTGCAGTCGTGGTGCAGGGGACGTTTCAGCAGGTGCAGCAGCAACGAGAGGCCGAAACGAATACGAGAGTGCAGCTGTCGTGCAAGCCCTATGCTACGGTCAGCTGTCTCGCGGGTTGTGGAGGCTGTGATTCATAAAATATGGCGCCGCTATGTTGCTTGGCATATGCAACTACAGGAAAACGTTCACTGTTGTACTTGTTGGGCGCCGCTTAAATAGACACGAATGCAGTCGGCTGTGTCGTCTGCTGCGGTGCCAGCCATCTTGCGCTGCACGGACTCGGCACTACCTCACGAGCAGGTGCAGGGAATTCGTGAACTAGTCCTACACGACGGCTGCACTTTTCCGAAACGAATACCGCGGTGCCGCCGACGCCGCCATGTTGTTGAACTCGTGAAACGATGATGATGATGATGATGTGGTGCCGTTCCCTTTATAACGGGTCGCCGCGTGTATAGCGGCTTGGCAATAAAAAAGATACAGGAGTATAAAAAAATAGAAAAAAAAAACGATTAAGGAGGATGTGAGGGACGACCTACTCTATGAAAAAAAAGGGAAAGGGGGGGGGGGGTACCGTTCACTTCGCGACCCTCTGAAGAGATAAGATTCTCCGTCTTTCCAAGCGCCGCTTAGTGCGCTCCACCGCTCCTCTGTTCATCTCCCCCATCATCACCCTCGAATCCCAGTGCGAAATGCAACGGAGTGTCTCGTCTACATTGGGGTTCGATTTCCTTGCACTGCACCACAATGTGTTCCATAGTTTCGTCAGCACACTCACAGACCCTACACAACACATCCCGCTGGCGTTCCAAGGTGCGCAGGGCCCCAGCTCGCGCCTCGAAGAGCAGGCTGCTTCCAAGGCTATTGCCATATATGAACACCGCGCCAATAGTCCGCTTGTGTTGTCCATATAACGTCATAGAGCTCTTGTCCCCCATCC
The DNA here is from genome assembly GCA_030522465.1 of Rhipicephalus appendiculatus. Classification (NCBI taxonomy): domain Eukaryota; kingdom Metazoa; phylum Arthropoda; class Arachnida; order Ixodida; family Ixodidae; genus Rhipicephalus; species Rhipicephalus appendiculatus. Next base: position 1,832 of record JALIZH010001409.1, read on the forward strand.
CCTGCAGCCACAGCTCCTCTTCCTTCTCCTGGACACGGTCGCTCACATCCTTCACATATTGCTGCCATGTGTCCGCCTGTATAGGTGCCGTGAAGAAGCCATATTTCTTCTCAAGGCGGTATATGCGGTTTGTCCAGTTGGTGCGCATACACGTCGCTGAGAGGTAGTCAAAGACCTGTCGGGCGAGTCGCTCTTTCCGCAGAAAAAGCAGGCGGCCACGGTAGGTCAGCTTGCTTGCCGCCTCCCGCGCCTCGAAAGTGGACCACCCGAGGTCTCCTTGAACAGCCTCGATAGCTACTGCCCCATGCGATCCCAAAGCAGTGCGGCCGACCTCTCGCTGCCGTCGTTCCAGCCATTCCCTGGTCGCATGAGACAAGCAGACAATGGCGTTGCAGAAAGTCAGTGCCGGCACATGCACAAGCTTCCACATGTCGCGAACCATGAGATATCTGTTGAATCCCCATATGCTTCTGCGCCGGAGAACACACTGTCCCCGCAGGGCCATCCGTCTGACTATTTCCTCGTGTTCACTATAAATGTCGCCTCCTGCACGCAGCGTCACTCCGAGGTACTTGTACGATGAGGCAACCCTCCGGCAACGAATGCACTCCGGCAACGAATGCCGGAGTGCAGCGCCACCGTGAACCGGTTCACAAAGTGCAGCTGAAACGAATGGACCCATGAACTCATGCGAACGGAGCCAGATTAGTCTCGCGTCTCGCTGTGATTCGCGGCAAAAAATTTAAAAAAGAAAACATGCACACATTCCGTTTGTGTGCCATCCCACTGAGAGTGTAAAGGAAAAAAAAAAGACATGGCATATAGTCAGTCGAATGGCCACAAGCTTTCGCCGAACAAAGCCAAACTCTCCCCCCAACAGCTCGAAAATATGCCACGATCGGCGCCACTGTACAGCCTTGCCATGCACTGGGCCACGCGCTCGCGTGGTGTAGCTCATACTGAGCGCGATAGTACACCCACAGTCACGGCAATGAATGCCGATGTGACCCTGAACCTTGTTGAAGATGTAGTTGTGGTGTTCGCGCAAGCGGTCATTTAGGCATCTACCCGTTTGACCAATATAGCTTTTCCCACACGTCAGTGGGATTGAATAAACAACCCCCCACTGCGCAGGAGACGAAATATGTCCTGAAATGACCATTTGAAGGAGGTGCCCCACCCGAAATCAAGGTGGTGCCTTGAATAGACCTTTTCACTGAAGGCTCCTGGGCGCCTCCATAGTGCTCTCTGGGCTGTTGTTAACATGCGTGACCCCCCCCAAAAGTGCGCGGCCAAGCCTGTGACGTCGGCTTTTGTGCTCCCGTGCAACAGCCCAGAAAGGAGGAAATCCTCCTCTCCGGTAAAAAGGTCTATAGCCTGCCCCCCCCCCCCCCCCCCCCCCCGAAAAAAATTTCTGGCTACGCCCCTGGTCCTGTGGTTCACGGAACACACAGGAACCCGTGAGGGCTGAGCGTTCACCATTTGGCACAACTTCTGAAGCTTCTCGGGAGCCGAGAAAGCCACCTGCAAGTTGGCGCGCGCTCCTATCTTCTTCAGCCTATGTGACACATTGTGCACGTATGGCAACACAACGAGACGCTTTTTGTTGGTGTTTACACGCTTTTTGCAATCGTCTCCTTGCCGAACCTGCTTCAGTAGCTTTTCAGCGACAGCAGACAGCAATGTCTTAGGGTACCTGGCGTTAAAGAAAGCTGCCATTTTTTTCCGCCGCAACGCCGTCTAGCGTCTGCGATGTTTCGCCGCCATGCCGGTGTGTGGGGCTATATGTGTGGGGATCTGCGGCGGTGTATGCAGAGTATGCGCTCAGTCCACAGGGTATTGCTGTTCTTCGCGGTACACGGTCAAAACACAGCAACGCTTCGCGAGTGTATAGGCGCTAGTAAGTAATCGCTAAGCTGTCAGCATCGAAATGGCTGAAACAGAAAGCAGCGGCGACCCACGAGACGTTCCCGCAGCGGTGCCGACGATAGACGTAGGAGGTGAGTAGAATTTCAATGCATTCCTTAAGCAGCACGTGCAAATGGGTAATTGATTAGTATGTTTTGTTATACCTGGCCTTGTGGCGTTCTGGGAGTATGCACTAGCGTTAAATTTTTGGACAACTATCGAAGTAATAGGTCAAACGTTAATGGAGACGAGCGAATACGTACGCCATTGTCCAGCTGCATTTTAAGTGCGCGCATTAGTGTTTAAAATGACTCTCGGGTTTCTTTGCAGTGATTCTTCAAGTTCAACGTAACCCTATAATCACTAGCAGATTATATGGTACCACCCAGAACGTCGCAATACAAAGTTTATGGAATGAAGGAAACACAAACACCGATGCCTGCAGTGTTGATTCGTGTCGTCGTCGTAGTCAAAAGCTTGTGTCTGATCCATAGGCGGAGAGTACGGGGGGGGGCTCGGCCCCCCCCCCCCCCCCCCCCGGACGGATTCACGGGGGGGCCGAGCCCCCCCCTAGCGAAAATTCCCAATAGTAAAACCAATAGCCTATTGGGTTATTGACACCAATAGGTCTATTGGTTTATTGGTTATATTGGTCTATAGGTCTATTGGGAGCGTATTGGTGTATTGGTTCTGTATTATCCAATTGGAACTGTATTGGCCTATTGGTTCTCTATTTGCCTAATGGTATTGTATTGGTTTTGTATTTGTCTATTGGTAATGTATTAGCCTTGTATTTGGCTACTTGTCAGCCATTACCGTATTAAAATTAGTGTGGCGTAAGTGTTTCATGGGTGTCCAGTCGTCATGCAGAAGGCACACAATGTGGCAGCGCTCCTGCAGTGGTACAACAGTGGATGAATGAGGCATATGTTCAAATATATTCTCATCATCAAGACTACAAATCCTTCTTCCGGCCCTTCATGATGTCGGCGATCTTGCAGGCAACTATGTCTTGCGTCAATTTCTTCTGCTTCCACATTGGCACTCAAAGAAATGCCTGAAAAATACTGAAAATAAACAAGGCCACGAAATCAGAAAACTTCAACACTTCTTTAATTAAAGTTTAACTTTGATAGCAAGGTGTAGAAAGTTGTGGGCACAGTGAGAAATTATCTAGACGTTTCATTCACTGCACATGTTCACAATGCTGCAAAAGCTGAACTATAGCAAAAGATTGAGTGACATATTACACACCCAATTGTGGCCTATTGCGTGAAAGCGTGAAAGAAAACAGTCTAGTGGCAAATTTTTGCGGCAACAAAGGAAGGAAAAGAAGAGAGGGGCAAAAAAAAGTAGCGCCTCGTTCCTTTTACACGTTTGCGCCCTGCGTTCTATGAGCTATACCCAAGAATGAACTGCAAACTCGCTCAAGCTTATATCTTGTGTGGTTAACATTAAATTACAGCAATCTCTCTCAATTATCACTTACAATCTGTGACGTGATCTTTTTCGGACAATCTGTGGCGTGACCTTCTTCGGAATGGTGGTGCGGCTATCATAACTTAGCATGAAGTAAATTAGGATTAAGCTAGGGTAGATTTACCATGAGACAATAAATATATTTATATATAACACACTGTAGTCAAAGCAACCCAGATTCCATATCGTTGCAGGCCCAACACAAGAGTCGGGTTGCAATGGGTTGAATAAGACACGTGCTGCACGTTACATGCTTATGCAGTTCATCCAACAGCATTAATAAATCGCAACATTGTAATATGCTATGCACATTTTGAAATTTTCGTTTAGACTTCACGCGGTTCTTGTGACATTATGTCGAACAAGTTGGATGAGCCGATTGTTGCTGACTACAACACAGAAACCGCCTCGACTAGAGTGTTTTATTATGAGGCGATAAAAGCGTTTTTGGCTCAACACGCACGTTGTACATACAGTACACAAAGGGTTTCCGAGACTTCAACTACACTCGCCAGCAGGGCGCCAGTCCTTCACCTCTAATCTATGCTTATGTTTTCTTTTTTTTTGTTGCATAATGGCAAACCCAAAAACAAAATGCAACGCTATATGTACTCAATATTTCAACCTCTATTTGAGCGTCTGGACTTGCCATCGAGGCATCGTTGCTATCGCTGTCATCAGACACCGGAGGTGAAGGACGATAAACTTGTTTTGCCGGCCTTTCGGCTTCGTCCCACGTTTTTAATAAAAAAAAAGAAGGTTGATAACAAACAAATACTAAATGCGAGTAAATACCAAGCACTCAACTCACCAAACAATCGGAGCACAAGACTTGAAGTAACATTGTTGTTCGTCTTGCCATTATTCTTGGTGCCACTTTTTAGAGTAGAAATCCAATACATTGATGGCTGAGAAGCTCTTATCTTGGCGCACGCTGAACGCAGTCTTCACGTTATCATCGCGGAAACGCACTAGAACATCGAGATTACACAAAACGCGCGCTGAGGCGAAAAATCGGCAGGGTTCTGCATGACACGTGCAAACACAGACCGTTTCGGCTTAACTTGGCCGCAGGCTCGGCTTGTCTTCGTATACCGGCCGAGTGTGAATGGCGCGCTAGACGCACAGTTGGTCGCGTTTGCAGATTCACAATTTTTTTCTCCTCTATTTCTATAGCACGACTTATATTGCTTAGCATACATTATTAAAGAATTTAAATGTTATCCGAAGCTTCTTTTAAGGTTAGGACATGGCTCAGCTTGCTGAACCAAGGAACATGTAAAAAAAAAAGTTCTAACATGCAGCGTCGCGTCGCCATGCCGCACATCGTTGCACTTTTTTGTTGTTAACGGCTGGGTCTATGCCGGTTGCGGTCGTTGTGGTGGTTGTGGTCTCATGGCAGATGCATGACAGTTCTATTTTTATCATTCTATGCTGTGTGTTGTCGGTTCCTTCGCAAGCATCGCGCGTCTGCAAGTTTTTCTTTAGCGTGTTTTACGAGGGCCCGTTTACCGCACGGCAGGTACGGAAACACCTACCGTGGTATTCGACACGCAGCTTTTTTTTATAACGTTTTAGCCGCACGAGTTGCTGCGTACAGTATCATGACATGATCAAAGTGACACGACTAAAAAAAGATACTTGCCGACCACGACGGTAGAGTATTTCTCGTACGTTGAACCGTCACTGCTAAAACACCCTTTTGTTACGCCATATGCGTCTCGTCGCCCTCGCGCTCTTCGTTTCAAACACGGTTTCAAAGCTGCATATATCGATGGATGACAGTGATCCAGAAGCTGAGTGCTCCGCTCAGCCTATATGTTAATGAACCAGAAACACTGCAAGCGGCTGCCGCTTTTCTACACTTATGCCGTGTTGCCGGCCGCACTTACAAGGCGATGTTTCTATTATTCTGGTGTCTCAAAGTGCACTGCTTTTCGCGATTAAGCTCAATCGGGATAACACTTCTCAACGGTGAATTGCTCCCGTTTGCAGCTTGCTTAACCGAGCCAATCACGATGAAGGAACCGACGGGGTCAATCAGTCATAAAAGAATATAGCTACGAGCAGCTGTATAATTCTTGCTTTCCGCTTTTCCTACAATATGGCAAATAGCTGAGAATTTAACGGTTATTTTTGCTCAAGTATAAGATAACTCTTGATCATCAGATAATGTCTCATCACGAACGGACATGCATATATAAAATGATAGCCGTAGGTCATCAGATGGATACCCACTCTATACTCATCCTCCTAGAGACAAATCACTGTCAGATATTTGAACAATAAAGGATGGATAGCTGCCAATTATTTGGCCGACAGCTATTCATTGTTTCAACAACAGAGATACGCTCCCATCAGTCCAATGCGAAAATAAAATAGGTGCCAGCTATTGGGCCAATACGCAGCTTATTTGAACAATAAGATACCAATTGGCGGTAGCTCTTTGACCAAAACAACTCCTATTGGTCTTATGCATCCTCTATTGGCCCAATGAGAAACCATTCGGCCACACCTGTTTGACCAATACAACTTCTATTTGCCCAATAAAGACCAATATGTCCGCCTTTTGGTCCCTATTGGTGACACCTATTTGACCAATACAGGTTCTATTTGCCCAATAAAATACCAATATGTGCGCCTATTGGTCCCTATGGGTGCCCATAGAATACCTATACACCCAATACAGCTCCAAAAGGCTTCATATAGAACCAATAGCGATTTCCAATTGGACCAATACAAACTTCTATTGGTACCAGCATAGGCCACTGTCTTACGTCTGGTGCACGTTTTAACAAAGTACTGCATGTCAACAAAGAAAATAGGCGGGTCCCACTCATTGTGGGAATCGATTTTATGTGATGCAGTCACCAAGTAGCAGCCTATACGGCATTTTTCGCTTTGAGCCAAGCGTTGCGAGGAGGATCGATGTCTTTGTGTCAGTTGAAAAATAAATCGAATGTCATCACAAGAGATATGCATACTGTAATCGCGGTGTCTGCGCCAAAGAGAATAAGGTGGTATTAAAGTCCCTAATTATATTCTTTAATTTAGGAGGCCGACATGCTCTCTCTCGATATATATATATATATATATATATATATATATATATATATATATATATATTATTGTCACGTGGTCGTGACGTCGACGAAGGCAGAAGTCGGTAGGTCCAAAATGAAACTGTTTATTAGGCCGAATTTGTGGCCGGTAAACAGAAAGTCAGATTACAGCAATACACACTGCACTGATAGCGGCGAACAGAGCGTCGGCCGTCGATCAAGTGAACATCGTTGGAGCGCGCCGGCTTTTATGCATCACGCGTCGAACATTCTAGCCTTATCACTGGCCATCGCGCACGCTCTGGAATAATCTCGAGTGGTCGCGTCTTGCGCGCAATCTTAACAAAACGATCTACAATAATCGCGAAGGTTGTAGAACAATAAGGCGCGGTTTGAGTTGAGCTTTGCTGACAGTCTTTGTGGGCGAAAACCGAATACAACAAAAGTGAAAATAAGAATAGCGCGTGGCAATGCCCCCCTCTGAAAAGGCATCGTCCCGATGCTTAAAACAGAACACGGGGGGAATGCATGCAACAATAAATCACAACAATAAAGAAAGAAAGTACAATAATTAAGCAATAAGTGCAGTCCTCAGGTTTGCTAACGCGCGTAATACGGCTTGAGGCGCACGACATGGACGACTTCACGTCGCGCACGGCGCCGTTGAGAGTTCGTTATGCCGTCCGGGACGACCTCGTAGTCCAGTGCACCGAGACGTCGAAGCACCTTGTACGGCCCGAAGTATCGCCGAAGAAGTTTTTCACTAAGTCCACGTCGGCGTATCGGCGTCCACACCCAAACGCGGTCGCCGGGCTGGTATTCCACGAAGCGTCGTCGAAGATTGTTGCGGCGGCTGTCAGTCGTCTGCTGATTCTTGATCCGCAGGCGGGCAAGCTCTCGTGCTTCTTCGGCGCGCTGTACGTAGGCGGTCACGTCGATGTTTTCTTCGTCCGTCACGTTTGGTAACATGGCGTCGAGTGTCGTTGCCGGGCTCCGTCCGTAGACCAACTTGTATGGCGTCATCTGCGTCGTTTCTTGCACGGCCGTGTTGTATGCGAAGGTCACGTACGGAAGGATGGCGTCCCACGTCTTGTGTTCGACGTCGACGTACATAGCCAGCATGTCGGCGATGGTCTTATTTAGACGCTCGGTCAGGCCGTTGGTCTGTGGCTGGTACGCGGTGGTCCGGCGGTGGCTTGTGTGGCTGTATGCCAAGATCGCCTGGGTTAGTTCAGCCGTAAACGCCGTACCTCTGTCGGTGATGAGAACCTCTGGGGCGCCGTGTCGAAGGACGATGTTCTCAACGAAGAACTTGGCTACCTCGGCGGCAGTGCCTTTGGGCAGGGCTTTTGTTTCGGCGTAGCGGGTGAGGTAGTCGGTGGCTACGACGATCCATTTATTTCCGCAAGTCGACGTTGGGAACGGCCCCAGGAGGTCCATCCCGATCTGCTGGAACGGTCGCCGAGGAGGCTCGATCCGCTGAAGGAAGCCTGCTGGTCTTGTTGGCGGTGTCTTCCGTCGCTGACAGTCTCGGCACGTTCTTACGTAGCGAGCGACGTCGGCGGCAAGGCGCGGCCAGTAGTACTTTTCCTGTACTCTGGCGAGCGTGCGGGAAAGTCCGAGGTGTCCAGCCGTCGGGTCGTCGTGTAGAGCCTGCAGGATTTCTGGTCGCAGTGCTGAAGGCACGACGAGGAAGTAGTTTGCTCGAAGAGGCGAGAAATTCTTCTTTATGAGAACGCTGTTTTGCAAGAAAAACGGCGCGAGTCCTCGCTTGAATGGCTTTGGAGCAATGGCGGTCTTGCCTTCGAGGTACTCCACAAGGCCTCTGAGTTCCAGGTCGGCTCGCTGTCGTTCGGCGAAATCATCGGCACTTATGGTTCCTCCTCATAGGCGTGCGAGCGAGGGGGGGGCAGAGGGGGGCGGCCGCCCCCCCCCCCCTAGTCACCCTAAGAAGAGGGGGCGCAATATCTGCCCCATACATTGACTTAATAGCGAAGGGGGGCGCTGCGACGAGCCTTCGCCCCCCTGAAGGGGAACCCTTCGCACGCCTATGGTCCTCCTGGTCATCCTGCGGGGGGCGGGTCGACGGGGGCGCTAGACAAGCAGTCGGCGTCAGAGCGTTTTCGTCCGGACTTGCAAACGACGGTAACGTCGAATTCTTGAAGTCTCAGACTCCATCTTGCGAGACGACCTGAAGGGTCCTTCAGGTTAGCTAGCCAACACAAGGCGTGGTGATCGCTCACAACTTTGAAGGGCCTGCCGTAGAGGTAGGGGCGAAACCTTGACGTTGCCCAGATGATGGCAAGGCACTCCTTTTTTATTGTGGAGTAGTTGGCCTCTGCCTTGGATAGCGACCGGCTAGCATAACTGATAACCCTTTCCACGCCGGCAGTTCTCTGGACAAGAACGGCGCCGAGTCCTACGCTGCTTGCGTCGGTGTGGATTTCCGTGTCGGCGTGTTCGTCGAAATGCGCAAGTATTGGAGGCGTCTGCAGACGTCGTTTCAATTCTTGAAATGCTTCAACTTGCGCCGCTCCCCACTTGAATTCCACGTCGTTTTTCGTGAGCTGAGTTAGTGGCTCGGCGATGCACGAAAATTCCTTGACGAAGCGTCTATAATAGGCGCACAAGCCGAGAAATCGGCGTACGGCTTTCTTGTCGGTGGGCGGCGGGAAGGCAGCGATGGCAGCTGTTTTCCGTGGGTCGGGGCCAACTCCAGACTTGTTGATGACGTGACCCAAGAACAGAAGTTCCTCGTATGCGAAGCGGCACTTTTCTGGCTTCAGGGTGAGTCCGGAGGCCTTGATTGCTTGAAGTACAGCCTGAAGGCGCCGGAGATGTTCGTCGAAGTTTGATGAAAACACAACGACGTCGTCCAAGTACACAAGGCAGGTCTGCCACTTTAAGCCGGCCAGTACAGTGTCCATAACACGTTGGAACGTCGCAGGTGCCGAGCAAAGACCGAAGGGCGTGATCTTGAACTCGAACAGGCCGTCTGGTGTGATAAAGGCAGTCTTCTCTCGGTCTTTCTCGTCGACCTCGATTTGCCAATAGCCGGTCTTGAGGTCCATCGACGAAAAGTACTTCGCGCTGTGGAGTCGATCCAGGGCGTCGTCTATACGTGGGAGAGGATACACGTCCTTCTTCGTGATCTTGTTCAGGCGGCGATAATCGACGCAGAAACGCAGGGTTCCGTCCTTCTTCTTCACTAACACCACGGGTGACGCCCAAGGACTCTTCGAAGGCTGGATGATGTCGTCGCGTAGCATTTCGTCGACTTGTTGCTTTACGGCCTCGCGTTCTCGCGTTGAAACTCGGTACGGGCTCTGGCGGAGTGGTCTCGCATTTTCCTCTGTTATGATGCGGTATTTCGCGATTGGGGTCTGTCGAATTCTTGACGACGACGAGAAGCAGTCCTTGAATTGCAAGAGCAGACTTTTGAGCTGGTCTTGCTTGTGCTTCGGGAGGCTCGGGTTGACGTTGAACTCTTTGTGGGGATTCCGATTCGTCGAAGGAGGTTCGGTAGCATCGAATAGGGCGAAAGCATTGCTGGTGTCCACGAACTTCTCGATGTAGGCGACCGTCGTACCAATGTTAAGGTGCCTATATTCATGGCTGAAGTTTGTCAGCAGTACCTTTGCTTTGCCATCACGCAACTCGGCGATGCCTCTTGCGACGCAAATCTGGCTGTTCAGGAGCAGGTGCTGATCACCCTCGATGACGCCTTCGAAGTCTGCGGGTTCTTCGGTGCCGACGGAAATGATGACGCTGGAGAAAGGCGGAACGGTGACCTGCTCTTCTATCAGATTTAAAGCATGGGTCGCTGGCGTCGTGTGGGGCGGCAGTGCGTTTTCTGAGGTTAGGGTTATTGATTGAGACCTCAGGTCGATCACGGCACCATGTTGACTTAGGAAGTCCATCCCAAGTATCACATCCCTGGAGCACTGTTGCAGGATTACAAAGCTCGCAGGGTAAGTCCGATTATTGATAGTGACTCTTGCTGTACAGACTCCGATTGGCGTTATCAGGTGACCTCCAGCTGTCCGGATGTGGGGTCCACTCCAAGTGGTCTTTACTTTCTTCAGCTTGGCGGCGAATGGCCCACTGACGACGGAATAGTCGGCACCAGTGTCGACGAGAGCAGTGACGTTGTGACCGTCGATGAGAACGTCGAGGTCGCTAGTCCGTCGCCTTGCGTTGCGGTTAGCTCGCGGCGTCGGATCACGGCTGCGTCGATTTGTTGCGCTGCTTCCATTATGTTGCGTCGTCAGGTCTAGCTCGGTCCGCGAGGTTTCGTCGGCAGTGCTCTGTCTGCTTCGCGTCGTGTTCAGCAGGTTTCGTCGCGTCGTCGTCGTCGGCGGAGGATCTTCGGTAGTTCGTCGTACAGCAACCGCACCTCCATCGGTTGCTGCCCTTAGTTTTCCGGGTAAGGGCTAGGTGACGGGCCCCGGTTTGGGCCAGTGTACTGCCGGCGGTGCGGTGACATGTAGCGGCCGGGCGACGGTGAGCGGGAAGGTCGTCGGGGCGTCCACTGAGCTCCTGCGAGGTAGTCGGCGATGTCTTTCGGTCGTTCACCCCGCTGTGGACGAGGCGCGTCGACGGCGAAACCGCGTAGACCCATCTGT
>JALIZH010001410.1:0-20019 GCA_030522465.1 Rhipicephalus appendiculatus
CCTGCGTGTGCATGTGTGTGTGTGTGTGTGTTCGTGCGTGCGTGTGCGTGTGTGTATCCTGGACGGACCTACAGTATCGAAATTTGTGAGATGGCACTGAGTGAAATAAATGGGGCTTACCAGAGGTTAATGGCGCGGGAACTACATTAAGTCGCACGATAGTTGCATCGGCAGTCAATAATTCCTGGGTGGTATTTCGACATAACTGCGTCAATGGCATTTTTATTGCAAACTACTCAACAGAAATATTGCTGACGAAATAGTTCCTCAATGGCATTTCGATAGAAATGAGTCAATGAAATTTTTATTGCAAAATGCTCAACAGAAATATTGTTGACGAAATATTTCCTCAATGGTATTTCCATAGAAATGAGTCAATGAAATTTTTATTGCAAAGTGCTCAACAGAAATGTTGTTGACGAAGTATTTCCTCAATGGTATTTTGATAGAAATGAGGCAATGAAATTTTTATTGCAAAGTGCTCAACAGAAATATTGTTGAGGAAATATTCCCTCAATGGTATTTCTATTGAAATGAGTCAATGAAACTTTTATTGCGAACTGCTCAACAGAAATTTTGTGGACGAAGTATTGAAGCAAGTCAATGAGTATTGCGGAACCATGGATAATCAATGAAGTCAATAATTCGATCACAATCCGGCAATGGAAAATCAAGAGTCATTTTCATAAGGGAAGCGAAACAAAAAAAGGAGGTTCGGCGTTAAGGCACGCACTATAGGCTTGCAGGCATTGCCTATCAAGCCTCGTCTGAGTGCCCCAAAAAATTACAAAGCCCCTTATGGATTTGTACCGGAATGAGTGCAGCATAGGAGCCAGTCGCATTGCCGTCAAGTCATGGCGTAACCCATGTCTGGGTGCCCAAACGTAGAATGTTTCGCAGGAACGAACACTACATGATGAATTGGTCAAACATCCCTCGGTATACTTTCAAGTATTTCTTCTAACATTTGGAGCGCCTGCACCTCAAGATAACTAAAAGAGCGCGCATAGGAAATGTTGCGCCAGCGATCCTTCAGCAACACATGCAGAGAAAACGGTGCATATTTATCGAAATGGAAAAACAGAAAACTGAAAATCAAGACCAGTCACGAACGAACGTTGCGCTACAGATGGAATTCGAAATTATTCACAACCAAGGGAACCGCGCGAACGTGTCAGCCAAAGGAACGCTCGCGCCTGTGTTTACGTGCGCTGCGCATGAATTTCGCGCCTGATATATACCTCACCGTCAAATCAACGACTAACCGAACAACAAGTTTTGGTGTAGGGACAGCACTTGGTCGAAACCCATCCATTTTCGGGCCCTGGTGAATTTTTTAGCGTTCGCTAACGTAACCAGATGTTATCTGACATCTAAGTTTGAATTTTTCATTCGAAAAGCTGTCGCGTTCTATGATCGAAAATTCGGTGACGGAAAAAAAAGAGAATATAGATACAGAGCAACAGAATGTACTTGAGATTAAACATACTATTTGTTTATTGTTTACTGAGCTGAGAAGAAGATGAACTAATTGTAAAGAAACTTTTTGACACAAAGTGTGCACGCCTGCCAGTTTCCTACCATAAATCACATACTGAAAAGGGAAGAGTAGCATGGTAAGTTTCTGGCAATGTGCAAATGGGCATAGAGCTACCTACAATATTTACTGGATGGAACTCTGGCGCTGGCGATCGTTCAGCCACCATGGGAATGATGTGTAGTACACGGTATTTGCCTAATCTTCGGGCTTGAGGCTTCGAACGCACTTAATTGTGGCCTTGTTTATTGTTGTGTTTCGGCTTTTAATTGTTCAGGATGAAAGAATGGATCTTTGTGAAGTTAGCCAGTCGATTTGAACTGGTGAGCCTAATAAGGTCAAGCTGGTGAAGTGGAACTGCTGAACGTTTGCTGAACTTTAGTCTTGCGATAGAGCGGTTGCAAGGCCGGAACCAATCGCAACACGGAACCAATTGAAGCCTGAAGAACGAAGCTCAGACAAATCCATAGAGTACCCATCATTTCCCATGCCGGCTGAAGCGCCGTGCGTTGCAGCTCCCATAGACACCAGCGCCAGATTTCCCTCTCGTGTATTATGAGGAGACTCTACGCAAACGGAAGCCTTGGTTATTTGATGCACGTCAGGCATTACGCGCGAGTGTGGGTAGAGTTACATTCCTGTGAAATGTAATACAATTAATAATTTCCCTGAGAAAGCAACGTGCACCCGCAGCACAACGCGGGTATGAGGAAGGCCAGAAGTGAAGCCCTGCTCAAAGACGTTCGTGCAAACCCGGGGGTCTGCATGCTTCGTAGACGCGGCGCAGTCGGTCGATCGGCCAATTTCTCGGTCGTCGCAGTTGATCACGCCGGTTGTATTATCGACTCCACGTCTATCAGGAACGCCTTTCCCGCTAAAGCTGAACAGGTAGCTGTAGCTCTCGCTCTCCTTGACGATTCCCGGCAGGGTTGCCGTTGGGTGGACTTGAAAAGGAGCCAGAACTCAAACCAAAAGTAGCCAGAGTAGCCATGCCATTCAATATTATCGCCAAATCTGTAGCCAAGTGGAACAGAAGTGGTATTATGAGCAGATTCTTTAGTATTGATCAATAAATAATACCATTTTGAATAAGTAAGAGCATAGAAAGCCAGCGATAAGTTGGAAATAAATTAAGTGAACCAATTATGATAAATGCATTACGCGTCCATATATTTTATGTAGAAAATATGAGTTCTTGCCAGACACAAAGTTATATTAGAATATTCCAGCCAGCAAGTCAGAAGGAACATGTATAAGTTGAAACAGATTTTCGTTCAAGCTGCAGACCAAATCCTGGTTGTAGAGGAACAGGCCAGCTAAATTTTGTTGCGGATGTCTGTTTTCCCAAGTTTACTCGAGAACACGCACTGCGCATCAGAATTATTCGTAAAACTTGCGCGTAGCATCACAATAGATGGTGGGAAGCTTGGGCACCGAGCTGGCCACGTGTTCGTCACCATGCACGCAACTTCGCCACTCCGTATTTGGAGACGCGCTAAGCGTCGCGTAAGGGTGCACCGATGCGCACCAGCCTGCTGGTTGGTGGAGGATGGCCGTACGCATCCGCTGAAGCAAGAGAAAAGCTTAAAAACAGTGTGTTTCGTCTGCGAAAATGAGAAAAAATGGCTACTTAATGCGCCAAATCAACACTTTAAAAGTAGCCAGAAAATAGCCACGGCGCCAACTGCAAATATTCGTCGCCAGACGGGGTCGAAAAGTAGTCAATTTGGCGCAAGGTAGCCACCAACGGCAACCCTGATTCCCGGCAACGCATCTACACAGACTCACGAACGGTGGTCCGAGCCTTTGCGTCCGGATCGGTATCGGCTGAAGTAACTTGTATCTTAGGTCATAGGGATATTTCTCCTCCCACCATCATTAGGTTTCCGGCTCACCTCAGATCACATTTGGCCTCCATGGCCAACCTAAACGAGATCGCCCACGCCCATGAGCACGCGAACTTACTCACCATGCTGGGCAGCCTGGGGGGTCTTCAAACTCCAACCTAGCGGTCTTCAGGGACGTTCTCCTATCTTTCAACGAGGTGACTAAACATTACCAGCTGGGCAGAAGGGTCTTCCCCCTTTCTCATGTGAAACTCTCTAGAGCACAGGCATCTACCCACCGCATGCTTCAAACGAGGTCATATCCAAACCTTCCTTCCCACAGCCAGTTCACTGAAGGCATTGATCCAACATGCCCAGATTGTGGCTCCGCATCTACGTTAAACCACATGCTCTGGCAGTGCCCCTCATTACAGAGTTCTCAACGCACGACCGAAGAGGAATGGAGCTCTGCGATACGGAGCTCAGAACTTTTACATCAACTCAGGGCCGTCCAGAGGGCTCACGACGCGGCGATGAAGCTCGGCCTACCAGTCCCGACGTGGGAGCGGCCCGCTGCTCTGCCGCCTTGAGCGGTAGTGTTCCCCAGGACCTCGATAAAGTTCTCTGTCTGTCTGTCTGTCTGTCTGTCTGTCTGTCTGTCTGTCTGTCTGTCTGTCTGTCTGTCTGTCTGTCTGTCTGTCTGTCTGTCTGTCTGTCTGTCTGTCTGTCTGTCTGTCTGTCTGTCTGTCTGTCTGAGAAAGCATTTTTTTATGAAGTCACGCTCACTCACTCACCTTTCAGTGAAAGAGTGAGCAAAGCTTAACTACGTCATTATAATTGCGAAGCTTTGTATTCGTTGACTCTATTTCAGTGTGACGTCACGGCTCAAAGTAAGCTGACCTTGGCTTACATTGGATATATCGGTATCCTTTTAAATATTTGCAGGGGCAACAAAACCACGCAGTCAATCAATCAATCAATCAATCAATCAATCAATCAATCAATCAATCAATTAGAGGTTTTATGTATATTAAGAATGGTAATGTGTATACGCAGCAAGTACTCTTCTGAAAAAAATTAAGGCAGCTTCGCACTAGCCTGAAGGAAGTGCAGAGCTGGGCAGCTTTGTTTCTCTCCGGGTTTTTGTTTTTCTCCTCCTATCTTTCTTTCTTTTTTCCCTTTTACATTTTTTCTGTATTTTTTCTCGCTTTTTTTTCTATTTATTTCTATTTTTTCTTCCTATTTTCTTCCCTTTCTTTCTCTATCTTTCTGTTTCTCGCTAGCTTCCTTTTTTTTTCTATTTTTATACCTGGTTTTGCCGGCGTAACGCCAAGCGACGACAGCATGCGACAGCCCGGGAACCTAAAGTGCTCCACACTTAAAAGATAAACTTCCTTCGAAGCGAATGTCCACTTGCCACGTGTGGAAAGTTTAAAGGGACACTAAGGAGAAAAACGATATTTCGCGTATTAGTAAAGTACAATTTCACAATCCCGAAAACACCACTCTTACCGCGAGACGACGCTTTGTAAGCGAGAAAACGCGCAAAAAAGAAAATGCGGGTGGAGACGCCACCTTGAGATCCCCGCACCAAACACCGTGACGTCATAGATTTTGACGGTGTCTACTCTGTCCTACGTGATTTCTAATCGATAAAAATGAAGTAAATTATCATATGTGGGTGCCATTGACCGAACATACGAAGTTTCAGAAAATTTCATCGAGCCCATGTCGCGAAAATACGATTTTGAAATTCGTGACGCTACGCGCGGAGATTTCGGAGCGAAATTTAAAAAATGAATCTTCAACCTTGATTTTATCCGCTAATAATGAACTTATAATAGTGAAACTTCTGACATTAGAGTTGTCAGAGTACAGTTTATCAATCTAAACCAGTCATTGTCTTCCTTCAGTGTCCCTTTAAGAGTAAGGACAACGTGTAGTTACTTGTGCGCGTAACTATAAGAGTACGATCCGTGTACAAGTCGCGTCAATAAAGCCATGAAGGATTTTAGGGGCGAAGCTCCTAAGGGTGTGGGTCTGTCCCTCCTCTGTAGTTGTCGTAGTAGGTAGGTAGATAGCCACGTATAGTGGAATGTACCCACTCCACGTGATAAAGATGACGATGACGCAGTATAGTGGAATTTACCCACTACACGTGATAACGATGAAGTATAAGCGCGTTCCAGTATAGTGGAATGTACCCACTACACGTGATAACGATGACGATGACATCATTCACTTCGTGGATATGGCGTGATTTTAGAGGCGAAGCTCCTTAGGGTGTGGGTCTGTCCCTCCTCTGTAGTAGTAGTAGTAGTAGTAGTAGTAGTAGTAGTAGTAGTAGTAGTAGGTAGGTAGGTAGGTAGGTAGCCACGTGTAGTGGAATGTACCCACTCCACGTGATAAAGATGACGATGACGCAGTATAGTGGAATGTACCCACTACACGTGATAACGATGAAGTATAAGCGCGTTCCAGTATAGTGTAATGTACCCACTACACTTGATAAAGATGACGATGACGCAGTATAGTGGAATGTACCCACTACACGTGATAACGATGAAGTATAAGCGCGTTCCAGTATAGTGGAATGTACCCACTACAGGTAATAAAGATGACGATGACGCAGTATAGTGGAATGTACCCACTACACGTGATAATGATGACGATGACGCTGATGACCATGAAGTATAAGCGCGTTCCAGACCACACATTCTCTTCCTGCCATGGATGAAAACGATCGAGCTTCGCCCACTCATCATCATTCACTTCGTGGATATGGCGTGATTTTTTTCTTTTTGGCGTCACGTGCTCCATTCTATGAAAAAAAAAATGGGTACGCATTTATGACGTCACAGTACTACTCACATATTCGTTCCTTAACGCAAGTAGGTAGCATTAAGGGAGACTCTGTCCGGTTTTGAACATCCGGAAACATTGATGAATGCCTAACCAAAGGTCTCCGTTGAATGAAACGGGAAGAAAGCTCACAATAAAGCTAGGCACGCCCATGAAGACAAATAAAATAAACACAGACCACGAATGAAAGCAGCATTGCTTTTATTCGTGGTCGGTGTTTATTCTAATTCTCTTCATGTCTTTCCCCGACCAGACGGGTTTCCGTATAATCTCGACTTTATAGGCACGGCTACTTAATTAAGCTGCTTTACTGTTCAGTGGTGTGGACGTACTATGTTTTGTTGGATGGAAAACATTAAAAAGCCAGCCGCGGGAAGTGTATAACGATGTTCTAGCGCATAACTCTTCATATTTAGTAAATACACCTAATTAGCGGGATGAATGGACAGTTTTTGTTTCACAAAACAATGTAGCTTGATGGTAATTAACGTTCCAATGTCGAGGCGGAGTTCTGACTGAGTTCATTTTTGGAGACGCTTCTGTTCGTTGATTTATTGCAGGAACATATACCTTTGTTACATAGTTATTCTAAAACAGCGCACAGACGGGACAAGCGTTTGTGCGCTGTTTTAGAATAACTATGTGTACGTACCAACAAGCCCGCTTAGCTACCGTTTTGAAGTTCATATACCTTTGTTTGGTTTCGGGGGGCTAAGAGAGGTTCAACACAAAATGGGGGGAGGGGGGGGGGGGTTGAGCGGGTAGGTGAAGATGTTATTCTTGTTATGATACTGTTGGAGAATTCGTCAGAATATAAAAGCGCGGAGCTATCGCGCGAACTTAACGGCAATAGCAACAAAAAGAAAAGTGAAATGCCGAAAACCGTCATTAGTATTTGTGATGTAGCTCATTAACGCGCATGGACTTTTTGAAGCGCAAACTGGCCTTTTCAATGAGATAGATAGATAGATAGATAGATAGATAGATAGATAGATAGATAGATAGATAGATAGATAGACAGACAGACAGATAGATAGATAGATAGATAGATAGATAGATAGATAGATAGATAGATAGATAGATAGATAGATAGATAGATAGATAGATAGATAGATAGATAGATAGATAGATGTCGATAAAAAATTTAGGGTAGCTTGCACTGGATGTGCCATGGTAAAGAGACAGCGGAGCTGATGGCCAGCTATGTTGCCCGAGTTCTTGCTGCTTTGCGAAGTTTTGCAAATTTTCTCTTTCCTCCTTGGTCTAATTCTTCCCTTTTTTCTATTTTCTCTGTTTGTTTGTGTCCGTTCATTTTTTTCTTTCTTTCTTTCTTTCTTTCTTTCTTTCTTTCTTTCTTTCTTTCTTTCTTTCTTTCTTTCTTTCTTTCTTTCTTTCTTTCTTTCTTTCTTTCTTTCTTTCTTTCTATTTCTTGGACTTTCTTTTCTCTCTCTTTCTTTATGTATTTCTCGCTTCCTCTTTCTTTTTATCTCTTTCTCTTGCTCTCTATTTCTTTATCTCTCTCTTCCTTTCCATTTTTTTTTTCGTTTCGTTCTCTCTATTTCTCCCTTTCTAATTCTTTCTATGCTATGCTTTACTCTCTCCCCCTCCTCCTTTCCATCCTCACCCTCATATCTGGCCTCCTCATTCTTACTCCCCTTTTCCATCCCCTTGCCACGCTATACTATACAAGGCTATGCTGTGCTCTGCTGGCATGCATAGACAGCCGAGTGGTTACGACGTTCGCCTTCGGATCGTGGGTACGCGGGTTCGAATCTCGCTTCGCATAGGAATTGTTTTCTCTGATAATTTTTTTTCTTTTCTGTATCTTTCTTTCTCTTTCTTTTCACCTCTTTGTACCCGATGTTTTGCCCTTCAGAATTATCGCATCCCGCGCCGGAGAAATCGGCGCAGGTGTTCTGGTAGTGAATCAGAAGAAGAGGTCGAAGAGAGTGCGTGCCGTTTCATGACGACGATCATTTCTTATCGCAGCTGCCGGACTAACGGCCGCCTTAAATTTAAAGCTTTGATGATGAGGAAGCAGCTAGCTACACTCTTAATCTGGTTCCACATAGGTTCCAGCTAGTAAGCGGAACTTTTTTGCAAAAAAGTTCCGCTTACGTAGGTGCAGCATGCGTCCCAGATAACGCCTCGAGTATGCGGAACAGTGTTGCAGTGATTGGCTGGGTCGTGTATGCTGCAGCGTTCCGAGGATCTAGGTACTAAATCTAGGATATAGGTACTTTCAGTACCTAGGCAGTCTGTCTGTATCCCTGATGCGCTTGCGAGGGAAAAAATTTTTTTTGACGCGGTCCGCCATTTTCTCGCCAGTTTGGCGGCTGTAATTATCACTACGGGTAATTAGAAGATGAACAGTACCACAATCATCCTAATCTGCGACAACAACATTCAAATTACGCACAGTACTGGAATCGAACTCGGGACCGCATGCACTGAAAGCTGATGACTTACCCATTGCACCACAGCGCCACCACAACAACGCTCGTTTTTTCGCGGGGGTATATATCTACCATGTCGTTTGCAAACAGTCGGCGCGACGTTGAACTTCTGTTTTCGTGCCATGTGCATGTGTTTGAGCGTGAATTAGGTCAGCAAATAGTTTGCGGGGCTCCATGAACTCCAGACAAACGTGGTAAGCACCTTCAGCTCCGACTTCGGTTCGTAATTCGCCGTGCCGCAAGAACGATTAACGTGTGTCCGTGTGTCGTTAGTGCTTCTCCGTGAACAGCGGTTGTTTCGCTCACCGAAAATTCGCGAATGTATACCAGCGTGACGAGGATATCTTCAGATCTCGAAACCCACGTACGTTTTTCCTATGTGCGTGTGCTGCGAGTAATTTCCGTTATTTATGCCGCGATGTACACGCGTGTCAGTGACAGCAGCCCGTTCTCAGCTGTTCGTGTAACGTTAACCTGCTTTGGCAAGTTAACGTTTGAGTGGGTATTTTAACGTGCCTACACTAACATTTGCATTTTGTGTGCGTGAACCATCGCGAGCCGCACGTTGGGGCAGCAGCACCTTTTTAGCAGTTCGACGATCATCTGTTTCAGCAATTACCACTTATGCGCGCTATTTCGCGCGATACAGTGGTTCTTACTCATCTTCAGTCTTTAACTGATCTTATATATGGGAACTAGCTACTCTTACCTTTATTCAGCATCACACCACTGTTCAAGTGAATGCCGAAACGTACGCCAAGATCAAGTATGACGTACACAAATTTGCCACGGACAGGTTTCCCTCCAAATAAATAGTGGATGCTTTTGCACACCTTTTTCGCGAAAGTGCGCGTGTAGTCGGGGTCAAGATATGGTGCAGAACGAACTTTACAATATTGTTCCTGCATGCCTCAATAAAACAGCTGATCTTTAGAAAATGAGAATATCTTATAACTTGTACATTGCCACAGCAGTACACAGGTTGGCTTGATTGTGGTTCAACGTTACAAATACCATGCTAGAATATGAGAACTGTAGCGCATATTCAAAACTGTGCAAAAAGGTCGCTGGCATATGCTTTCCTGCTGCCTTGTGCACCTGTACTCCATTTTCAAGTTCACCATGTAATTACACAACCATTAATAAAAGTTCAACCCACCAATTTTCAATCAATGTGGATCATTTTCTGTCTCACTGCCTTCCATTTATTCCTTTTGTGCAATGTTTTCCAAAAATCATCTGTTCAACTTGTTTTGTAGAACACGAGCATTGATATTGATAGGCCAGTGTTTCAGGAATCTGTTTTGCATGCACAAATAGTTTTTTTTAATGCGTGACAAATGTCATAACTCGACAACTGACAAAAGAAATGTTGTTTGTCGTCCTTTATTGGAATCAAAACAGTAACACTGGGACTTTCCCAAATCCATGGAGATGTATGATATCCTAAATAAAGTGTGCCGTTAGCACTGGAAAGTGTTTACACCATAGACCTTCTTGTACAAAAACAGGTGGGCCATTGCTGCTTCGCCAGAAGTGTCTTCCTGAAAAGGATATCAAATAAAGAAGTTCATTAGGCTCTAAAGTGTGCTTACTGATACGAGCTTGTAAGGGAGTGTTTAAAAAGTTTCGATTACCTTCTTGGCAGTTGTGGTGCCCTTGCAGCTCCAATTGGCTGGAACGTGATAGAAAATGTTAAATATATGTTATATATGCTCATCCTGATTAAAACGTCCCATACCCACCGACCTACACACACAATACCGTGGCGGGTATTGACGTGAAACTATCGAATATTTTCGAAGTAGAAAATTTAATGGGAGCCGCTCCATTTCTCTTACCTTTTAACAATCGGTGTGGGACTTTTTCGACATGCATGGAGACAGGGACGGTGAAGGGCCTTCTCCCTCATGCAAGATCACGTTGCGTGTCATTATCGTGGTGTCCGATAATGAGCGACTTGTCAATCTCGAAGCCAATGGCTGGAAAAAATTTGAAAACTCTTGTCGGTACCATCACAACTTGTTTTCGTTATTACGTTAACAGTACAGGGCTATTACGTATTCACATAAAAACGCTCAGTACTTGGCATACAGAATCTAAATGTGTCAAAAGTGGTGCACCAGAAGTGATTTTCTGAGATAAATTAGTGCGAGCGCCTTTTCAAGAAATTACACCACACCACATGACACTGCACCAAACAAGGACACCCAGCGACGCATCAAACACCACTCCGAACCCCACTTCCTGTTGTCACAGACGTTAAAATACGGAATCATAATTGACTGCACGTGATGCAAACTAGTTCGTCGTACTCTGGAAAGACTGCCGAGGCTAGCCAGTCGCCAGTCATGCAAGAAATGATTTTGATAGGTCATCATGGATTGTTCTAACACACTCACGCGAGCCATCCGAGGAAGCGAGCCAGGAGCGTAGCAAAGAGGAGGGTTGGGGGTGTGAACCCCCCCCCCCCTCCGAAAATTTTCAATTTTCCTTACGTATATATACACGCACACATAAAAACGCACGCACGAACATACATAAAGTATGGTTGAACCCCCCCCCCCCCCCCCCAAAAAAAAAAAATCCTCGCTACGCCCCTGAAGCGAGCGATGTCATTTGTTAATATTCCCGTAAAAGGCAGGGTTTACACAGAAAACCTCAGTGAACCTCGCCTACAGCTAAGCACATCAGACTGATACAGTGTCCTTTTTTTTTCATCGTGAGTGTTTGATCATGTGCAAGATTTCTCGGCGAAATTTACATATCAGCTGTACATGACACACAATTTATGCTGCTGACAGACGCTTGCGTATTCATCCTGCTAGTGCTAGCTAATGCACGCCCAAACCCCCCTTCATTTCGTTGTGGTCGCATAAACTTCATTTCGTTGTGGTCGCATAAATTTTTTTTTTTTTTTTTTTTTTCTGAGACTGAACTCACAGCCATCGAGGAGAATGGCGCAGACTGCAAGAGTTCCCGATTTGTCATCCGCCTTGCCGCTAATTCATAAGCAATATAAACGATCGTCACTCACCTCTGCGTAGTGAATGCAGGATCTATAGTCCGAGGCTTCAAAGGCGAACTTGATAGCGATGGTCCCAGAGCCTCCTGAACCATCTACAAACACGAACAAAGCTTCGGAAAACAACGCGCATTCACCAGCAAGGAAAATGGCGCACGCTGTCTGTAGACCTATAGCCTAGTCAAGCACTCGTCAGTGCAACTACGTAACCACCGCAACGCTCCGCCAGTGAAGAGAGTGTCGGTGAGAGTACACGGACACGCTTTTTTCTGTTTGCAGGAAGATCCGCTGCAGAAAGACATGGAGGCTCTGCAGTCGTTGTTTCACGAACGCCAGTCCCGCGTTTGGCGTGCGCTGTTTCGTTGCAGCACTATAGTTGTTTCGTAATCGAAGAAAGGATTCACGGGAAGGCTTGACCTCCTCCCCGACGCGCATAAGCCGTATAGCTGGAACATTAGATGCAGATACGGCGTCGGTTTGCAGCCGTAAGTGGAACAACCGTCAAAGCACGCCATGCGGTAACCGGAACAAATCGCTGAGTTCGAGTACACATGTCGCGTTCCACTTAACTAAGCAAAAACTAAAGAAAAAAACAGCTGCTGTTCCAGATAGCCAGCCGTGATCCACATAACACCTCCGCCTGTTACGGTTATCGACTGCTTACGACTGCTTTAGCTGGAACGTATGTGGAACAAGATTAAGAGTGTAGCGGTAGTAGGGAATCCTAAAGAAAAATGAAAAAGAACCGGATTGTCACGCCCCGGTGGAGTAGCTCATTACTAAGTACAGTGTGTGAAATTCAGTTCAGACGCATCACCCTAACCTGTTAATCAGAGGATTACCTACTAAATCTTTGCTAAAGGGACAATAAATTTAAATATTGTTGCGGGGATTACGAACGCATGAATGAGTTTGATTTTGTAATGGTGTTCTCTACGCCTTAAACAAGAACTACAGTAGAAGAGAAGACAGCATATGCGCACCTGCTGTCTTTCCTTCTTCTGTTGCCTTGCGCAGGGAGAACCATTGCCAAAATTGGAGGACACTTTAGCTTCGCCTTCAAGAGGAGAACGCGATACCGTAATCGGGTCCCGTGCTCATAGCGTTCTCACTTGCTAGACCGATCAGCCGAGCCGCAAGGAAACGAACGTCTGTGCGCGTAACGTAGACCCTTTCAAACTATTCTAGAATGCCTACTGCAAGTACAGTTGCGAATTACCCAGTACGCGTCGATTCTTTTTGCCAATTGCAAAAGTACCCACTACGCGTTCGTAAGGCAACACGCGCAGCTGTTCACCTTGTTGATGCTTGTTGCTGACGATGATGATTAAGTATGCCTGAGCGTTTTGTCACGGGTAGAGAGAGAGAGAGAAATAAACTTTATTTAAGCAGAAGCTATTCTCATAGAACTTTAAACCACCCACACGTTGCGCAACTCAGATGTCTTGACGCCTGGTGAAATTCTACGCTTCTTCCACTTAATATTGAATTTGTTAATGCCATTCCTTACTACTTAACGCTTCTATAGTGTTTAACAGAGAAGCTATTTAAGCTAGCCGTAATTTGCGTGGCCTATCAGAAAACTATCATCTCCATAAACGGGCATGTGCCACCGAAATTGGGTAAATCCCGCTACGCACCACCGGTCCACAAAAAATGAAGAATGCAACAGTTAGCCCAACAAACGGCTGCGAAGCGACGGCGGCGAGCCGAAGACCCCTGGTGCGCCTAAGGAACGGGAAAGGCAACGGCGGCTGCGAGAAGACCCCGAAGCGATGGAAGGCCTACGCCAACGACGACCTGCCCCGAGATCTATGAGAGGTGCGAACGCTTGGTTCCAGCGCGAGTTTCCGTCTCTGGAGTTTGGACAACCGTGTCGTGTTTGTGACTGTCTGTGGTTCAACTCGAACCTGTCTGCGCTGAGAATCAACGTATAGAAACAACCTAGCATCGTCTAGCTAAAGCCTATAGGAACGACCTAGAAGCAACCTAGAAACAACCCAGAAGCAACTAGATTAGTCTTCAGAATCGCGCAGTTTTACTGTTACAAGCTTTTCGTGGCTAAGTGCGAGCTTCGCCATTAAAAAAAAAAAATCGAGCACGTGCGTGGTTCTGCGGTAGAAGCACTTGCTTTCCACGCAGAATGCCTGGGTTCAATTTCGTCTCGAACCGAAGATTTTCTTCTTTTTTATTTATATTTGTATTTACTTATTTTGTTTCTTTGTTTATTTATTTGCGTATATTTCAGTTTTTTTCACACCTAATGACGCCGACGCCGACGCCGACACCGGGATTTTTGCGAAACGAGCTCCTTAACGCTATCGTGTTGAAATGAACGTCAACCAGCTAGCCCAACTTGGTGCTCTTGTTCATGAATGAGGGCTTAGCACGCAACCGCTTTGATTTCGGCCGATGAGGAGCGTGCGCGTTTAATGGTATATGTATTTCGAGCGACAGAGAGGTGAGGGTGTCGCTACCGAGAACTTTCACCATTAGTTTGCACAAGGTTAGCTGTAGGCATGGTTTACGCCTCAAATTACGAACGTCACGGAAAGTGGTTCAATAAATGGTCTAACTAGTCTCGTTTCTTTCCTCTATACCCCATCTCACTTACCACTAAGGTGTATACGCCAAAAATCGACAGTTTAAGGTAGGAATGAGAGAGAGAGAGAGAAACGAAGAGGAAAGGCAGGGAGGTTAACCAAGCTTTGGCTCGGTTGGCTACCCTACACGTGGGGTGGGGAAAGGGGGGAATAATAGAAAGGAAAGGATAGAGAAGAAAGAAGAAGATTGAGAAAGAGATGGCTGAACAGTTAGCTTGACACTACACAACACGAACTCGCGCTGTTCGTTCACAGGCGCTCGTGAAGTCCGGTGGTCCTCAAGAAGCACAAGAGTGCTTTCGTGGCCTTGCGCATATGCGAAACCGTAGGCCAAGGTCCCAGGATCTTCTTTTCGGTCAGTGGTCTTGGATCCAGGTGGCGGAGCTTGGCTTCCAGTACACGTCGTTGAATCTGGTATGATGGGCAGTGGCATAGAATGTGCTCCAGCGTCTCCTCGCAGGCGCAAAAGTCGCATGCCGCACTGCTGGCCATTCCAATGAGACACGAATACGCATTCGTGAATGCCACGCCCAACCACATGCGACACAGTAAGGTTGCATCGCGTCGTGAGAGCTCGGATGGCAAACGAAGTTGAACGTAAAAGGGAGATTATGAGGTGAAAATTAAATAAATTACAATGGAGCAGGCTAATATGATAGGGAGGGGGATTGCTAGTAAAGCATACGGCTTACAAGGGTATAACAAGTAGGAGGTATTTCGAATTCGATTCCAAAGTTTTGCGAATAACTTACCAGTAATTATTATTGCAAGATATTACCGTTATAAGTTATTTGTGCTTTAGAGGTATTCGCGAATAGTCGTAAACATGTTCTTAGGGCTAAAGGTCAACGCGGGTGCCAAGAGAATATTCTAAGAATTTACAGATGGACACACATGCCTGAATAAAATCTGCGATGAACATCAAAGCATCTTCCTTACCGGACTAATACTAAATAAAGTCCATCCATTCATTCATTCTATTCCTCGCTGGTGCAGTCGTTTCTCGCGAAGCTTGCAATACTAAACATTTCAAGAGGAGGGTTCGAGTGTATTCCAGGAAATAGCAATTGCCTTTACAAGCTAGGACAGAACGTGATATTATTTTAGGCGTACCCAGCCAGCTGGTCACATGGATCAATCTGAAGCTTCGAAAAGTGCGTTCACTTTTATCCTGCGTAATATGTAGCCTCGTGAAACGTTTATGTCTTTCCATGGAAAAGATGACTACTTTAATCTAATGCAGTTTTCGTGTTTTGCGCCGGCCGCTTACTCGTTGTACCAAAATACATTCACCGAACACTGCGTGTAAAATAGCTCCTAAGGTTCTGACTTCAACTTGATTTGTAATCTACTCGATAGATAGATCAGAGAAAAAAAAAGGCAAATGTATTCAGTGAAACCGGGGACTCAACCGGCATTAAAGGCATGATGATCAATAACAATATGTAACTAAGTAGTGAGATTGTACGTCCCAAAACCACGATATGATCATGAGAGACGTTGTAGTGGAGGGCTCCGGAAGTTTGAACCACCTAGGGTTCTTTAACGTGCACCTAAATCTAAGTACAAGGGCCTCAAGCATTTTGGCCTCCATTGAAAAGGCGGCCGCAATAGCAATATGTCACGCAAAATGACATTTGCGAAAATTCGAAGACATAGATGAAGCTTACGATTGGGGAGGCATTGTTCGTATAGAGTGATATATATATTCGGTGCGTACAATAAAACAAAGGAAATGTGCAACCACACAAATACTGTTACAATAGAAAAGAAGCTATGCTTTACAGAAGCTACCATACATGTAACGTATTGCATATTCTTCGTGAAAGCGAGTCAACGATGGGATTGCACTGACAAAAGAATTTCCACGATGCACACTCCGGTACGCTACATACAATGTAGAAAATGCAGTGATTTGCGGCACGTGTTTTTATACTAGTGGTTTAACGATAAGTCAATGTTCGCAACTGCAGGCTGTGTTTTAGCCATCTGTGAAGGCGACATCGTTGAAATAAATCAATCAAGAGAGTAGTATAATTAACACATAAGGGTCGTTATTACATGCCAAACGTCCGATACATTGAGCTCGACGCTCTCAAATTCTCTTCTAAGAAACTGTGGGCAATCATTTTAGCGCACTCTTTGTACCCCTACAGTATTACTGCTAGAAAAAAAAATATTTGTGTTTTTAGCAGGGATTTGAATGTTGTCGTAGTGGGTGAAACCTATATTGCTGAAGCGGGGAAGAAAAAAAAAAACTTGAGGCAGCTGCGCACTATAGTGATGCGAAGACAGTGGAAACAGCTGAGCTGGTGGCCTCTCCACCTTCTTTCCCTCCTCCTCTCAACCGCGCACCTTTCTCACTCCTCATGCTTGGCTGAGCTGTGCTTCACCCTCTACTCTTGTTCTTTCCTTCGTCCGACGCGGTGGTGTAGCGGTTAGGGTGCTCGGCTGCTGACCCGAAGGTCGCGGGTTCGATCCCGGCCGCGGCGGTCGCATTTCGATGGAGGCGAAATGGTAGAGGCCCCGTGTACTGTGCGATGTCAGTGTACGTTAAAGAACACCAGATGGTCCAAATTTCCGGAGTCCTCCACTACGGCGCCTCTCATAATCATATCGTTTTTTTTGGGACGTTAAACCCCAGATATTATTATTATGTTATTTCCTTCATCCGCAATTCCATTTCCCACCCCCCTGCGATACCTCACTGTACTACATGCCCACGCTATGCTTTCTTTCTGTTTCTTTTTATTTTAAATGCGAAGTATTTCTTCGCGAACTGCAGGCACGTTGACCTTTTCTAACTACTGCGTATCTATCTACCTAGCCGCCTACGTCTGGGGGCTCTCGTGATCGCTTCCTTTTAAGTTGGGGCAGACCAAATTTAGTATGGGAGGGTAAGAGGGATTGACGAGTATGTCTGGTTGGTCATGACATGAATGACGTGAAAATCCTGTCGTATACGTCGTCAAACCCTTTCCTGCAGACACGTGTGGCACATACCCGTATAGCCTCGAGCCACGGTATGCGGGTATGAGCCACAGGTGATTGACAGTTTATATCTAACCAGTAACGGCGAGAACAGACATTGGTAATTTAGATGCGAGAGTGTTAAGAAAAACTGGCATCGGCAGCGCTGACCCGACGAATGCAAATAAATAATAAATATCAGGGTCCCAGCAGGAATTTAAAACAAGCATTCTGCGTGGCAATCAGGTATTCTACCACTGAGTCACACCAAGTGTCGAAATTGCTTTAGAAAAAAGAACCCTGCAGGCGTAATTTGGTGAAACCTCAACTGTGGTTGTAGTGCTGGCTATCTAATTTTATAAACATTACATATGTACTCCTATGATACAGACATCACATCGGGTTAACGTCAATTGTATATTTAAGCGCCATCCACCGAAGTTGGTCTAGGTAGCACCCTCTCAAGCACAAGCGCTGCATATCAGCTTACGGATTGTGGTGTTGGTAATACCCATGTTGCTGTTGGCATCGTTACGCAAGTGCAAACAACTGGTTATATAAAACATATGCGACTGTTCAACATATGTCTGTGCGTAAAACATTTGTACATATCTTTAGCGTCATTTCCTACCGTTTCGCTCAATAAAAATAAAATTACAACACAGTCACCGTCCCTCCGCACGCTTCGCATAACATCGAATCCCATGGTACGTTGGATCTGCTGAATTTTTTCTTTCTGTCCTTTATTTCTTTCTCTTTCTCGGTGTTTCTATCTCTGTTTCTTTCTTTCCCCTTTTCTTTCTCTTTCTCTCTATCCTTGTCTCTTTCGTTCGCCCATAGCAACGCAATCATATGGTTTCCATAAATGTTTGTTCTGCTACGGCGCCTGAATAGCCGAGTTGCAACGACGCGCGCCTTCGGGCCGAGGGAACCCGTGTTCGAATTCCACCTCGAAGATAAATTTTACTTCGTTTTATTTATTTTGTCTCCTCCTCCTCTCCACTTCTCATCTCCACTTCTCCTAGTTTCATTTCACGTCTCTACTTCGCCGAGCAGAACGACGGTCATGCGTGAAGAAGAATTGACGTTCGGGCGAGTTCGATGGTGTTAGATATGTTGAGTGGATTCAGTGCGATAAAACGAGGACCGAGGTAAAGGAGGGACACGAACACCAGCGCTGGTCTCACAACTAACTTTATTAGCAGAGAAACACACGTTTTAAAGCACAACCCATAACCACGTGAACGGACGCCGATGACGTCAAACAGAGGATAAAAACCCAAAGTGTAAAGGTGACAAAACTATTAGAGAAAGAAATTTCTCTGTCATGCATAGCTATATAATGCACGCTTACGCAACTAGGGCTTTTTTTTTTTTGTCAATGTGCAGCGATACTTGCAGGCACTGCGTGTATTTTTGCGCATGTGGGTCAGGATACCAGATAAATTATGGAAGCTTTTTACATTTTACAAGCTGAGGCGTTGCTGGTTGCCATGGCTACAGCGCGGCTGGTTTTGTGTTAGGCCGCACTTTCTACGGCTGGCTTAAACAGCTTGGCTTTTAATATACTGTAGTATTGCTCCTCTGAGTGGGGCCAACATGATGGAAGAAAGAAGTCGAAGTGGGCGTTCCTCTGCTTCTGCACCTGAAGCTTCCACCTGCGAAGGTAAGCATAAAGAATTTTCAAGCGATTTTATTTCCTGGTCTAAGAATTAACTAGTAATTAAAGGGGGTACTGACACAAAATTTCGCGGCCGAGACAGCCTGCGTGTTCGATTCCCGTGAACATGTGTATATCAACTGCAAAATATCAACAGCGAATATAGCTTGGAAGGTATATTAAATTAATTTTGAAGTTTGCGTGAGCGATTGACTCCGTCGCTCTACTGACACCATCAGAGGTGACCCTCGGTGACCCCCCTACTTCCCTCACGTGACCACGCTGCAACAAGTTAGGATGACGTCATAGCGGCCATTTTTCTTTTGCCGCGTTTGTTCCGGCAGTCTATACTTCTCGGCGGTTGGTCGCGAGTCCGTGGCCGCGGCGCACGCGTTGAAAGTTTTGTGTTTGGCGACACTGCTGTCCCGTTTCCTATTCGAAAGGACTTCTTGATGCGGACCGTGCGGAAGTGCGTCACAGTTCCGTGTGCTGACGTGATCGAGAGCTGCGCACGCTAGGTGGTGATAGTTGCACCCGGCGGCTTGTCGTTTTTCGAGCTCTCTCAAACCGAAACTGAAACTGGTCGGTAATGAGGAGCCTGTAATTAATTATCTGTCACGTGCTGCAGCAGACGAGGTGCCGTGTTATGACTAACAGGCCCCCAGCAACACATTGCAGCAAAAAAACGCGAGGCCAAAGTTTTTGTGTCAGTACCCCTTTAACTTATGTATCATGCATTCGCCTTCGAGGGGTGCTTTTACTTTCATGAAAAACGTGAGTTCAAGCGTAATCGAAGACCTATTCACTTTGCTTGACAATTCTAGGTTGCAGAAAAAAACAACAAGAACAACAGCAACAGCAAACACATACCATGAAAACGTAGGAAGACATGAGGCATAACTTACTAGTCAATTACAAGCCATGACGGATTAGTGCAATCTTATCTTCTGTCGCGAAGCACGGAACTACCGCGACGAGATACGAGAAGGATAATGGGCTCCCCAAACCTCGGTGTTTGCGCGCCCGTTTAAGCGATATAAAGAGCAGACGCTCTCACTTTCGGTTCCGTTGGACCTTGCC
>JALIZH010001411.1:0-22886 GCA_030522465.1 Rhipicephalus appendiculatus
GAATTCACAAGAAATCATTTGATCCTGATGGTATGTCGTGCGTTATTTGAACCTGAACGTTCAGCCAACTCAACTTCGTTAGATCGATGATGAAGCCAAGCGAGGTACAGGAGACTTTAATTATACTATTTTTAATTGTGCTGTAGTAACTGTGATATAGGTGTGAAGAAAGTTAAGTGCATGAAAAGACAACTTGCCACCGGCAGGGCCCGAACCTGCAACCTTCGAAATACGCACCCGATGTTCTCACCAACTGAGCTTCGGCGGCGGTCGTCCCCTATCCACTTTATCGGGTATTTCTGTGAATGCAAACTGGGAGTGCTAGTCAGCGTCGCTCAGAGCCATGACGGCGAGTCTGGAACACTCGTTTTGCAAATTGGCGTCACGTAGCACGTGAACCTTAAACGAGCGAACAGCTGACCAAGAATCCCTCGCATACTACCTGAAGGCATCAAGTCGCCGGAAACGAGATCCTCGCTATGAATGAATGTTGGAAGGGAATTTTCGAAAGCTTTTTTTTTTCAGTTTGACATAACCTTAGTGAAAGCCTGCAGAGAATGAAGCCAAGGAAGGTATAGGGGATGTTAACTATACTGTTTTTAAGTGTATTGTGGTAATTGTGATATAGGTGTGAAGAAAAGTAAAATAAACGAAAAGACAACTTGCCGCCGGCAGGCAGTCTTGGGCTGTAACGAGTTACAAGTAACGCGTTACCAGCAACTAGTGACTTTTTCAGTAACTTGTAACTGTGACTAGTTGCTTTTAAGTTCGAGGAACTTGTACCTGTAACACTTACTTTTTTACACAGTAACTGTAACGGGAAATACCATTACAGTTACTTCTGTTTTTATAAAAAAAATTATCCGACAGCAAGACCCGTTAAAGGTGGATGTTAAATGGCAATCTCTTTTTCGACCTTTTTTTCTTTACCAAATTCTCTCCACCTTTCAACTTTCCACAATAGGGCTCCCCTATTGTGGAAGAGGTCGCTAAGGAAAATATCTTCCCAGAAAAAGACCGTGTTGGGAGAGAAGAAATGGTAGAGGAGGAGAGGCAGGGAGGTTAAACAGTCCAGGATGACCGGTTGAGTTTACTATTAAACTACATGTCGTAAATCATCGGAGGGAACACAGCGCAAAAGAAGACGGGGACAAGGAAGGGCGACGCACACCCTTCCTTGTCCCCGCCTTCTTTTGCGCTGTGTTCCCTCTGATGCCTAACCAACACGCCCAAGCTTCGATACTAAGTCGTAAATCAATCATGTTGCAACTGAACAGCTTGCTAAGTTCAAGTCCCTTTTTCAAATATATACTTTGTTTTTCACTTCAGCTTCTAGATCTGTCGTTTGTGTGCCGGTCAAGTGTTGCGGAGTTGCCACTCCGGAATTGGAATGAATCCGGAATCATTCCACAGTTTCGCGACCCCGGAATGGAATGGGGACAACGCTTGGAGGAATGGAATGGGAATGGAATTAAGCGCCTTTTGCACGGAATGGAATGAGAATGGAATTACGTCCTTTGCCGAAAATAGAGCACGTTTTCGTCTACGCGCTGTTTTTTAAACTTCAGACATTAGTAAGTCAGAGCCTAGAATTTAACCATAAAACAGTATTTTTAAAATGGCTTGGCTGATTACAAGCGCAGTACATTTATAAGCAACGCACCTACTACAATTCTGTGCTTATATAGACTGTGCTGCTCCAGAGTTTGTCTCTATTCATCACATAAGCGCGGTTCTATGCCGGTTGGTATCCGTAGTGCGGAACTACGGCGCCGGCATACGCCCCCTTACGCCTTGATTTTTCCCCCTCGGTGGCGCTCCAGCCACCTGCTGTCTCCCCACCCTTCACTTCTTTGTTTATGCTTCTGTCGCCGTCGGCGACTCGGACGCATATTCGAAGAAGCGCTTCTCTAAGTTGTGATGCGTATTGACGCTGGTGCGATGCTAAATTGTGTTCACTGCAGTCTTTCGTATACCAGCTTGCGCGCCTTCTCACCTCATGCTTTTTGAAATTACCCGCGAAGAAAACAAACAAGCTGCATGCTGCAAGCTTTGCTACGAAACTATACATGCTGTAGTCGGAGTTCCATCTAATTTGATTCGGCAGAGTGCTGACGAGCAGTGCGGCCCAGTGTTCCGTATTCGATGCAAAGGCACAAGGTGCCCGAGCGGTCACCAAACGTTGGCACTTGAAGCAATACAGAACGCCTTTTTCATATCCATATGGGTCATTTGTGAAGGGTATTTGACGTCAGGTCACGAAAAAACATATGGATACTGATTCTCACAATGACTAAAATCTCGACGCCGAATTGGAGTTTATTTCCACGATGATGTTGCAAATTATCATGAGTTCATGGGATGCCACACACACACACGCCCGCACGAACGTGCATGGCATAGAAGCTGAACGTAGAAGTTGCCTTGCCCAGTAGCGCCAGAACACACAGCCTAGTCGAAGCAGCAATTGGGGCCCGGCAGCTTATATTTAAGGGGGGGGGGGGTCACGCATGTTTGCAACACCGCAAAAGCGATTACGGCGGCAGCCAGGGGTACCTTCGTTGAAAAGGTGCACAAAATGGAGACAACTGAGCACGTCGATCTGTTCTGCAAGCGTCTAATAATCTTGGCAACACTGATGGCTGATGCCGGCTACGCTGAGGCAACAAGTATGAACCTCGTCGCATGAACTGCCCGCCGAACTAGGCTCTCGGGAAAAACAGCCCCATCCAACGCAAGAAGACTCGCAAGCACTTTGCGGGACTGATGGATATCTTGGCTCGATTTCTTGGCATGTAGGTTGCGCGGTCATTGAATTCCAGCTTTTAGCTCGACAGCGTTAAGGAGCTCGTTTGGTAGAAATTCCGGTGTCGGCGTTGGTTTTTTCTTGGAAGCGAAAAATCAGCATTGTCCGCGAGCGAAAATTCGAGGTAGATGCAAAGGACCCACGGGACGCGCTTTCCGTGTTCTTTCGCGCCGCCTGCATGGATATAAGAGCCCGCGCGCGTCCGCACTTTGATTTTTCTTGCGGATTGCTTTAGGTGTCGACCGAGAAGCGGAGCTAGGTTAGCGATTGGGAAGACGATACGAACACGGTCCGATTATACTATCGCGTTTTACTCTTAAAAGCGAAGCTCAAGTCCTCTGTCCTCAAGCGTCCTCAAAGCTTTTGTTCACTTTTGAACTTTTCTTATAGGTAGCCGTTATTAACTGTATGTTCTTGAACTGTCAGGTAATGCTGATTCAGGCGCTGTTCCAATTATTGTATTTGTTAGGGCGTTTATTTGCCGGTACTCAGAGATACTGCGTAATGGCGACAGCCACGGCCAGGCACGAACTCTCAGTGCGAGCGGCGTCCTTTTTGCAGATGACCCACTAGAAGGCTCTCGAGAGTGCACCCCATTTCTAGGTTCCAATGCATCGTTACAATTACCCAGGGGACGAAAAGGGAGCCGCCGGGCGACCTAACAGCTTCTCACTACGAACGGGTCATAGTAGGCCTTCAGGCGCTCCACGTTGACAATGTCGCGCCCTCGACGGCGCATGTCCGAAGATTGTTCGATGGGTTCGATCAGGTAGTTGACCGGAGATGTGCGCTCGATGACACGGTAGGGGCCTTCGTATTTCGGCAGTAGTTTTGAAGAGAGGCCAGCTGCGGAGGTAGGGACCGAGGGCCATACGAGCGCTCCTGGAAGGAACCTGGGCTGAGAGGTGGCGGAACCATCACGAATACTCTTCTGCCGCTCTTGTTCATTCGTCGTGAAGGTCTTGGCGAGCTCGCGACACTCTTCAGCAAGCCTGGCTGTGTTCAGAAATAGGGGCACACTCATAAGCGTGCGCAGGGTTGCCCTTCAGGGGGGCGGCGAAGGTTCGTCGCAGCGCCCCCCCTCCCTATTACGTCAATGTATGGGGCTGACTTTGCGCCCCCCCCCCTGTCGCCCCCCCCCCTACAATGTATAAGGCTGGCCTTGCGCCCCCCCCTTCTCGCCCCTCTGCCCCCCCCCCCCCCCCCGTGCGCACGCCTATGGGCACACTCAGATGGGTCCGGCGTGTACGGGAGTATCGTGTCGATGGTGTGCGACGGGTGCCGTCCGTATAGTCAGAAGAAGGGTGAAAAACCAGTAGTGCTCTGAGGGGCGGTATTGTAAGCGTAGGTGACGAAGGGCAGTATAGCATCCCAATTCGTGTGGTCGGCGGCGACGTACATCGAAAGCATGTCGCCGAGGGTGCGGTTAAAGCGTTCGGTGAGGCCATTTGTCTGCGGGTGGTAAG
Organism: Rhipicephalus appendiculatus; assembly: GCA_030522465.1. Classification (NCBI taxonomy): domain Eukaryota; kingdom Metazoa; phylum Arthropoda; class Arachnida; order Ixodida; family Ixodidae; genus Rhipicephalus; species Rhipicephalus appendiculatus. The sequence continues at coordinate 4,273 of JALIZH010001411.1, forward strand.
CAGCAGTTTTGCGGTGGACAGAATAGCACTCCGTGAGGATGGCTCCGACGACTTCCGACAGGAAGACACGGCCTCGATCGCTGAGAAGCTCCTGGGGTGGACCGTGACGCAGAATGAATCGGTGCAGCAGGAAGGAGGCAACATCGCGCGCAGTAGCCGCAGGGAGGGCGGCGGTTTCGGCGTATCGCGTCAGATGGTCTACAACGACGATGGCCCAGCGGTTACCAGCCGACGTCAGAGGAAGTGGTCCATACAAATCGATACCCACGCGCCCAAACGGACGGTCAGGGCAAGGTAACGGTTGTAGACCGGCTGGGGACAGACATGTGTGTTGACGGTTTGCGGCGTTGGCAATCGAGGCTGGAGCGAACGAACTTCTGCACGTAGCGGTACATCCCTCGCCAGAAGTAGCGTTGTCGAATGCGGTGGTAAGTTTTGGACACCCCAGAGTGCGTGCACTGTGGATCAGAGTGGAATGACTCACATATTTCCGACCGCAGACTGCGGGGTATCACGAGTAGCCACTGCCGGCCGTCGGCGTTGTAATTGCGTCGATGCAGCAGGCGAAATGGTGAGCTTGACGACGCAAGGCGCGAGTGGATGGTGTTGTGGACGGATCAGAGCGCAGGTCGATCAGCGGGGCGATCCAATTATCCTTGCGCTGTTCGGTAGCGATGATGTGAACATCGATGAAAGAAACAGCAATGGAAGATACTGAGCAAGGGGCTTTGTCGTCAGGCAGAGGGGAGCGCGAGAAGGCGTCGGCGTCAGCATGCTTGCGTCCGTTGCGGTACAGCACGCGGATGTCGTAGTCTTGCAGGCGAAGAGCCCAGCGGGCGAGACGCCCTGAGGGATCCTTCAAATGACGACAGCCCAGCATAGTGCGTGATGGTCGGTGACGACATCCAATGGGCGACCATACAAATAGGGTCGAAACTTTGTAAGGGCCCAGACGATCGCCAGACACTCTTTTTCCGTGACGGTGTAATTTGTCTCGGCTTTCGTGAGCGTACGGCTTGCGTATGCCACGACATATTCGGGGAATCCGGGTTTGCGCTGCGCCAGGACAGCGCCGAGGCCTACACCGCTGGCGTCTGTGTGCACCTCCGTTGGGGCCATAGGGTCGTAGTGGCGTAGTATGGGAGGAGACGTCAACAAATGGCGGAGCTTGGCGAATGCGTCGTCGCACTCGGATGACCACAAATTAAGGGGCCCGTTATTTCCAAGGAGCTTCGTCAGTGGTGATATGATCGTCACAAAGTTTCGTATGAATCGTCGAAAGTATGAGCACAGGCCTACGAAACTGCGCCATTCTTTGACGGACGCAGGTTTGGGAAATTCGGCCACGGCCCGAAGCTTGGCCGGATCGGGAAGAATTCCGTCCTTGGACACGACGTAACCTAGGATTGTGTGTTGCCGTGCTGCAAATCGGCACTTCTTCAGATTTAGTTGGAGGCCGGCGTTGCTCACACGTGTGAAAACTTCTTTGAGACGTTGGAGATGCGTGGAGAAATCCGGAGCGAAAACAACGACATCATCCAGGTAACACAAGCAGGTGTGCCATTTCAAGTTGCGCAGAACGGTGTCCATCATGCGCTCAAAGGTCGCGGGCGCATTACACAGACCAAACGGCATGACGTTGAACTCGTACAAGCCGTCGGGTGTGACAAAGGCTTGTCTTCGGTCGAGCGTCGTCAGCCATGGGTACTTGCCAGTACCCCGAGCGCAAATCGAGAGAAGAAAAGAATTCGGCTCCGTGAAGGCTGTCAATCGCGTCGTCGATGCGCGGTAGTGGATAAACATCCTTGCGAGTGATCTTATTCAGCCGTCGGTAGTCCACACAGAACCACACAGAACCGTCCTTCTTCGCAACGAGAACAACAGGAGACGCCCATGGGCTGTCCAAGGGCCGAATTACGTCGCGTCGGAGCATATCGTCTACTTGCTCATTAATTACCCGACGTTCGGCAGGCGACACGCGATATGGACGTTGCCGTAACGGTGGCTGGGCGCCAGTGTCGATGCGATGTGTAAGAGCGGACGTGCGACCGAGCGAAGTTTGCCCGACATCGAAAGAAGATCGAAATTCTTGCAACAGGCCCAGAAGCTGGGAACGCTGGACCGACGTAAGGTTATCAGCGATGGAGTTACCAAATACATCACCAGATGACGGATCAGACGTGGAAAGAGCACTGATGGTACGGGAACTGGGACAGTGCGAGTCATCGGGTACGTCCAGGACTTGTGCATCGTCGACGGGTTCCACTCTGCCGAGACATTCCCCTCGAACCAACGTAACAATGTACGGGAATGAGTTGGTCACAAAAATAGCGGTGTTGCCCTGAGTTACTTGCACGGTCGCGAAAGGTACCAGCAACCCTTTCCTACTCCAACCACGGTCAGATGGCGAAAGGAGTGCAACTGTGTCGGAGCTGACCGGCGCAGTAGACCGACACAGCCGTTGACGAGCTTGGAGGCACTGTCGTATCGTCTTTGACGAGGATCTTGCTCAGTGCCTAGGGACTGTCTACTGGCGTCAAATGTGAGAACGGTGAGAGTTAAATTTCGGCGGAGGCACAATGAATGACGGCGTCGTGGCGGGAGAGAAAGTCCCATCCCAGGATGACGTCGTGGGAGCATGCAGTAGGAAACTGCTGCTTACCACCCGCAGACAAATGGCCTCACCGAACGCTTTAACCGCACCCTCGGCGACATGCTTTCGATGTACGTCGCCGCCGACCACACGAATTGGGATGCTATACTGCCCTTCGTCACCTACGCTTACAATACCGCCCCTCAGAGCACTACTGGTTTTTCACCCTTCTTCTTACTTATATATTGTTAATTTCTCGTTACTTGAACTGTGCCGTAACCACTGATTGTTCTTAGTTATATGTGTGGTAGTTGTTTTCGTAGTCGTTGTTTATATCATTCTGTGCATTGCTCTGCAGTATATAAACATCTCGTTTTTTCCCCCGACTCTGACCCATTTGCTGTGTCTGCTTGCGTACTGAACGTCCAAAAACCTGCAAGCTTGTCATTTCTCGTCGACGAATTAGCGCTGACGACGTCAGGATACCGCTCCTGACACGTAGGTTGCCCATTTGCCTGGACGGAGGGGCTGGGGGGGAGGGGGTAATCGGTAGACGTCGAAGTAACTGCTCATGAAAGGAGGCAGAGTAAACAATTTCGTCGTTTTTGCAGTCAAAATTTCGAACCTCGTTGACGCAATTTTGTCCCGGCAATCCACGATAGTGTTAGAACAGAAAGCAGCTGCTAAATTGGGCTGCTAGGGTATGCCGATCAGCGGGGCGGTGCATCCTCCCAGTGGATAAACAAGGGTGGGGGGAGAACACCCTTGATTCACTCCTTAACTGACCCCTCTGACCTCGCTCGAATTTGCTATGATGTCTTCAGTGTCTCCCGTGAGCTGACATTTCAGAGGTCATTTTTTTTAACACACCCTATTCTTTTTTCCTGGCCGACAGGTTGAATCCACATCGATGAGGCTGCTTAGAAGACTATATATAATGTACTAGCAATTTTTACTTTGCAAAAATCACTTCCATCTAATGATGATTGTGCCTCGAACATCAGCCTTTTGGCGAAAGTATGACGACTCTCTTGTGCTATATATGTGGCTTTTTTGTTTTTTGTAAAAGAACCAAATCCAGGAACCCGAAACTGGGCTAAAATTCGCGGGAGTGTAAAGCGTGCCTAAGTATCTTTCTCTTTAAAACCAGTTGTAATCAAAATGGGGCAATTCCTCTTCGTAACGTGAACTCAAAAAGGCAGTTTCGAATAAAAAATGTGCCAAATCATCCGTCTGCTCGAACCAAACTCAACCAGATCCATTAAATCACTGCTGCGTCAACAATCATGATCAAAACAACCAACATGGCCGCGTCTAATCTGTTTTATGTGTGTTCTAGTTGCTTTCGTTCCACAATTAGTTTTTCTTGAGCGAATTGGCACTTACTGAAGGACGTGATGTTGTAAGGCAAAACTCGAATATAAATAGTAAGAGGCCGAGTGTCTTACTTCTTTCTGCCTTTTAGTGTTTCTTTTAGCGATTGGCGCTACAGTATCACGCCCTTCTTTCGGTTCAAAACGGCATATTTGAAAAAAAAAACAAGACAACTGAAATGAAGATATTGGGCACCGATTTATTACTCAAAAAAGAAGAAGAGATCTCTAACTGCATGGAATAAAACGAGCTAATCAGAAGACGAAGAAGAGCTGAAATATTTTCGAGAGAGCGGGCACACACTTTCTCAGAACTCACCCAACAAACACGCCTTGCTCGTCGCCTCTACCCTCCTCCCCACCACCGCCTTTCCCACACCCAACAAATCATCTGGAGGCGACTACAAACCCGAACTCTTCCCACCCCTCAAATCCTATCCCGCCCACTTCCGCCCCATTTCTCCAGAGTGCACACTCTGTGGAGAGTCACCCGCCACATTAGACCACATTCTCTTTGGCTGCCCTGCCGATCCTCCCCCGCAGGGGCAGCCCGCCATCAGCACTTGGGAGGAATGGGAGGCCCTTCTTGCGTGCAGGACCTGGACACACACAGCTCCGCTGCGTGTCCAGCTCCGCTGCAGACTCACTCGCCCAATAAAGTTTTTTCCTCCTCCTCCTCAAGATGACAAGCTCTTTAACCCTTGTTGTTCGCCCAGGCGACAAAACAAACCAGGAAACAAAAGATGCCAAGAATGAGACAATGCTGGCGGAGGTGCAGAACGGTGCGCATTTTTCCTGTAAGGACCACTCACTCTACAAGTCTAGTCTAGTGATCGCCATTACGTCCATGCAACAATAGGTGGCACTGACGGAATCACAAGGATGGTGTTAATGTTGTCGCAAAATATTGATATATCGTTCATTTGCTGCGATTTAGACTTGTCTTACGAGGTAAGCGAAGCTCAAATGAAATGTTACAATCTCTACGAGCCTAATACAAATTTTACTCTGGAATACTCACGATAGTAGGCTACATAGACTTTAGCCGCAATATAGATTTGAGATATTTTGGGGACATGAGCGCACTGGCCAGAAATTGTTGGAGCTGGCCCGACCATATTGTCAGTCGCAAAAAACTGTGTTTTTCTCAACTTCAATTAAAGTGGACTTAGCTTTTTTAGAAAAAAAAAGCGCTACATGTATATACGATCTGGCTGGAATAGTTATATTTCTACGGCGATGTTATTTCCAGCTCAGTTAGGTCGGAGTTTTGCAATACTACTACTATATATTTTTAGGAGTTAGACGAGCCCCTAACCACCGGTATAATTATCAGGCACTTCGTAGTGGAGCGCTAATTTCTACCGCTTGTGTTCCTTAACGAGCTCTTAAATCAAGGAGGCTCGTTCACTTGCAGTGGCCTCAAGCGTTTCGTCTTCCAAAAAATGCGACCGCCGCGACCGGGATCGAACCCACGTCCTTCGCGACAGCAGTCGAGCACCGTACCTAATCTATCACCGCAGCAGCTTGCGCTTTGCAAATTTTTCTAGCTTGGTATTTTTTCTTGTCTTTTATAAATCCGATGATAAGGAGGTCAACAAACATATATATTTAATGCGCATTCCTAGAACCTCAGCTGTCTCTGTGGGGTACGTTGTCTCGTGACTCAATAGCGTAATTTTTTGGGATAAGTGGTGTCGAAAGGTCCTGCGTAAAGTGAAAGTCTCATAAAGCATGTCAATGGATGTCTATACAACTCTGCAAATGAGGAAGTATAATAGGGGCTCATCCACAAAACGTCGCGTCGTCTAAGTTACATCAGGTAGCATCATAGTCCAAACGAAATTTTCCATTTCACTCCTTGTTCTAGTCACTGGTTTGCGGTAGAGGAAACAGGCTTATAATTTCGCTCACCAGCAGTTCAACTAAACAACATTGTTAAGGTCCGCAATGAGTGCGAATGCTTGCTTAGTTTTCATGCAAATAAATGCTATGAGTAGCACTTTCAAATAAGAAAACATAGCGGTATATTTTTAGTGGGACGTCAGGTGGAAAGGCGGTTAAAACTGTCTGATCGGTAGACAAATTTATGTATTCTTGCGTTACAGTGTGCGCAACCAGAAGGTACACTTGATCACTGTGTCTATGACACAGCTCAGACATGTATGTAAGTCTGCTGGACGTAACGCTAATCTTCTTTATTGTTTTCTGCAATAGTAAGCAGGCAGATTTCGCGGGCGAATTTCTTCCAACCATGAGATGTATAGCGCGCAAAAAAAAAAAAACATGAACACACAGGATGAAAAATTGATTTGATCATGGTTTTCAACAGATTTTGATCAATTAGGCTTGTAATAAAACGTTATAAAATTGTGACGTTTGGAGGGAATCCTGCTTGATCGATTATGTAGATGCAGCTCCAAACGTGAGAGGAAAAATAGGAACATACAAATGCGCCGTAATATACAGCCAGATTTAAATTTCGTGCATTATTTTCTATTATATTTTATATCTTCTATAATAAATTTGTTTTCTAAATGGCTTCTTTACCTGACTCAAATGATCTAGTGATGGTAAAGTAAATATACGAACTTTGTACATGAAGCTATCGTAATGAAAAGTCGTAGTAAGATTTATTTCCAGTAATTATATAAAAATACATGGTGATTGCGGTGGGTGATAGATCCTGGTGGAATTATTGTTGCAGGTGAACAGCTGGAGAGGAAAATAATAAGAGCCATCCACTTAGGAAACGTATGATGCGCAGCAATGCAGTGTCAGTAGAATTAAGCGTGAAATGTAAAGTTTCTGTGGTACTAGAATGCCACTTGAGCAAAGTGCACTTTTGCGAATGAGTCCCAAAGATTGTACTTTGTTTCCACAGTTGCATAGACTTTCTTTGGCAGCTGTATATGGAAGATCGACTTTTGATTATATCTCCGCAATGCAACTAAGAAAACATTTAAAATGTTGGAGAAGCACATACGCATCTCTCTCTCTATCGCTCTCTCTCTCTCTCTCTATATATATATATATATATATATATATATATATATATATATATATATATATATATATATATATATATATGTTGTTGACATGCGAGCCCCCCCCCTCCCCTGAAAAAAATTACTGGCTACGCCACTGATATATATATATATATATATATATATATATATATATATATATATATATATATATATATATCCCGGCTTCCTCGTCCATGGCACCCGCCAAAGTGTAGCCGCGGTAAGCGCAGCTTGAGGACGGCGTCCAGACCTCCTCGGCACACGCTCACCTGCCGCCTCAGCCACCACCATTCGGGGACGGTGTCTAGGCCTCCCCCGTGGCTCCACACCACTGCACCCGTACCTGTTCACGACAAGGGACGCCGTCCTCGCATCCTTAGCCATGAATCCCGCGCCGTGAGCTCCGGGACTGCCGCGTCCGCCGCGAACTACGCCTCTGGTTCACCGGGCGCCTCACTTGGCAACAGCGCGGAAATGTTACGTGTCCTAACGGCACTATCTTGTCATCTCGACCACCTGTCGTCGTGGAACTCCGGGCTCTCGCTTGCCGCTTCACCATGGTCGGTGGGCAGTGCCGGTGTTCCGCGGCTTTCAGGACGACGTCTTCGAGGTGATTTCGACCATCAACTCGCTCGGCACCCTCCAAGCCTGGCCGGAAAATCACAAACGGCTGGTGGCCATCGACCGCCTTCGAGATGCCGCTAAGGCGTGGCTTGCCTACGAAGGGATCACGCAATGATCCTGGACAGAGTGGTGTGCGATACTGACAAGTGTTTCTCGCCCACTTTTCGATGCTTGCAACACTTTCATGTTGCCCAAGACAATAACACTCTTGAGAGGTTCGAGGAAAACAACCTGGATGGTGCAGCTCAGGTGACCATGAATCTGTCCTCCAATGGCGACGGAGCTCACATGGGGCAACCCCTTGGTGGCCCATCGGGGCCCTCCAGCCCCACAACAGAAAGCTTCTCGAGGAGCCCTAAAACTGACGTCGGACACCGGTCCTGCACTCTGCTGCTGATCTCCACCTCTGCGCCGGAACACGACGCCATAACATCACTCAGAGAGGCCGAGAGAACTCCTCGTTGAGCGCAGTTCGAGAAGCCGGCCACAGATTCGCCTTCGCTGGCGCACATACAGACACGAGCTGCTCTCGTGCTTGACACGCCTACAGTGAAGGCGCCGGAAGAGCCCAAGGCATCCGTCACTGTGCTCGATGACGAATTTCACGAGGGACGCAACCTTGGCGTTGAAGATACCCGCAGCAGCCACTCCAACGAGAGCAACGCAGAATACTGCGCGGCAGACGCCGGCGCCGGCCGCGAGCAGGGTTCTCCGCCAAGCATCCTGATTTTAGCGACGTTACCAGGGACCACGACCACATCCGCGCAGGTGCCAGCACCTGCTCTGCTTCGCTCGCCTTTCGCGAAGGTACCGGAACAACCCATGGCACACACCACTAGGCTCGCAAACCCACCGGAGCCGCTTCTGCTTCGAGAGCATTGCTTGACCGAACGCGCACCGGATCACCTCACGTCGAGGGACAATGTTCTCCGGGACAAGCGTAAAAAATTGGGGGGACCATTAAGCTTCGCCTTTAAGAGTTGAACGCGATAGTGATGTCCTGTTCCTAGTGCGTACTCCAATCACTTAAGTGCATACTATGTAGTAGGTAACGTGCTTTAAACCACGAGCAATTATGAGCGGGAAATGTTTTCGAACTTGCTATGCACGCACTACGTGGTCTTAAGGGAATACGCGCAGTAAAGTGTGTTGCTTTTGTAATGGGTGGCCGGCTTTGAACCACGATGTCATTATGATATTGACATGTTCTGACGCCCGATGGCAATGTACGCTTGTACCACGCAATATTACTGCGATATTACATGCTGCATTGTGACGCCTGTATACAGCACGCGTGTGTTTGTAAAGCATGAAAGTTATTTTCACTCCATTTCCAAGCAGAGGAAGTTATTTTCACTGTAATTCCAAGCAGAAGCGTGGCTGCGTGGTAGAACACCTGCTTGCCACGCAGACGGCCTGGTTTCGATCCTCACTCGGACCCGGAAATTTTTATTATTTATCTTATTTGCATCTTTCTCGATTTTTCGGTCGCGCGCACAAGATGATGATTTTTCGATCACAACCAACGACTCCGCCGCCGACACCGACGCCGACGCCGGAATTTCTGCGAAACGAGCTTTTTAACGCTCTCGCGTTAAAGAATAGCCCTGCCACCAATTCCGGAGCCTGTAGACGTACCACCTTCTATCACGAAGAAGCCAGCGCTAGAACGACCAGCCAAGGCACCCGGTGTGCCATCTCGGATGCTGTTGCGGCAATCTTCCTCCCGCGGTCCACGTCAGCTGCATACTCCGCGACACAGCCGAAGTCCACTGCCAGATATACTTTTGGCAGCTGCCCACAAAAAGTCTCTGCGTGACCGAGACCGACCACAGCGATGCAGCCAGTCTCGACCTCCTGATACACTTCTGGCAGACTCCCGCACCAAATCGCAGCGTGGGCGGGACAGACCACCGAGATGTGTGTCAATTCCGCCCACCAGAAACATTTCCACAGCTCGGTCGCCATGTAGTGCCGCAGTGTGGCCGAGTGTAACGAAGATAGCGCCGCCATTACAAGGGCACGCGCTCGATCGGAACAAAGAGGAGAAAGACGAAGGGCAGAATAAGAACAACCGGCCCAGCGTACGGGCGTTGTATCCTGTTTCTCTCTTACAATATATATATATATATATATATATATATATATATATATATATATATATATATATATATATATATATATATATATTATTAATATTTGCAATTTTTGATTAATTAATTCTCTTTTCATCTTTAAATAGACATCTAACCTAATATTTAAGAATTTCTTGCTAAACTACCCGGTTCTTAGCCAATCCCCCCAGCGTGGGTGTGTGCCACGGTCCAAAGGATCTACTCTACTCTACTCTAACTTCCCCCCACGCGAGAGCGGTGACCCTGACCGCACTTTAAAGCGAAGAACGCCTCGTGAATGGCTTCATGCGTGATACGTGGACTATCTCTGCCGCCCGGCAGCGGCGGTCCATCGGAAGAACAACGGGTGCGACGCGATAATTGACGGGAGACGTTTGCTCCAAGACCATGTAGGGGCCAATGAAGCGTAATTGAAATTTGTCGCACAAGCCAGGAGTGCGAATGGGTGTAAGAAGCAGCACTTCATCGCCAGGGCTGAAGGAAACGGCGCGATGAGGTGAATCATAGTCAAGCTTGCGGTCCTCTTGCCTTGCTTCAGTGTTGACGCGGGCCCGCTGGCGGTAATAAAGCAGACGAGACACATATTCTTCACTGGAGGATGGAGATGGTTTAACAGGCGCAGTGAAGAAGGAAACGTCGAGGAAATAAGAGGGGAAACGACCATGGACGAGGTAGAATGGGGAGTAACCGGTTGTGCGCTGCACGGAGGTATTGTACGCGGAAGTCACGAATGGCAAAATTGTGTCCCAGTTTCTGTGGTCCGGTTGGATATACATGGCTATCATGTCTGACAGCGTGCGATGAAAGCGCTCAGTCAGCCCGTTTGTTTGAGGATGGTAAGTGGAGCTTGTTTTGTGGGTGGTGCGGATGCCTTGAGCACTTCGTCAACGAGTTGTGAAAGAAATGCCTTTCCACGGTCGCTCAGGATGACACGAGGAGCACCGTGACGAAGGATTAGGGCTCGGAGTAAAAAATCAGCAACTTCGCAAGCTGATGCAGAAGTCACGGAAGCTGTTTCGGCGTAGCGTGTCAGATGGTCGACAGCTGTTAACTATCCATCGGTTACCAGCGACAGTCATAGGAAGCGGACCGTACCGATCGACGCCAACTACTTCAAATGGTTCCAGCGGACACGGGAGTGGTTGTAGTTGTCCGCTTTGAGCTGATGTAGGGAGCTTTCGACACTGACAAAGCGCGCGAAGCAACGTACTTCGCTACACTAGTGGACAATCCCGGCCAGTAGTAGTGACATCTGATGCAATCGTACGTTCCCAAGTACTGCTGGAATCCCAAGTGTCCAGCAGTCATTTCGTCGTGATATGCCTTGAGGACTTGAGCCCGAAGAGAGCGAGGTGGAACAGGCACCCACCGTTGACCGTCAGGGTGGTAGATATGGCGGTACAGGACGCAGTTGTGTAGATTGAATTGCGTCAGCTGTCGACGAAGACGGGCGTTAGGGGGCCGCGAAGTCCCGTCAAGGCGGTCCATAAGGCGGCGACAGTAAGGATCAGCGCGTTGGTGGGATAACAATGAACCACACTCGTTCGAAGAAGTCAGGGTCCTGAGTAGCTAATGACGAAACGTGTGGAGAAGGGACGGCCGAGAGGTCGTCGCGTGCGGTAGTGGTGGTGCCGTTATATGGTTCCGAAGGAAGCGGGCAGCGAGAAAGCGCGTCGGCGTCTTGGCGTTTTTTCCCCGACTTGTATGTAATACTGAAGTCATATTCTCGCAAACGAAGAATCCAGCGACCAAGGCGGACCAGACAGGTTCTTGAGTGTCGAGAGCCAGCACAAGGCGTGATGGTACCGTGACCACAGTAAAGGGGCGGCCGTGAAGATAAGGTCGAAACTTCTGTACATACCAAACGACGGCTAGGCACTCCTGCTCGGTGATGGCGTAATTCTTTTCAGCAGGTGTCAGTACACGGCTTGCGTAAGCGACGACCGTCTCGCGTGAAGACTTGTCTCGCTGTAAGAGAATAGCACCAATGCCATGACCACTAGCGTCCGTATACAGGAGTGTAGGCGCAGTTTCATCGAAATGGCAAAGGACTGGTTCGGATGTCAGGGCACACTTCAGATGGGCAAACGCCGATTCACATTAAGCAGACCACACAAAGGGAAAGCCGGAGCCGAGCAACTTGTGCAAAGACGAAGCTATTGAGGCGAAGTCTCGAATGAATCGGCGAAAATAGGAAGCGACGCCGAGGCAACTGCGCAAATCTTTCGCTTTTTCAGGACGCGGGAAGTGCTGCACAGCGGAAATCTTGTCTGGATCAGGACGAATGCCGTCCTTGATTACGATGTGACCTCACACTTTAATTCTTGCTCGCAAAACGGCACTTCTTGGTGTTCAGCTGAAGGCCTGCGTTTGCAAGACACGTGAGAACTTCGTCCAGACGTTGCAAGTGCTGAGGCAAGGTTGACGAGAAAATAACGATATCGTCGAAATAACGCAAGCAAGTTTTCCATTTCAGGCCTCGCAGAACGGTGTCAATCATGCGCTCGAATGTTGCTGGAGCATTGCAGAGGCCGAATGGCATGACGTTGCATTCGTACAGCCCATCTGGTGTTAAAAACTCTGTCCTTTTCTTTGTCGTCCTCGTGCGTGGGTATCTGCCAATAGGGGCTTTTAGCTTGTACGTATACATCTTTACGTTACCGTGTTACCGGATACCGGAAGGAATCTGCGCATGCGCGGGTCTTTACGGAACGTAGACTTTTACGGAACGTAAACTACTCACCGGATAGGCTTTACGTTTTCGGCCCTATCTCGCAAATGCACCTTCGTTCGAGGCTACTCGCGGTATCCACTTTGAGGAGACTCCAGCCGCCGAGTCAAAATAAGCCGAAGTGCGAGCGATCATAGGCGTGCGCACGAGGGGGGGCAGAGGGGGCGGCCGCCCCCCCCCCCCAAGTCACTTAAGAAGGGGGGGGGGGGCGCAAAGTCTGCCCCATACATTGACTTGATAGGGAAGGGGGGCGCTGCGACGACCCTTCGCCCCCCCCTGAAGGCGAACCCTGCGCACGCCTATGCGAGCGATCATTAATTGTTTCAGCAGGATTGCCGAAGCTACTATGACTTAGCATGCCGAAGCCGTAAACGTGAGCGGCCTAAAGCCCCTGACATGCCCGAACATCATGGAGGAAGGAATACTAAGGAGAGGCCCTGACGTCACATTCGTGAAGCCTCCACCTCGCAAACGCCCGCATCGCCTCCTAGCGAAGGAGCAACTAAGCATTCTGCGATTTCCGTCGCGTCGTTTGCAAGCGCATGCGCGCACCGACCGAGTTGGCGAGTCGCGGAGCATTTGCAGCCTTTTTTTTTTTCGCCGTGCGAGCGGCGCAGTGGATTCACTCGTGCTGCTCCTTCCGTGTTTTTGTTTTTAGGAAAGCTACGTGCAAATCGCGTGCACTGCGGAAAGCACCGAGTGTCACTTTTCATGTGTACGTACGATCGCTTCATATTGCTGATCACTAATGTATGGTACTTGCATGCGAAGCTCTCATATGTGCGCTCTGTTGGTTCCTTACGTATTGTGTCAACTCAGAACACACGTGAACTTCTGTTTTTGGTGTCTGGCGCACCGTACATAACACACGCCGTAGGCATCGTACCGTGTGTTCAGAGGCTGTGTCGTTCATACGGAAGGGTAATAAACTTTTGCTGTCGTTATCGGACTACGTGGTGTATATATTTCGCGGTGTTTGCGCGCTGCATGGTAGTAGTTGTGAGCGCAGTGGAATTACAAACTTTGCGTGTACGATCGCGTATAGAATACGGCCATGGCAGTGTACCTTTTTTCGACGTAAAGTTTCGTCAAAGTCTAAGTTGGCGTTGCGCCGAATAGGAAGAAAGGCCTAACGCCCAGCAGAACGCGTAAGTCACTGCCAGGTGAGTTCGAACAGAACGATGCAGGGGCTGAATGTTTTGGATTACGGCACGTACCGGTAGTTTCTGTACTGTTGCACAAAAACGCTCCTCGAAGCATTTCAGCACGCAGCGCTCGGGCTTGCCACACCCGAACAGCCTGGTAAACGCGTGCTTGCAACGTTTTACTGCATGCAAACCGCACAAAACACACTACGTTTACGTCGGAACGAAAAATCTGTGCGGAAACAAACCAGCCTGGAGAGCACGCCGCGGGGCGTCTGCTGTTTTGTTTGCCCCATATCGGTTTGTTTGCCCCATAAATCTGACGTCACTTCCGCCACACTTCTCGCAATGCATTGGGAAACGATAGGGCCTCTCCTGAGTATTCCTTCCTCCATGCCCGACATGCTGGATAGGTGGCGCCATCTAGCGAGGCTAAGATAAACCAGGCAACCACAGAATTGGTATTGCAGAAACATCGTGCATTCTATGACGTGACTTCTGATGTGAATGCCTTGCAGCGGCATAACTACGAATGAGTTGCCGTTTTAATAATTTTTTTCCCTCAGAAACACTGGCAAAAACAAACGTGTTCATGACAGTGGTTGCACAAATTGTCAAAAGATGTCGACACCATCGTCCGGCAACCCGATATTTTGACATTACTTCGCGTAGACTGGGATACATTACACGCTAAAAAACCTCTTTTATGATTTTGCCGCAGTGGTGATACAATCTTATCCAAATTAAATATAGTTTAAATGCAGTTATCATCGGAATTTAGTGGTTTGCGCAAACATAAAGGTATACGTATGCGTAAGTACGTAAACGTTTACGTATAGGAGCTCGAACTTTCCTAAAACATGCATTACGGTAACACGGTAAACGCAATCCGGTATTCCGGTAACACGGTAACGTGAAAAAGTATACGTACAAGCTAAAAGCCCCTCATAGCCCGAACGCAGGTCTAGACTTGAGTAGTACTCGGCACCCTGTAGCGAATCCAAGGCATCGTCTATGCGCGGCATGGGGTAGACATCCTTGCGGATGATCTTATTAAGTGCGCGGTAGTATACGAAAAATCGCACACAGCCGTCTTTTTTCCGTACTAAAACAACGGGAGATGACCAAGGACAACGGGAGATGACCAAGCATATCGGCGACATTTTCTTCAATGACCTTCCGCTCGGATGAAGAGACGCGATATGGTCGACGGCGTAGGATAGAAGTGCCATCCGTCTCGATCCTATGCGTGATAATGGACGTTTGTCCCAAAGATGAGGAATGGGCATAAAACGATGTCTCATGCTTTTGTAGCAAGGCGAGAAACTCATCTGACTGCGATGAGGTCAGGTCGGGACTGATAGTCGCAGCGAGAGCAGAAATGCATGGGGAACGTCCAACAGAAGGAAGGTCAGAGGACGCCGGCACGAGCGGAACAACAGAGAGAGGCTGGGATTCTGCGACGCAAGCCATTGTGGTGCCTTTAGGGATGAGAATTTTCTCGGACGTCTGGTTTGTAGCGTATAGAAGTCCGCAGCCATCGTGGAACCGCACTAGCCCTGAAGCAAAGGCTATCCCTCCTGCGAGACAGCGTGGAGACGGCAGGACAAGCACGTCACCATAGTCGATCACGTCAGAAGCGATGGTAACTATTCGTTGATGACCAGGTGGTAGCTCGGTATCCTCCACAGCGAGCAGGCGAATGTGGCTTGTCATCCGCATGAAGGGCATAGTCGGTTTCCGTCATGTGAACAACACGTTCTCGACAGCAGATGGAAGCGTTTGCCGTAGCCAGAAAGTCCCACCCTAATATAAGCTGATGGGCACAGGAACTCAGCACGGCGAACTGTACGTAATGAGAAGTCCATCAATGAAAACACGAGCGGTGCAGATGGCGGAAGGTCTAATGGCGTCCCCTTGAGCAGCGAGCAATGTAGGTCCATCATAAGGGGTGGTGACTTTCCGGAGACGGGAACACAAAGAACGATCCATAACCGACAAACAAGCACCAGTGTCTATCAAAGCGTCCACGTATACACCTTCTACTAAAACAGTGGCCCCGGCGGCACCATCATCCCGTTCGTAGGCGTCGAATCCACGGCGCTCGTCCTGCTGACGCTTCCGACAAAAGCGTGCAATGTGGCCACGATACCCGCAGTAATAGCAGACCGGACGAGGCGATCGCCATGGTGGGTGAAAGGGCTGGCTAGGCGCACTCGGAGTCATGGAAGCCAGGTGGGCAGGCGTCGAGTGTCCAGACATCGATTTCACGATGCCTGGGGAACCAAGCGACGACTTGTGCGTACGTTGGCTGGAGTCGAGGGGTCCGAGAGTCCACATACGCTAGAGCGGCCATGGACGCCAACTCCTCCTTGATCACGTCGCGCAAAAGAGTGCTGGAGGCGTGAGGTGTACTCGGGGTAGCTGAGAGGCCAAGAGATTGCAGCTCTTCCCGTATAATCGCCCGGATCATAGCACGCAATGAGATTTTGGCGGTGGTGGTGTTTACAGGGCTGTCCGGGGGCAACCGCTGGGACTCGAGTTCCTCGAGGCGTTGGCATGTGGCAACAATATCTTTCTTGGGAAAGGAAATAGAAAGCTTGCGAACGCGTTCGGGCAATTGGGGGGCCGTCAAATGCTTTAGATATGAAGACCATTTCCTTATCTGTTTCAGTTATGATCAATTTAACGCTATAAAGGTAGAAGAAGTGTTGGATGTGTTTAACGAGGCGCACAAAGGTATGGAATTCACGATTGAAATGCCGGATAATGATAAGTTACAGTTTTTAGATTTGTATTTAACATTTTTCGAGACATTGCACGTGCTGGGAATACAAAACCAGGTCAGAGAAGGGACTTTTGCCCTATGAATCCGGACACTCAAAGGTAGTCAAGAGGGCGATAGTAACTTCGTGTGTAGGGCAGGCGATCAAAAAATCTTGTGAGCACAAGAAAGATATTGCACTTGCTATGCAGGTCACCAGACTACTGAAGTGCGGATACCCAAAAACGCCAGTTATCTCTGTTTGCGAAAAAATGCTTTCGGATATCTGTGGCAAAGGCAAACCGGACAAAGCAGACAGCAAGGAATACAAAAAGATGGCTGTCATCCCGTACGTACATGGGTTATCGCAAGAGCTCAAAAAAACAGGCGAAAGAAACAGAGTGAAAGTAATTTTTTTCAGCTCCGTACAAACTTCGTGGGCTGTGCAAGAAAGCAAATGCTGAGCAGGTGTCACGGGAAAAGTGCGAGGTTAAGCATAAGTATAAATATGTGGAGTGCTCAACTGGCGTAGTTTATGAAATCCCTCTTACCTGTGGCAAGACATACGTCGGCCAAACCGGCCAATGCCTGAACAAAAGGCTGCGGCAACACGAAAATTTGGTAGGTAAGCTGACGATTTCTGGCAATTTAGCAGCACATTGTTCTAATTGTAAGTGTACACCATGTTTCCAAAAGACGAAGAAGCTAGCACATGTGGGAAAGTAGCAGAAAAAAGAGAGAGAAGTGATGGAAGCGTACTTTATGAATGAGATAACGGGCCGCGATTGTGTGAGCGCGCCCTCGGTTGCGCTAGATTCTGACACCGTTAAGTTTCTAAACGATAGTCCGGCTCGGTAGATCAGTGGCTAGGG
Source organism: Rhipicephalus appendiculatus (assembly GCA_030522465.1). Taxonomy (NCBI): domain Eukaryota; kingdom Metazoa; phylum Arthropoda; class Arachnida; order Ixodida; family Ixodidae; genus Rhipicephalus; species Rhipicephalus appendiculatus. Next base: position 21,539 of record JALIZH010001411.1, read on the forward strand.
TGCTCGGCTGCTGACCCGAAGGTCGCGGGTTCGATCCCGGCCGCGGCGGTCGCATTTCGATGGAGGCGAAGTGGTAGAGGCCCGTGTGCTGTGCGATGGCAGTGCACGTTAAAGAACACCAGATGGTCAAAATTTCCGGAGCCCTCCACTACGGCGTCTCTCATAATCATATCCTGGTTTTGGGACGTAAAACCCCACATATGATTATTAAGTTTCTAAACGAGGGATTTGGCTCGCTTCGATAAATTTGCTTGATGTCATGAAGGAACGCGCCCACTGGAGCTTTTGCGTCACACTTGCGTTGATTCTTCACCCTTTCTTGTGGCATTGCACACGTCACCTTTCATTATCTCTGTGTATATATACTGACGAGCGAAAGCGATTGAATAAAAGTTGTTAGTGCGCAAGGTCCTTGTCCGTTTCGTGTTAATGTGTCATTTTGTCTCGTTTCAGCTATGCAGCGCATCGTTTCACTTCACAATGCCATATCAACTAGTCCCAGTGGAAGCACTTCTTTCATTGCTGTTTTTGTCATCGATGTTCACATCATCGCTACCGAACAGCGCAAGGATAATTGGATCGCCCCACGGATCGACTAAATCTCTGATCCGTCCGCAACACCATCCACCCGCGCCTTGCGTCGTCAAGCTCACCATTTCGCCATACGTGACGGCCTCCTGCACCGACGCAATTACAACGCCGGACGGCCGGCAGTGGCTACTCGTGATACCCCGCAGTCTGCGGTCGGAAATATGTGAGTCCTTCCACTCTGATCCGCAATGCGCGCACTCTGGGGTATCGAAAACGTACGACCGCATTCGACAACGCTACTTCTGGCGAGGGATGTACCGCTACGTGCAGAAGTTCGTTCGCTCCTGCCTCGATTGCCAACGCCGCAAACCGTCAACACACATGTCCCCAGCCGGTCTGCAACCGTTACCGCTGGGCCATCGTCGCCGTAGACCACCTAACGCGATACGCCGAAACCGCCGCACTCCCTGCGGCTACTGCGCGCGATGTTGCCTCCTTCCTGCTGCACCGATTCATTCTGCGTCACGGTCCACCCCAGGAGCTTCTCAGCGATCGAGGCCGTGTCTTACTGTCGGAAGTAGTTCAAGCCATCCTCACGGAGTGCCATTCTGTCCACCGCAAAACTACTGCTTACCACCCGTAGACGAATGGCCTCACCGAACGCTTTAACCGCACCCTCGGCGACATGCTTTCGATGTACATGTACGTCGCCGCCGACCACACGAATTGGGATGCTATACTGCCCTTCGTCATCTACGCTTACAACACCGCCCCTCAGAGCACTACTGGTTTTTCACCCTTCTTTTTACTATACGGA
>JALIZH010001414.1:0-21200 GCA_030522465.1 Rhipicephalus appendiculatus
ACCAATGAAATCACAGGTGGCTCCAAAAAGCGCGTGGTTGATGCAATATCTATAGTATACCATGCCTTGTTCACATTCGTGACGACTCTAATAAGACAAGTGCTCATTTTTTAAAAGAAAATTTGTGGTTGAGAAAATAATAATAATAATAATAATAATAATAATAACAACAAAAAATAATAATAATAATGCATTATTCTTATAACTTGTTATTATACTGCTGTTGTTGTTGTTGTAAAGGGGTTTATTGAACGCTGGCGTAGGGGTTGGCTGGTAGCTTGATCAACGGCTCAAATCAATGGACCTTGAGAGCGAGCGAGCCGACGCCCTCGGGCAATGCGCGGTAGACACAGACCCGCGATGTCACTGGAGAGGGTCACCCACTTATTATTATTATTATTCTTATTATTATTATTATTATTATTATTATTATTATTATTATTATTATTATTATTATTATTATTATGTGTTCTCCAACCTTTCCCTGAATACTTCAAAGACCAAATTCATGAGTATACCGCGCAAAACATCTATCGTGTCTTTTCCATACTCTGTCTGAATACCGTTTCGTTATGTAAGGTTTATGAGATCAGTGATCTTGGTGTTGTTTTTGATAGTACGTTAAATTTTTCTCCTCACACTAAACGTGCTGCCATGCACGCCATCGTTCTCTCGGCTGTGTTTGCAGAATCTCTCGAGAATTCAGTTCTCCTACAGCCTTCCACAAATTAAACATTGCAATATCTCTTCCTCAACTTGAGTATGCATGTGTGATCTGGAATAGAATTGCTAAATCCAGCAGTAACGCCATTGAGCGAGTCGAGAAAAAATTCGTAAGCATTTACAACCATCGTTTTGCTAGAAATGACTCTGGATCTTGTTCTAACACTGCTGGATTATTATCATTGCCATCACTTTATTACCAACGAAATTGCGCTGAGCTGTTATTTCTTTACAAGCTAGTTCACGGTATGATATCCTGCCCTTTACTTCTCAGTTGCATTAATTTTCGAATTCCGCGTAAGTTAACCAGAGAGAATCGACCATTTCATGTACCTGCCAGCTTCTTCCAACACTCTACCGTTCACAGAATACGAAGTCTCTATAATTTCAACTTTCTTGATTTTGATGTTTTTCATTGTCCACAGTCATTGTTTTGATCCGAGCTTTGCACTGTCTTAACATAGTTTTGCACATTGTACAAATTTTTCCCCTTTTCCGTCTTTCAGGAAGCCTTCTGCATAGTTGCGTATATTTCACATTATTTTTCACTCCCATTCCATGATTCCCGCGTTGCCTTTTTATTCCTCCTTCTTTGCGTTGATTTCTTTTTGTCTCTGCGTTTTCGCTCTTTTTTATTTGATGTCTCTTTCTGAAGGCTGTCTGTATTGTGTTGTTTATTTTATTTTTTTTATTTCTGCGTGCGCCTGCACTAAGACCTTATGGTTGTTCCCGGGCACATTAAATAAATGATTTATTATTATTATTATTATTATTATTATTATTATTATTATTATTATTATTATTATTATTATTATTATTAGACCGGCTGAATTTTGGAAGTATGTGCGCAAACGGTCGAGCAAAAGTGGCGAGTCCTTCAGGATACTGGACCCAAATGGAGTAGAAGTTCAAGCCGTTGCTGACTGTTTTGCCATGCATTTTTCATCTGTTTATAAGTCTCCAGCCTCTGTAGCTAGTAACGGTCGACAGGTTAAGGCAGTTGGCACAGCTGATGCTGTGTCACTAGATGAAGACTCCATTTCAGAATGCGTTAAGCGCTTGAAACCATCCTTTTCAGCTGGCCCAGATGGCATCCCCTCTGCCATACTAAAAGCTTATGGCAGTATACTTGTACCTGTATTGACTACCATATTTAATAAGTGTCTGCATGCTTCAACTTTTCCTAGCATGTGGAAAACTGCTCGTGTTTTCCCAGTGTTTAAGTCTGGCTGTAAAAGTGACGTCTCGAACTACCGCCCTATTTCCCTTCTTTGTGCCGCATCAAAAATATTTGAGCTTGCTCTTCACAAAATATTGTCTTTTGATGTAAAAAAATTCATTGATTGTGAATCAGCATGGGTTTCTCGCTGGCCGCTCAACTGTCACTAATCTTGCCAGTTTCATGATGCAAGTCTCCACGCCTATTTCGCAGAGAGGACAGGTTGACGCTATTTACTGTGACCTTAGCAAAGCTTTTGATGTTGTCAGTCATTCGCTGCTTGTGGATAACCTTGCACACTTTGATGTTGATTCTTCAATTGTGAATCTCCTCCATAGCTATCTTCTTGATAGATCATGTTATGTTGCCGTTAATGGCCAAACGTCCTCTTTGTATAAAGCTACTAGTGGGGTTCCTCAAGGGTCGGTACTGGGCCCACTCCTCTTTTCAATTTATGTTAATGATGTTTCTTCTGTCATTCGGAATTCTTCTTTCCTTGTGTATGCCGATGACATAAAGATATTTAAGGAAATTCATTCAGTTATCGATTGTCGCTTGCTGCAATCTGATTTGTGTTCTTTTTTCTGAATGGTGCAGGAGCAATAACCTTTCCCTTAATATTTCAAAAACCAAGGTAATGAGTTTTACTCGAAAAACATCTAGTGTGCCATTTTTATATTCTGTCAATTCTGTGTCGTTGTGTAAGGTATGTGAGATCAATGATCTAGGTGTTCTTTTTGATAGCACCTTACACTTTTCTGCTCACGCTAAGCGTGTTGCTTTGCGGGGTCTTCGTACCCTAGGCTGTGTTTGCAGAATGTCTAGAGAATTCCGTTCTCCTGTGCCCTTCCGAAAATTGTACACTGCGCTATGTCTTCCTCAACTTGAGTATGCATCTGTGATCTGGAATGGCATTCCTAATTCCAGCAGCAACGCCATTGAGCGAGTCCAGAAAAAATTTCTAAGCATTTACAACCATCGTTTCGCTAGAAATGACTCTGGATCTCCTTCTAACGCTGCTGGATTATTATCATTGCCATCACTTTGCTGCCGGACGAAATCGCGCTGATCTGTTGTTTCTTTACAAACTTGTGCATGGTATCATATCCTGCCCTGTACTGCTCAACTGTCTTAATTTCCGAATTCCACGTAAGCTCACCAGAGAGAATAGACCTTTTCATGTAACCGCCTGCCTCTGTGAACATTTGACCATTGGCAGGATACAACGTCTTTACAATGCTTACTTTTTGGAGCTCGATGTTTTTCACAGCTCCCAGTCGTTGTTCTGCTCCGAGCTTTGCACTGTACTTACATAGCTTCGTACACTGTTGACATTTTTTGTTTGCCTGCGCATAGTTGTATATGTGCAATTTTATAACGTTTTTTATCCCTGATATTTTATTATGAATGCTTGCCTTTGTTTTTTTTTCTGTGCGCCAGTACAAAGACCTCACGGTTGTTCCAGGGCACATTAAATAAACGTTTGATTGATTGATTATTATTATTATTATTATTATTATTATTATTATTATTATTATTATTATTATTATTCGACAGTGAACCACAATCTTACTCTGAAAAAGTGAGTACTTGTCTTATCAGAGGCGTCACTGATGTGAACGAGGCATGATACTGTGGTTATTACACCAAACACACGTTTTTGGAGGATCCCATGAGTAATCATCATTATCAGCAACAGTATCAACAAAGTGTGCAACCGCGCATTCGCGCTTGTAGGCTTAAGGATCGCAAAAGAAAAAATTCGTCATCCCCTCAATCTCTGGGCGCGCGCCCAGAGAATGAGGGGATGACGTGCACGATGGAGTAGCCCTACGTAGACGGTAGTGCTGTGACGTCGCTCCTCTACGTAGACGACTGTGCTTTGACGTCGCCAGCACTAGCACGTGACACCCCGATAATTATTTGACACGACGTGTAGTTTATGCAATTTGTAGCTTGAATAGACGAATAAAACTTGAGAGCAGTAATAAAACACACAAACAGAATGTGTGCGTTTTCTTTTTCATTTTTTTTGCGAATTGTAGCGAGATGCGAGACTAATCTACCTCCGTGCCGCATGCATTCGTGTTCTCGCGCTTTGCGCATCGTGCAGACGCCACCCTTACAACGAAACTAATTTTCTATCGCGTTCCAGAGCTCATAAGGCTCATTTATCCTCCCGCGTCTAACTAAATGTTCATGCGGCGCACCGCTTGTCTCGCGTCCGTACAAATGTCGCAGATTTCATGCTCAGTAATAGGTTGAAAGCCAAGTAATCGGCGAGGGCGCATTCAACATAGCTTGCATAGACGAAGCGCATAGAACGCCGCCACAATACCGCTTGCGTTTCGGCGGCTATAGGGCTGGTTCGATCACGTGATGCGCTCGTGACATTGTGTGCTTATGACGTGTTTATGCGTATGCGTCACGTCATCCTCCCGCTCATGTGCCGAAGGGGGCTGGGAAGGGATTTGGCTTGCGAAGGCTACACGGGGCGAGCGCTGAGGTTTTCAAGCTCGCCTCCTCGCATCATGGTTTCGAACCGCCTCAAAACATCGGTTTTCTCAGCATCTAATAGACCGATTAAAAAAAATTATTGTGGCATAATGCTCTTTATAGGGCGCGCAACCACTTCCAGTGTCTAACTAAAATTCGTTATGTCACCTGGTGAGGGGCCCTTTTTAAGGGCTCGTTTTTCCTTGTTAGACACAATATTATTGGGAGCTAACAGACAATAATGCCAAGGAAAATATCGGGGATGTTATTAGTAATAAATGTAATGCAAATGTGAAGAAAGAAAAGTGGACGAAAAGATACCTTGCCGTGGGCAGGGACCGAACCTGTGACCTTCGGATAACACATCCGATTTTAAGAAAGGGAAAATAGACAACGACCCGTTTGTAGCGCGAAGCCACAAGGAAATCCATTAGGATTTCTCGGAAAGAAAAGCTTCTTAGTAGCCGAAAAATTCGTCCTGGTCCGGGGTTCGAACCCGGGACCAACGCCTTTCCGGGGCGGTCGCTCTACCAATTGAGCTAACCAGGAAGCTAGCAATTGGCAGCGCGAGGGCGAATTCATCGACAACTCGAAGCACATGGACACAAGTAATGCTCATTTACATTACTTGTGCCCATGTGCTTCGAGTTGTCGATGAATCGCCGTCATCCTACCCTGCAATTAGAAGTGCTCGTCGATTTCATAGGTAAATAAACTCCAATTGATTAGCTTCTTTTTTTCTCGCGGCACATGAAGCTTTCGAGGAGCTTCTCCGAGCAATACGCGCAAATTAAAACTTATGAACACTTATGATACAACCAAAACAATTGTTGCATGGGACAACTGGCCGTGCGGTGATCCGACAAGATAGATTATTTCGCAGCCTATCGCGTTACACTCATTCCATGTGTTACACTCCGCCTTCAGCTACGTTCGACGTCACGCAAAATAGTATTCCGCCGAGACATTTATCTCATGCAGAAGACGAAGTGAAACGCTACACGGATTACATAACGAAACGGCAACCTGCCAGCCATGCATTCCCACGCGTTTTAGATTTTCCATTCAGAAGCTATCCGTTACCATTCCGTGGCTGACAAGAACATCGTGATAAGCACATAGCCTAAATATATGGACCTGCTTGTGGATTAATCTAGCGAATACGGGCCATCCGGCTGCCTCCACCATCGTTCTTAATTTTCTGCGCAACACGAGTGTGTTCCGCCACAATGACAGTAAGTCTCTTCAACCTACATCACGTCTACGATTACCATCTGCTGTCCAGTAGTTCGTTATATCGCAAGAATAGCAGCAGCGGCACCAAATAATTCCCTCCTTGACTTGAGCGAAGCGTGACAGTCTTGATCGCCGAGAGTTCGACCAGCGTCTCCAACAAGAAGGCGTCGTTCGACAGAGCGAGTAGCAGCACCGATCGCGGACGCAGGTCAGAGGCATACATTCAAAGCCCACCTACTGATTTCTCAGTCCCCTCCGACAACGAATAACTCTGCGCTTCACACGGGCAGCAGACAATTTAAAATCGAGGCAACAAATTGAAGAAAAGCGCGCTTTTTCTCAACGTACTAATTGGACATATGACGGCGCTTCATGAAATTCTTATTATACGTGAGGCCATAGGCGTGAGGCCCCCCCCAGCCCAATCATTTAAAGGGCACGCAAAATTCAGCCCCTTACCTTTCCTGAGTCGCCTTTCACGCCAGGTTGTAGTGCGCAGGGTAATGGCTACGCATGGTGTTTTGAAAGTTATGGCGAATGGCGACCAATTAGGCACCCCTGATGTTAGTTGCAAATAACTGTTTACCCCGTAAATAACCGGCAAAGCTGGGGACCGATGGCAGGCCTTATTGAGATGCACGTCATCGCTACTCTTTTAATTTCTGTGTCGTTGGTTTCTTCGGACTCGGCGACCGGGGGGGGGGGGGGGGGGGGAGGGGGGCACTGCAACACAAACTGCCCCCCCCCCACCCACTATGGAAATGGAAAATCCTGTGCACGCCTATGCGTGAGGCGTTTATTTTCTGGCATTATAGAGCATGAGTCCACTTCTACGTTTCCTGAGCACAGCACAGACGGACAGGTGTGACGAAAGTGAGCTTTTTTAGGTGGGAAATACTGCACTGAAGCGCCCCGAACAAATCTTAAAAGTGTACCGTAACACTGCGGGTGCCCCATCAGCGCATTCATTGGCCTTGCCTTTGAAGAGGCTCGAAACCCAATCATGACAGCATGACAACAACGTCGCAATGGACACAAGCATATCTTTACGGCCCCGAGCGCGTAAACATGCAGCAAATTCATTTGCGCAGACGTCTGAGAGCCACGGCGTGTCCACAGCAAGTTAAAGGCGCGATATTCATCTCTACGCAGTCGAAAAATACAGACAAGTATACGGTGTCTAGCGAAATGTGGCCGCAAGCATGATGCATCACTTTCTGGAGCACTGCCTTTTCGCTACACGCTCCACGATAGTAAAATTCGAAGAGCGAACGGTGCGGGAATATGACGCATGAACTTCATTCCTCGCTTTCTTATCAAGGAGAGAAAAAGAGGGAGAGGGATGCACCCCCCCCCCCCTCCTCCCACGCGCACGTTCGACCCCAGCGTGCGCCGAGGCGAGATTACGATGGCAGCGCCCCGACAGTAGCAAGCTGCTGCGGCCTGGGAACTTTTGACCAATACTGTACATTATAATAATATCGTCGAATAATTTACTGATTATCCATCTACCCGCACTTCATGATTGCCTAGATCTATCACTGATAAAGTCTAATCATCACCTTTTAAATACCCTTCTCTTGACACTTTAATAGATAGGTTGAACAGATTTTCACCGAAAATCATTCCTGATTACTAATTATCGATAGCTGTCACTAAAAACAATTCCATGCTGTTATCTGTCTCGGATCGCAATTTCATACATTGAATACCGTATATAGATCCTTGTAAGTTAAAGCCTTCTATTCTACGCTTAAAATGGGTGAATTCGTTATTACAAGTGATTACTTACATCGACAAGGTGCGAATGTGCATTAATACTGCTGAGTAGGTCTCAGTCGCTGTGAGTTCTGGGGAGGTCATTGTAACTTTTAATAATTATCCATACTAATTAAACTAAAATACTTAAAATAAATTAGCTTTGACAATCACTACTGCTATTTACTTACATGCGACGATGATCTAGTATAACTTGTACATATTGCAGTGCGATCTATAAATATGTATATATTATGTAGGTCCATTTATACTGACCGCTTTCACCCATAAGTTGTAAATAAATTGTTATATTCATCAGTACCTTTAATTACTTATAGTCAATGGAGGAAAATTCGTATCAGTATCAATGTGTGTTGTTCATTCTTTTTTCTTTGAACTGCGAAGCCATATTCTCATTTTTGATTATTTACTTTAATTAACCAAATACTTGTCATTGCTAATTATGAACTAAAGATATCCATAGTATTCATACCCTGCCTAGGTTGAGCAGCTTCAAGAAAAACAACCCTATATAAAAAAAGCTGTGAAATTTTCTCGCATTCTGGGGCAACGGAAAGCACTATAAAGCGCTTTCCCTCCTATCAGGTGGTTTCACTGCAATGCATCTTTTTACAAAAGTGCCCGTCGAACCTCAGAAACTTCGTCAACGTCAGCCAAATTTTACAGATACGAACATTGAGTCATGGACATTATGCAATTTCAGTGATTTAAGCAGGTGAAGGCGCATTGTCATTATATAAATTTCTAAACTCTCTCCTATGGAGTTCTACATAGCACATAAAAGTGGTCCTCGAACCCAGAATTTTTATGGGAATAAAGCAAAATTGCTTGCATTGTGAGATAATGGCGCGCAGATTATATACACGGAGTGATTTAAGTGTATATTGTGGCGTTGCACTGTAATTAATGTTTAAAAGTGGTTTCCCATTGAGTGACGCTGCACACTCGGCAGCTACACAAGCGATGGCGCTAGTTGTCGATGTCCAGAATTCCTGGACATGGTAGCTTAGTAACATGCGATTCGCTTGTGATATTGCCATGTTTAGTAACTCGGGAAAACTATTGCAAATCATAATTACTGAATTAGACAGGGAAAGCAGAGCGGTGGGTCAGAAAATTAATATGCAGAAAAAATAAAGCAATGTTCGGCAGTCTCCGAAGAGAAGAGTGGTTTGCGATGCCTATCAAAACACTGGAAGTGGTAAAGGAATGCGTCTGTTTAGGGAAGGTAGTGACCACAGATACGAACCATGAGAATGAAGTAACCAAAAGTATAAGTATGTTGTAGTGTGCATTTGGCACGTATTCTGAGATAATGATTGGCACATGGTGAAACAAGCTCCGTCCTGTGTCCTTTCTAAGTCTTCGTGCATTTCGCGCTTGTTTCACCATGAACCTTTACCAACATGCCCAACTGGCAGTCCTCCTTAATGATTGGCAGTTTACCACTATCTCTCAAGAGAAAAGCGAATGGTAATTTACCACTATCTCTCAAGGGAATGCAGCGAGAAGACAAGATAACTGGTGGCAATTGAAAGTAAGAGCCTGCATTCTAACAGAAGGCAAGCGCGCGAACGGGAGGCATAAAGTTAAATTGGAAGGTGAGATTCAGAAGCTGCCGGCGCTAACGTGGGCGCAGCCTGCACATGACCGGGTTGATTGGAGAAACATGGGAGTGGCATATACCGTACAATTAGCGTAGTCATGTTGCATAGTCATGATGATGATCAGACACTTGTGAATCGTGAATGCGAAAGTATCATTTGACGATTCGTACACAGTCTCAAATTTATATATATATATATATATATATATATATATATATATATATATATATATATATACCGGGTGTTCAAAGTTTAGCTTCATGCTTTTCTTAAAATTCGGCACTGGGAAGAACATGAAAACCACCTTTACAGATAACATATATATCCAGGGGGGACACAAAGTGAGAATATAATTATCACTGTCAGGAGCCCAATTAACCCAGATTCAATAATTAACTGTTTAGTGACTGCAGCAAGCAAGCATGTTCATATTAAAAAGTTGAAGGGAGTCGCGTTTATTCACAGTTCCATTTGGAAGATTTCTTTTTTACATGTCTGTGCTCCGAGATATCCCGCCGCAAAGTTTAATTGATTACGCATGCAGGGCGCTGTGGATCAGCGCAATGTTCCTCCCCGATGTGACGAACAGTCATTGCTTGCTATCGCCAGCCAGTAGCAAAAGGGTAACCGTTATCATCTTTGCCTGTGCCTTCGACCCGTTATCAGACTAAACGACGCACGCACCTGCCACGGCCCACCGGGGAGGAGTTTGCGCCACCACTGACTGTCTTGCATGCGTAATCAGGTAAACCACAATTAAACTTTGCAGCGGGATATCTCGGAGCACAGACATGCTAGAAGAATTCTTCCAAGTGGAACTGTGTATAAATGAGACTGCCTCAAACTTTTCAATACAAACATGCTTTCTTGCTGCAATCACTAAAAAGTTAATTATTGAAAATGAGTTAATTGGGCACCTGAAAGCGATAATTATTGTCTCATTGCGTGTGCCCCTGGATGTATAAGTTATCTGCAAAGGTGGTTTTCACGTTCTTCCCAGTGCTGATTTTTAATAAAACCATAGAGCTTAACTTTGAACACCCGGTATAATGTATTTTTACAACGCCAAAAGTGTGTCAAGAAGCCAATCAGGTTTCGCCTTAGCGAAGTATATGGGGCAGCGCTAGCACGCATACAAGGACGAGAAAAGACAGGACATGCGCTGACAAGACACAGACAGCGCATGCCCTGTGTTTTCTCGTCCTTGTATTCGTTCTCGCGCTGCCCCATATACTGCACTATGAAACCTAACCAACTAGTCCACTTTTCCGTTATTCGCCTTAGCGTTTTTAGTGAGTGTAACACGTGCTTAGGTTTTATTTATTTATTTATTTATTTATTTATTTATTTATTTATTTATTTATTTATCTCAAATGCACTCAAGCGCTTGGGCATTCTAGAGGGGAGTACGGTACATGTGTACAACAATAAGAAGAATACCGATGTTTCAGCGAACACTTTCAAAAACATTTAAAGGTTGGCTGTTAGGTATTGTACAATTCTAGCTCGTCAGCTGGTTTACGAGAAGAGGCTGAAATTACTACACAAAAAATTGAAAGGCTTAGTCCACTATCTAACGAAAATTTACTAATTGTGATCTTAACTAATTGAATTATCGCCCACATTTCAATTCCCAATGTTTAGTCGTGGAGTTCTCAAGGCAACCTGGAACGAATTTTTATGATGCCACTAGTTTCGAGGTATTACCTAATTCGTGAACATTACAGAGAAAGGCATTGCCATTCGAATTATATTCTTAACAAAACATCCTTTCATGTATTGAAGCCCAACATTAAGTCTAAGACGATGTATTTCTTCGACACTGATCTCCACGCTCCTTAGCCTAAGTGCGCATATCGTGTGCCAGCCACAGTGCGTCGCAACATCGCACAAGTGACACGGCTCAACACGGCGTCATACAGACCTCGAACTGCCGATGGGTCGCACCGATCGAAATTGTAAAAAAAAAAAAAAAAGAAGAAAAGAAAAAGACGGCTCAATTGCCTAGTTTTTGCGTAGACTATGGCTTGCTGAAAAAGATCACACGTAAGGACATCTATCCCTATAGCCACTAATAGACGACGCCGCGACTGCTGGCATGGAGCATAGTTTTTTTTTCTCTCTCTCTCTCTCTATTCGTTGGACCTGCGCTCCGGCTGCTTGCAGCCCGATGGCTGAACTTGACCACCGCTAACCAGCCTTCGTTAGATTCGATGGCTTATATGAATTTATTGTGACGCGATTCGGGCTGTGCAACGCGCTTGCAACATTTGAACGCATGATCGGCGTCCTTCGCGGCTTCAAGTGGCAGACGAATCTCTACTACCTGGATGGTACTCTGATGTTTTCAGACGGCTTTCAACACATCTACGAAAGGACGTAGCTGTCGTCACTAGTATCAGCTCTAATGGCATTGAGGTAAACTTAAAGAAGTGTTGCTTTGGCGTACGAAAGCTGCTTATTCTGGGCCGTCTTCTTCCGAGATGGCGTCCTTCCGGATCCCACGACACTTCGTGCTGCTGCTTCGTTTCCTAAACTGGCAATGAAATACCTTCGCAGCTCTCTATGCCTTTGATTTTATTTTACACGTTTCATTCGCCGCTTCCCCGCAATTATAGCGCATTTCACAGACCTCCGCTGCGGCTGCGACCTTTGAGCGAAGTCACATGTGGCGATGCATCCAGAAAACTCCGATGAATTCTTACTTCGCCTCCAATCTTGCGACATTTTGATTTGCTCGCCCCATATGAGAGAGAGAGAGAAGTTTATTATGAAAGAAAAGCTGAGAGCACCCAAAATGAAATTGACAAGGACACTAGCGGCGTTGTGTTCGGCGCTGTGCTTGCCCAGCGTAAACGCGGATTTGACGAGTTAGTTGTTGCTTACAGTGTTGCCGTTGGCGGCTACTTTGCGCCAAAGTGGCTACTTTTGGACCCCGTTGGCGACGAAAATTTCCAGTTGGCGCAATGGCTCTTTTTTAAACTTGTGGTTTTACTTATTCAAAATAGTTTTATTTATCCATCAATAGTAAAGACTGGATAATAGCGCTTCTGTTCTGTTTGGCGAGAAATTCGGCGATAGGATCAAATGTCATGGCTGCTTTGGCTACTTTTGGCGTGAGTTCTGGCGCCTTTTCGTGTCACACCCAACGGCAACCCTGGTTGTTTATGCCAGCCATGCACCTACCAAAGCACGCACAAGCATACATAAAGTACGGTTGAACCCCGTAACCCCCCCCCCCCCTGCATCCGCCGATCAATACACATTCTAGCGGCGGTCTTCTTGTCCATCTACGACGCGTTCCCGCTGTAGCCGTCACCGACATGCCTGTGCAGTGGAGCAAAAACCCCTGCGTTGCTTCCCCTATGGTCTTGTTGCATGAAGCAACGTCACCTACCGTCCCTAGAGAAATAAGTCATCAAACACACCATTTCATTCGTCGTGACAGTTGATCGACCATCACAACTACCTCTATGATGGACGCAAATCGCTCTTATTCCGCGCCATCTACGTTAAGACATATGCGCCACCTTAAACGCTGACTCACAGTGTGCACATGCCGAAGGGTTGAAGATTTGCACTTTCCTCCAGCTCTGCTACTATCAACGCAGAATGTACCGCTTCTTACACCGCCACATTTGTTGCGCGCGCAGCGCCACACGAATCCCCCCTTGCCATTTCCCTGCTCCTTAACAACCACTGACTTGCCCTCTCCGTCCCTTGGACTTCGCCGGTGTTGATTTGTATGGACTTCTTTCCATCACTCCTGCTGCCAACCGACAGATAATTGTTGCCATCGATTACACGCTAAGCAGATACTTCACTATTGCCATCTGCATCGGCTAGCAGTGTTGCCTCTCATTTCCCACCACGTCATTCTACAGCACGGCGCACTACGCGAGCCGCGCATCGTCCAAAGGACGTGTATTTCGGTCGTCGTCAAGAAATTCTAGAGGAATGCAAGGTCTTTCACCACACGACCACATCTTACAATTATAAAACGAATGGTTTAACAGAAATATTTAATCGAACATCAGGTGATGTGCTGACAATGTACGTCACTTCCGGTTACTAAGACTGGAACCGTGTCATTCTCTTCGTGACGTACGCCCAAAACACTGCTACGCAGACCACGAAAGGACTCTCTCCTGTCTTCTACCTATAAGGACTCGAGCCCTCCTGCACGTTATGCGCAATACCTCCTTGCCACGCTTATGTGAGTGAGTCGACGGCAGTTCCCAAGCTGCGAAGCGCTGAAGAGGGTCGCCAGAGTGCCCGATGTCACTCCACTGCTGGCAAGCAGCGCCAAATACACCATCGAGATGTCTCGAAGCATTTTAGCGTCGTATTCCCGGGACTGACTTGTGTGGATAAACGTCCAAGGTTATCATCAACTTGTGTGGCTCTGGATTCCTTGAGCTAGCCCCGGTCGGTCAACGAAACTTCTTTCGAAGTACCGCGGCCCGTCCCGTATGGTCTAACAAGCCGCGTACTTGATGTCCGGCGTCAAGCCACTTGAGCTTTCTTCTAATCTAGTAATCAACAATGTCGAGGCATGAGATTGCGCAATGGACCTGCTAAAGCCTTACTATCTCAGTGCCGTGGCACGGCCGCTGGATAATGGCCGTGGTATACTGCCTGTAATTCGCCGGGATGGCTGTGTTTCGGAAGGGAAGTAAACAGAGAGTTTTAGAACACCGCACGCAAAGCTTGCCGGCATTGCGGGCGTAGCGTTAGCGTTCGCCACTTAACGGGAGCCCGCAAGAGGCTAGCGTACGACGCATGCGCAACGGAAACGCAAACCTTCGCGTACGCTGTTCTAAAACTCTCTAAAAGCGGCACTGCTTGCAGAAGCAGAGAACGCTGCTTATGTAGAAAGAAAAGAAGACGATTCGGCAACGCGAGCTTTGCGCTGGTTCTGCCATTGCTGCTCAGTCTCCAATAGTATGGTGCTTATTTAAAACGCTTCATTACACTATCAATAGCTTCTATCATGCTTTCCTTGGATTCAATATGTGTTGCCTTATTGAGGCTGTGGTTAACTGAAATAGGCCTTTGGTTCCCCTTCCTTTGTTGTTTAGATAATGGGTTGCGTAATAAGAAATACTAAAACATGAGAACTTTACTTGCTCCATATCTAGAAGCGAAACCGGCTGTGTAGCAAAGATTCTGCTTGCAACGCTTTAGCGAAAAAACAAGAAACTAAATCTTCAGCAATGACGCACTAGTAATATTAATTGCTGGAACTTTACACGCCAAAACTACGATATGTTTATGAGCCGCGCCGTAGATGAGGTCTGGACTGGAAAAATGATGTCCTACAGCACGCGCTTAGCGCTTAGCGGGCGTCCCCCATTCCCTGTCGCGGCAGAAGAGTGTGCCGGAAATTTCGACCACCTGGGGTTCTTTAACGTGAATTTACATCTACGTACGGCATCAAAATCCAATTACTAGTGGATTTTCGCCTCGTTCGAAAATGCTAGAGCCGCGGCCACGATCAAACCGGTGCCCTTCGGGCCGGCAGACCGTAACCACTGACAGCAATTCTGTAAAAAAAAAAAAAAAAAAAAAAAAAAAAAAAAAAGAAAAAAAAAAAACGAACAATATTACTGCGATTTGAACCCGTGCCGCATTCACCGCGCGTGAGTCGCTAGAACAGGCGCTCAACCATCTAGGCCACAACACACACCGGTCGCGAGGCGGTAAAATGGGTCTTATCAGGATACAATGGCCGAAGACGCAAGTCGAAGACGCGACTGTGTTGTAGAAAACGTCATTTTGGAACGTGTTTTTCTTCCCACAGAAACATGATTGCGGCCTCAAATGACAGCTTCGTCTCCGTACTACTCAGATCTCCGGGAAATTTGCAGGATTCCGTCTAGTTTTTTCAGACGGCCCGTTTTTGTCCCGAAAAACGAGGCGTGATTTCGGCCGCTTCCATAGGACCCCATTGTTTAAACTTTAGTCGTCGTGGGAACAGAATGTGAAGTCCCGATGTTAACGATGCTGCATTTGTTAAGTGCGGTACAGCTCCTAGAAGGTGCCCCTTTAAGAAGTTTTGGAAATTGAGCCTCTACGATTTTTTATCGTCGAAAAATGACTCTGTCCCATTGAAAACGGGGGAGAGCTTCCAGCAGTGGCCGCTAGGAGCGCTGATCATTCAATGTCCCCGAAAGCTGGATCTGTTCGTGGCGGCGGCCCCGCGTTCGCTCTCTGTACTCTGCCGCTCGCTCGAGGAATTTTGTTGAAATTAGTCGCCAGTACCGTCGGCTTCCTCGGCGCTCGCTCGAAAGCAGCTCGACGGCGGCGCCGCGTTCGCTCGCTCTTCTGTTCGAGGTTCGCTGGCGGCAGAAGCTCCCCGTTCGGCCCTGTGTTCGCTTGCTCGAGCTATACGACGTCGCTCGCAGAGAACTCGCCGACTCGTTAGCGGCAAGGAGGTTCGCAGCGCCTCGGCGTGATGGCTGCGGCTGTTGCGCGATGTGGCTCGAAATGCGTCTTTGATGATGTATGACATCACGGTGAAATTATTTGCATGCCATATTTTAGACGTGTGTTTTTATTTCACCTTGTACGTATTTGCCATGTGCGCGCATCTTCGTCCTCTCTCACGTGTGACTAACTATTTGCCATATTTTTGTGCAGCGGTTTTCCACAACGTGCTGTGTGCGCTGGTGCGTGCAATGCCAGTCATCTATCGCTTTCATCGGAGCAGCTTCACAAACAAGCTGTACGAGACATGACGACGCGGCTGGACCTGTATTTGACATTTCACAGTGAATTCACCGAAAGAATGCAGGAACTTTATATGTATATACAAAAATAAAACATTTCATTGCGACACTTTTGTCTTTCGTTGTTGCATTGACTGCGAAAACATTCAAACACGCATGACTAAATATTTTTTCCCGTGTTCTTTTCAGCGCCATTTGTTGATCACTGCGGAGAAAAACACGCGAAAAAAGTATTAAGCCTTGCGGAGAGTAACTGTAGAAAATCATCCTGGCGATTAACGTATCATTTGAATTGGGGATAAAAAGTTCATCCGAGTGGAGTATTTGAGTGGACCGACCGTTCGTCCGGCGAGGTGCAACTGTGGGGACTAACGGTTGCCCGGTAAGGTCCAAATGTGAGGACTAAATGTTAGTCCACTGAGGTGCAACTGTGGGGACTAACGGTTGCCCGCCAAGGTGTAAATGTGAGGACCAAATGCTAGTCCATTGAGGTGATCTGTGGGGACTAACGGTTGCCCGGTAAGGTGTAAATGTAAGGACTAAAGGTTAGTCCCTTGAGGGGGACTAACTGTTAACTTGTGCGGACTAACTGTTAGGCCCGGCGCTGTTATTCCTTAAAGGGATTAATGGTTGTGGCAGCCGCATTAGTCCCCAAAGGGACGAACCACACACCCGTTTGCCTTAGAGTGTAGTAACGTAGTAGTTTGGGGTAGCTGAATTTCAACATTTCAATTTTTTTATAGATGGTGCAGCAAGAAGTGGGACAAGGGAGACAGAAACAACGAAGACGAGCGCTAACTGGCTGCATATAAGTTGGAAGTACTATTGTTGGCAGCATACGTGTAAGCGCGACAAGAAGTTGGGGTGGTGGGGGGAAGGAGTTTGGAGGGGCAACCGGCCCCCGCCCTCCTAATCAGCAAAGGGTGGCGCCAAGTCTGCCCCATACCTTTACTAAGTCGGGCCTGTCTCACCATTGCCAGACCACGCAGATTTTTGACGGTAAAGGCGTCTGAGAACCCTTGATGTCGCTTTCCAAGAACTGTCTGCTTTCCATGTTTATCCCCCCGAAAGCAGGGGCAGGCCGTTATGGGAAGTGCGTCATAGCTTAATTTTCACTTTTGCATCCCTTATACAGAGCCTCTTTTCTTTCAGACTTACCATTAAGGGGTTGGGGGGGGGGGGTCGTCGCGGCGGTGAACCTGGGCCTTCCCTAATGTAGAACCCTACGCACGCCTATGGTTTTCAGTAAGCACTCGTCTTCGTCGTCTCTGTGTCCCCTGTCCTGCTTCGAGCTGCACCACCTCAACACTGCCCTGGGGCACAGTGAAGGAGAAATAGTACTTCGTGGTTGGGATGAATCACGTTAAAATGAACGTGACGCCAGAAGCGGGTAATCGAGTAGGGGAAAAGGTAAGGACAGCCGCGCGGTAACATAATAAATAGCGCGACAGACGGAGACGGAGAATTGATGGGTGAACTGAACGATGTCCTGACTTTCAACTGAAATTTTATTGAAGAAGCATGAAATATGAACCTTTCATACAGCACCATCTGGCATACAAAAAAAAAATATTACTTACTAGAAGCAAATACGAAATAAAAACAGAATAAACAACCAAGTAATGATAGGGCGACAAAGAAAACAAATGGTGATGTAGTCACATGCGAATCAAAATGAGACGACGCGAGAATGCGCCAGATATTCAATTTAATCCCACGTTATAGCTATGGAAGGTTGACTTATGTGCTTATTTGTGCCTCCGTCTTTTGAGCTGCTAATAATTATGTTTCTAGTAAGGGCGTTTGTGCCCATGAACACGTTTAAACGGGTAAAATTTTTTACGAGCCAGATGAAAACAGAAAAAAGTTTTCTGTCACAGGTAAGAAAGAGCATGCGGAAATATACTTCAAAGGGGTGAAAAGAAAACGAAGAGAGCAAGAAATTTATATATGCTGAAAATTTTTTTTTCTGATGGCACCCTTCCGAAAGACAGTGGCGCAACAAATTAGTCCCTCAACTTGCTTCAGCTAATGAGATTTTTATAGATGCGCCGGAGTGCGCAGTTCTTCTCGACGCAGCTGGTGTCAGCGCTCGAACGCGAGTGCCTACGTTATGTCGGACTATAAGCTGACCTGGGGCGCTATGCAGGATGGCCCGAGCTTGGCGAAACTCGGGATCTTTCCGAGCTCTGACGACACCCCCCTTTTGAACGAGCCAACAGTACGAAAAGGTCAGATCCACCAATCAGCGCGCGCTGCGTTCCATTGGTTACGATGGAACGCGGCGTCACGTCAAGGACGGTCGACAAAATTGGGCGTTGTTTTCAAACCAGAGGTATCTTCTTTCATTTGTTTGTCGTTCCACTGAGTGCAGAAGTGCACCCATGCAATAAAAGTGCCAGAAAGATTTACTGATGATAATTTTTAATGGTAGGGGCTGTTTAAATTCGTTTTGAAGCTTTTAATGTCTGTACTAAGTATCCGCTAGAATAATTAGCACGGTGGCCTCTGAGATTAGTTCCGGCAGAGCACCTTACAATATCGCGACCGTAGCTAAACCCGAGGCCACGTATACAATCATCATGGTCGGCCTGCACATTCTTGCGCGTTGCTCGACTGGCGCGCGCCCTCTTCATCCCTTCCTGGTGTGCTCGCTGCCCGAGGACGTGCGCCCGGCTGATTAGCTAAGTGGATGGGCGGTACACCTAGCTAAATAAGTCAAGAGCGCTATGACCAAGCTAATTAAGCCAAGGCATGCTAAGACCGAGCTAATGAAGCCATACCTTCCTAAGACCATGCTAATGAAGCCATGTAAAGCTATGGCCATGCTAACTAATATCAGGCTAATTAACGCGACGTTAATTATAAGCACGCTAAGTAAAGTCATCCTAATTAGACCTTAATAATATGATGCTAATCAAGATCATGCGAATCAGGTTTATGTTAATTAGCTGCATACTAATCAATATCATGCTAATTGCACCCCATGTAATTATTGTCGTTTGAATTAAGACCTTACCAATCAAGACAAAACTGTTCAATATTATGTTAATTAAGTCGTGCCTAATTAGTCTAATCAAACTTAAGACCGAGCTGATGCGTTGTTTACTTCGAAGCGTATACCGAGCACACTAAGTAGACGACTGACTTAAAACGCTGGAAGAAGCTAGGTGATCACAAGCTTCTCTATGGCTCCAGCCTTGCACAAGTAGTAAAGGCTGACCAAATTATTTTAGGTACAAAGAAGCTGCTGCTTAGCGTCCACCGCATGAAACCTTTGACAGTCACACGGGCACCATGACAGTGACGAGTTGAACTGGGGCCTTCTCAGAATCAACGAGTTTGTACCCGAGTTCACGCGTCAATCAGTTTGATTGACAGACGCCCGCGGCGAAGATCGGGTCCACCCACCGCGTTTGCGCTTGCCAAGGAGCAGCGCTCACGCCGCAAAGCCAGCGAGCGGCATGATTCATCTATCAGCTTTATCGCGCAGACTGTGCACACACGCACGAAGAAATAAAAGTTATATCATCACGTGGCTGCGATGTCTCGCATTCAATTTCACCGCGCTCACGACGCACCACTCACAGCCGCGTTGCCGCCATGACGCGAGCGCCCCTGGTGACAACCTGTCCGTATATTAATCCGCAATATTTGATAGAAGCGAAACGAGCTGCACGAGAGTGCACCGTGTGCACCCTTGTTGCCTTCGAGAGTGGAAATTTCCATGCTGCGGGTGGAACGAAAGAACATGCCCGAAAGTGGAAGAACGCCCGCGAACACGCCCGTGGGAGGCGCAATGCTGAGTTGGCAAAAAGATAGCGCGACAATCACGCTGACGTCGCTGCACTGTTGAAATGTGGACTGAGTGGCGGCGCTGACGTGTTCGCACGCGGTGTTTCTTTGATTACCGCCGCAGATGCCCCACATGCGTTTTTGACGCCACGCTCGTTCATGTAGCCGTTTTTGTCAATGCTGCTATCACGCGCTCCGCTCTTTGTGCCATGACCGCCGCAGTGCGAGCTCGGAGCAAACTCGTGTGCCCGAGAAGCTCGGGCGATCCTGCATAGCAGCCAAAAATTCATACCCCCTTTCTTGAAGGAGGATGGTGAACGCATAGCTTTCTCCCATGCAAAGCCAACGGCCACGCAATCAACCCCAAAAATGCTGAGCAACCCGACGCGATGCATAAGTGATTTGATTGTTTGTTTATGATTTTGTTTTTGAACGTTGACGTTGAATGAAAACACTTTTAGTCAAGTTGCATAGCCTTTATTTTAGATCATGTAGCCGTTAATTACACGCAGACACTCGCGCTTTCACGGACGACTCTACACGCATAGGCGTGCGCACGAGGGGGGGCAGAGGGGGCAGCCGCCCCCCCTAGTCACCTAGGAGGGGGGCGCAAATTCTGTCCCATACATTGATTTAATAGGGAGGGGAGGCGCTGCGGCTCGGGGGGGGGGCGCAAAGTCAGCCCCATGCATTGACATAATAGGCAGGGGGGGGGCTCTGCGACGAACCTTCGCCCCCCTGAAGGGGAAACCCTGCGCACGCCTATGTCTACACGTGTACAGTATTGCCCCGTGACCACTGCGGCAGACGGCCAGAGGCTCTGCCATCGTAACGCGGCCAACTCCCAACGAGGTCAACGGCAAGCTACCTGCCTTCATCAACGCGAACGACTACGTGTACCCTCCGATGCCCGAAGGTATCCCCAAGCGGAGTGCCTTGGAGGCGCGACTGGTTGTGCCTTGACTGCCGTTCATGTGCATCCGGCGCCTAGACTCGCAGTCGCGGTCAGTGCGGCGTCATGGGCCGGATCGTACAGGTCGGCCCACTGTTAGGGGAACACGCGAGCGCGTGGCCAGCGCTCCGCGCAGCGCCATGCATGTCAAGCGGCGAAAAGCAACCGCATGCGCAGAAGTGCGAAGAAGGGGTGGTGCATGGCGATCGTCGTCTGCTTGCGAACCACCCCTTCGCTTTGCCTGCGCGCGGGGTGCAAATCGCTGCGGCAGGCAAAGCGAAGGGGTGGTTCGCAAGCAGACGACAATCGCCATGCACCACCCCTTCGCACTTCTGCGCATGCGGTTGCTTTTCGCCGCTTGACATGCATGGCGCTGCGCGGAGCGCTGGCCACGCGCTCGCGTGTTCCCCCTAACAGTGGGCCGACCTGTACATCATTCACACACACATGAACACACATGAACAGCAGTCGAGGTGTAACCATTAGCTCCTCCACAGAGTTCAGAATGGGGAGACCTTCGCGCATCCGAAGATAAACGTATCCGTTCACGGGCAAAGGCGTGCGCACGGTGGGGGGCCTTGGGGGCGAGAGGGGGGAGGGGGAGAGCGCAAAGCCAGCCCCATACATTGACATAATAGGGGGGGGGGGGGGCGAGAGAGGGC
>JALIZH010001415.1:0-163544 GCA_030522465.1 Rhipicephalus appendiculatus
GGCAGTAAATTGACGACCACGGTCACTTATTATCACTCGA
Organism: Rhipicephalus appendiculatus; assembly: GCA_030522465.1. NCBI lineage: Eukaryota > Metazoa > Arthropoda > Arachnida > Ixodida > Ixodidae > Rhipicephalus > Rhipicephalus appendiculatus. Next base: position 41 of record JALIZH010001415.1, read on the forward strand.
GGGGGCCCGTGCCGGAGGACGATGGAGTGGAGTATAAACTCGGACACCTGGGCTGCCGTGGCGGAGGATAAGGCTGCCGTCTCGCAATATCGCGTCATGTAGTCAGCACATACTAGTATCCACTTGTTCCCTGCTGAAGAACGCGGGAACGGACCGATCAAGTCTATGCCGACCTTTTCAAAAGGAGTGCTGGGTGGCGTTATTGGCTGCAAGTAACCGACCGGAGCTGAGGTAGGTCGCTTGTGGCTCTGACATTTTGTACAACTAGCCACATAGGTGTCAACTGTTTTGCGCATTTGGGGCCAGTAGAATCGGTCTTTGGTGCGACTTAGAGTTCGCGCGGTCCCTAAGTGACCAGACGTCGGGTCGTCATGCGTAATACGCAGAACAGATGTATGAAGAGAATCGGGAACCACCAGTAAGAAGCGAGCGCCCGTCGTTGATAGGTTCCTCTTGTAAAGAAGACCATCTCTGATGCAAAATGGGCCTTCGGGTACCGAGCCTTGCGTTGGAGGGAAAAGGTCTTTCAAGCTGGGGTCTTTGCGCTGCTCAGCAGCGAAAGTTAATGCGTCGGGAAAGTCAGCTGACAGGGAGGCGATAAGATGGTCAAAGTTGTCAGCTTCACACTCTGTCGTAGGTTGTGGCATCCTAGAAAGGCAATCTGCGTCAGCATGTCGGCGGCCACTTTTGTACGAAATAGTGAACACATATTCTTGTAGACGAAGGGCCCATCGAGCGAGACGCCCGGATGGGTCACGAAGGTTGACCAGCCAGCCCAGGGAATGGTGATCTGTGACGATGGTAAACGGGCGACCGTAAACGTAGGAGCGAAACCGCTGCACGGCAGATACTACTTCGAGGCATTCCTGCTCAGTTACAGTGTAGTTGCGTTCAGGCTTGCTTAAAGAACGGCTTGCGTACGCTACGACATGTTCTTTGCTGCCAGAGCGCTGAATGAGAACGGCACCGATGCCGACACCACTTGCGTCTGTGTGAATCTCTGTTGGAGACGAAGGATCGAAGTGCCGAAGTATTGGCTGTTGAGTTAAGAGAAACTTCAGATGGCGAAAAGCGGCATCACACTCGGGGGTCCACTGAAACGGAGTGCTCCTGCGTAGAAGATTCGTCAGGGGGTGACAGATATCCGCGAACCTGGGTATGAACCGCCGGAAATATGAGCAGAGTCCTACGAAGCTACGAAGCTGTTTCACAGATTTAGGTGGTTCAAACGATGCAACGGCTGCTGTCTCCTGTGGGTCTGGTCTTATGCCATCTTTATCCACGAGATGTCCTAACACTAAAGTTTGGCGCTCAGCAAAATGGCACTTTTTTGAATTTAACACAAGCCCAGCCTTTTCAATACAGTCGAGCAACCGATAGAAGCTGGAGAAGAAGAGGAGAACGACGACGCTGCTCCTGCGATCACCACTGTCTATGTGCCCCTGTTCTTATTAAACACCCCTTTAACCCTTTCTGTGTGCGTAACAATATGAAGGCCGTCAACCACTACGACAGTCATCAGAGTCATGGCCGAGAGCACAGAGAGGCTGCTTAGCAATGGCTAGGCAGGTGGTGTCTGTCACCCAGGTTGACCCCATTCCTTGATCTTGCTTGCATGTGTTTGGAGGGGGCTTAGTCCGTCCCTCCTTCCCGCGTCCTACACCACCACAGCGCATGCGCGTCCCCTCCCCCCCTCTCTCTCCTACGCTCACCCCCTTTCTCTCCTCTAGGAGGAGGAAGGGAAACAAGCGGAAGGAGAGGGAGGTTAGCCAGTTCTTGGACCGGCTGGCTACCCTGTGCTGGGGAAGGGGGTAAGGGGGAGTAAAAGATGATACAAAAGGGATGTTACAAGAAAAAAACAAAAAAAACAAAAAAAAAAAGACAGGAAGAGAATGAAAAATAAAGGAAGAAAAAGTCTTAAAGTCTGTCCCTCAGACCAGTTGCACGCAAAAAACGTAATAATGCTTTCAAAGCTTCCTGGGCTGAGGATGGACTTGGCCAGTGACCCAGAATTCTTTCTTCCGACAAAGGGCGATAATCCAGTCTATCTAGTGATTCGGTAAGTCATTGTCTTGGAATCCTCTACTCTACGGAGCGGCCCCCGCGTCCCTCACCCCCAACAGCGCATGCGTGTCCCCTCCCCTATCCTCTCCTACGCTCACCCCCTTCCTATGCTCTAGGAATCATCTACTCTACGGAGCGGCTACCGCGTCCCACACCCCCACAGCGCATTCACGTCCCCTCCCCCTCTCTCTCTCCTACGGTCCCCCCCCTTCCTCTCCTCTAGGAATCCTCTACGTAGCGGCGCGCACGACAGGTGGTGTGACAGCTGCATACTCCGCTGGGGGCGCCACGGTAGTTCCGCGGTATGAAAATGACGGAGCGCGCGCGCCTTAATCTCTCTCCTGTGCAGCGCCGCGAAGAGCGCCCGGACCACTGCCGTGAAATGAGAGCGGCGACGTTCCTCCCGCTCAAGCTAATTATCTCCCCGCTGCTTCGCATCCACACATGGTTCCCTTTAGCGGGAGATGGGGAATTTTTTTTATTGTTCAACAACGCACAGGAGAAATCTGCCACCGGACCTTGCAGGTCCAGAGACCGTGCCTATATATACGGGGTGGCCAGTGAACGGTTGTGCAGCACGAGCAGTCGGTTTTTTCAACCAAGACTCGCTAGCAGACGCTGCCTGCGTCGGCGTTGCGAGGCGAGAGAGGGGCGGAGCGTAGGGGAGGAGAGAGGGGGGGGACACGCATGCGGAGTGGGGGTGTGGGCGCCGCGGGATGGGATGCCTAGAGGACAGAGGGGGGGGAACGTAGGAGAGAGAGGGGGAGGGGACGCGCATGCGCAGTGGGGGGTGTGGTTGCCGCGGGCAGGGATGCCTAGAGGAGAGAGAGGGGAGGAGGTTTTTTGTACCTTTTTAAAGGGTTTGCGCATGCTCAGTAAGCGTGGTCAGGATTTACTATCAAGCGAGTTCCAACGGCGCCCTTTAAGACTGGAGTACGCCTCAGCTTTGATGTCATGTAGTACTCGTGAGTCTTCTTGAGGAGAGAAAGATACGACAACTTCTGGTGAAGTGATGTATTTTATATTCGGATTACCCGTTCGGATTAAAAGAAAAGATAACGGCGGCGCGCAGATGTTATTGCGCTGCGGTGGCGGCGGCATCGTGATGATTCTTGGGACTACGGCAGCGCCGCCGAACGGCAAGAACAAAATAGGTGGCCGCGGCGGCACGGCGAGGCGGCGTACACGTGTAGACTTGGTTTGCCACTAAGAGGTAACGTGTCTCTCTTTAAAGATGCATTTTGACTCTACGGCGACGTAGCAGGAATCATACACGTGAATGATAGCTGCTTGGCCGTCACAATAATGCTGTCGTCAAAGTGATGGGCCCCCCACACTATAGTCTGTTTCTATTGGAATACAGGAAAACGAGTTAAATAACGAGCGTGGGTAAATACATGAAGGCCACAACTGAAAGGACATGCTTATGTCAGTTTCGTTATGATCATGATCAGCAATAATGATCGAGCTGTTGAACGCGCGTGAAGAGCACATATAATTGCGTCAGGAAATTGAAGTGTGGCGCACTTTAGGGGCGCTGGCTAGCGTATGCTGTCGCATGTTGTCGTCGTCTCATGTAGCTTGGCGGAACGCTGCCAAAAAACCGCATATAGCACAGCCTTCTGTAGCATATCGAGCGCGCGCCTGCGCCAAGGAGAAGTCTTCTTCCTCTTGTTCTTGGAACACCTTGATGATGATATCAAGTACGAAGCACTTTAGGTGCCCGGGCTGTCGTATGCTGTCGTATGCCGTCGTATGCTATCGTCGCTTGGTATAACGTAGGCAAAACCACGTATAAAAATAAAAAAAGGAAGAAAAATAGAACTAAATAGAAATTAATAAAGAAAAAAAAAACAAACAGAAAAACTGGAAAAGAGAAAAAGAAAGAAAGAGAGGAGGCAAGAAAGAGAAAACCGAAGAGAAACAAAGAAGGGTGCCCAGCTCCGCACTTCCTTCGGGCTTAGCATCCCCAGTGCGGAGCTGCCTTAATTTTTTTAAACATACAGCAGCACAGAGTTTCTATCTTTTGTGTGACGTGATAAAAATGTTGAGCCCGGGACTGCTACGTCCACAGCGTAGAGAAAGACGTGCATATTCACATTAACAAAGAATTTTTTTTTCTCAAGAATGACCTTAAACATGCGTCGCAAAAGTAGGTTATACATGCGGACAGGTTATTGGAATGGTCACTAGACGCTGACCTTTCAATCGATTAACAATGTTCACCTTTATTGATACCGTTCAGTGACAGTGCAGTTCCGAAGGTAATTTCAAACGCGAAATTCACCTGAAGGAATGTGGAGGATCGAGAAATACGAAACAGCTGTCTGTCAAAATACTTTAATTCACGCATGTGCACCGAACCATTTGATGAGCCACTTATTGAGTTAAGCGACGTCATTTGTTTCACGATCCTTGCTCGTGTTTCCTTTGGCGGGAGTGGATCCGGCATTCCAAGTAGCGAGGATAAAAACAAGTTATCATAAGCAGGTGCTGCCTTCGTGACACTCTCTTTGTGAAGTGTTTAGGAAAATATTATTTCACTCCTGTACGATTTTTTCTGTGGTTTGGCTTCGCGTGATTCAGAATTCATTCGGCTAAACACGCCTGAGTTTACGCCTATTTCACCACGGCTTGATCCGAAAGTAAGCTACAAAAATGGAGCTGTCAAATACATTACTTGTCTTTATCCTGACTGGTTTCCTTTTACATCTGCGTGCCTCTTGTGCCACGTGTTTGTGAAAGGAATAATAATACCTGAAGTTCTACGTCCCAAAAACCGCGATATGATTACGAAGGACGCCATAGTGGAGGGCTTCGGAAATTTCGACCATCTGGTGTTCCTTAACGTGCACTGGCATCGCAGAGTACACGGGCCTCTATAGCATTCGTCTCCATCGAAATACGACCGCCGCGGCCGGGATCGAACCCACGACCTTCGGGTCAGCAGCCGCGTACCGTAACCACTAACCACCGCGGTAGAGGTTTGAGAAAGGAAGTGAACCGATGTAAACCAGCATGTTTCATAGACTCATAGGAAGCGTGAAAAATGCGCGTTACCTTTCGTTTTTTAGATGCGAAGCATCTAATGCTCGGGGCTTTGTCCGTCCCTCCCGCGTCCCCCCATCCCGCGTCCGGCCACTTTCATGAAGTAGAGAAGCACCTATTATGCGAACCAGAACACTGTAGTAATATGAAGGCCGTCAACCACTATCACAGTCATCCGAGTCATGGCCGAGAGCACAGAGAGGCTGCTTAGCAATGGCTAGGTAGGAGGTGTCTGTCGCCAGGGCTGGGCAGTATCGAAGATACATGTATCTCAGATACTATCTTAGATACTCTTCGGGTATCTTGTATCTGTATCGCGATACGTCTCGCGAAACGAGTATCTGTATCTGTATTTCAGATACATTCAATAATGTATCGTGTATCTTAACATACAAGATACTGCTATAGAAAAGCCACCATGCGACACAACAAACGTCGGCTGAACTCTGCTTCTCAAGCTGATACTGCTGCCACTAAGCCACCTCAATAAAGCTGACGACAGTGATATTCATTTGTCTTTCCGCCATAGTGTTCCAGTGAGCATAGGAAATAAGGTCTATACGCGTCTTTCTGGTGGAGCAGAGTCCCGTGATGGCGCTCGAGCCATCTCGTCAAAAATAAGCGTGCGAACGTCTACGTGCAGCCGACCTTTTGTTTCTCGATGTTTTCTTTCTTTTTAGCAGTGTCGGTGCCATGAACCTTGTTTGTAGCCACGCTACTGTGCTGCGTACTCTAATGCGTGCGGAGTCTCTCGCTCAAATTGGGTTGCGGCAACCAGGGCTGGGCAAAGATACTTTAAAATTGTATCGCGATACGATACAAGATACTCAGGCAAGAAGTATTGGAGATACAGATACAAGATACTACCGCAACAATTGTATCCGATACGATACTTGCCAATTGTATCTTAAGATACTTCGATACATTCGCAAATTTGTTCTTACAGACCCCCATAATCTAGTAGCGAACGCCTATGAACAAGGAGGTCTGCTTGAAACTCATAAATGTGACCAATTTCATTTCATTTTAATGAAATGTCTGTTAGTATCTCAAAAGTATTATCCTCCTTGGTCAAAGTACATTAGTTTACTTCCTAAAGAACTTATTAAGGTTTGTTTTAGCTGCTTAACAGGACAGCTTTCTAGACCCTTCGCCGACAGCGGTTCTTGCTAGTAATTTCTGTAATTGATGGGAGTCCCTGCGGAGCTTGCCGTCTATAGCTATCGAGTTGCCATCAACCACACGAGCTTCAGTAAGAAGCATTCGCACGATGGCACGAATAACGGTGTGAAGTTTTACGTTGTCCATGAAAGACCGTTTATGCAATACCGAATTACCGGTATACAGCAGCAACAATACTGGTAGCACCATTTTTTTGTGATGCATTGTGTATACGTAGAGCACATATAATTGCGATTACTTTCCATAATGTTATCTGCTGGCGCAAAGCGTTCGTTATCTGTATACTCACAAACGTGCAATCATTTTTTCTTCAACAAGACAACATGTGTACCCCAGAAACGCCTCAGACCTATTGTATTGTCACGTGGTTGTGACTATGAAAAAAGCGGCGGTGACTGTAATAGATACGAACCTCTTTATTGGGCTAACTTGTACGCAGAAAAGTAAGTAACTCGAAGTAAAAGCAAAGCGCGCTGTACTCTGATAGCAGCAATAAATGTCGTCGGCCTTCGGTAATCTGATCATCGGCAGAACTCGTTTTATACACGAGCGATCGCACCTTCCAGCGTTATGGCAGGCGCTCGCATAAGCTCCCGAATGAACTAGAGTACGCGCGTACTGCGCGTAATCCTAATAATAATTGTGGAGTTTTTACGTCCCAAAACCCCGATATCATTATGGGGGGAGTATGGGGGGATTATGGGGGGAGGGGGGGGGGCAGTCTCGGGATTCTGAAACATTGCGACGCGGCTTGCACCGAGCGGTGATAAGTTTTTTGTGGCTTAAACCCGATTAAACCAAAATAAAAAAAATAAAAGTGCGTGGCAGTATAGTTGCACGAATCGTCGCAGGACGTGGCCGCTATTCACGCTATTGCCACGTATAGCTCCGGTTACCTGGCAATTAGTAATAGTGAAAAAATATGGAGGCCTAAAAAATAAAAACAATAGTAAACAGTAGCAGAAATAAAGCAGGCAGTTAAAAGTAACGATAAAACACTGAGCTTCTTTTGGCTGCACTTCAGAAAAGACACATTGCAGTCACCAGAACGAAAAAAAAAACAGTTGAGAGCACTAGGTAATGTATGGGATGCAAAAGGAGGACCACTAAGAAAGTACTCGTACAAACAATCATATGATTTCAAGAGCTCTTTTTGAATAGAAATAGCAGGAAGAAAATGATATTGTACACCAAGATATCGTCTCATAGGTAAACGCTTGTTTTATTAGATCTAGCATCGGTAAGGGTGGTGATACATCTAGAATCTTATTTGTGCATAAGACAATCGTATGTAATTCTAACTGACATCCACAAGATACTTCGAAACGCTGATGTGTGAAAGCCACGAGATGCAAAGCAACCCTGTGCTTCAGATTTTGTACTGAAGTACCACGCACGAGAAAGGCATCGTAATATGTACGATCATTGCCGTACGCATTGTGGTACGCGCCACTGGTAAGTGGCTAAGGGTAAGTGTCATGGCACCAGTACAACTAAAAAATGCCCCCACCTCCCCGAAGGGAATCGTGAGGAAATGCGAATGCACCGACTTCTGCCATCGCCTTGAGAGGCGCCCAGCCAGCGAACGGTCGAGAGTGAGGCGCGAGCGGACGGGAGAGTGGGGCGCAGGGAGGAGAGAGAGTGAACGGCGAGAGAAGGAGCGGCGAAGCACTGCACCTACCCTCTCCTACACTCTCTCGCACCACATGCTCCGGTTGCTAGGGGCGAGGATAAGCGCGCGCGCCCGCAGCTGTTGCTATGGGAGAGGGAGTGAGAGCGGAGAGGCGCGCGGACAACGCCGGATGCGCCTGACATAGCCCGACTAAGAAATGCATTCGCATTTAAAAGGGAAAACGAAAGGCACGTGGGCAAGCGCGCGAACGTTCGGCAAGCGCGCGAACGTCTATGTTCGCGCGCTTGTTTCTGTCCAGACTACGCGTGCGCTGTTATGTTGCTCTGCCTCATCAAAAGGGTCGCGCACATCTCATCACCTGCCCTCACTGGTGGACTGTGTCGGAAGGATAAAATTATGTCACTGCCCTTAGTTTTATTCCGGTGGCAGTGTGGCACCAGTGCCAACTTGAGAAGCGGAGTTCAGTCAGCGATTATTGTTTCGCATGGTAGTGTTGCGATAGCAGTATCTTGTATCTTAAGATACACGATACATTATTGAATGTATCGGAAATACAGATACAGATACTCGTCTTGCGAGACGTATCGTGATACAGATACAAGATACCCAGAGAGTATCTAAGATAGTATCTCAGATACATGTATCTTCGATACTGCCCAGCCCTGGCGGCTACAGTGTTCTTATTGAAGTTTGTCTTGCTTTGTTACGCAGTGTTACGTGCAGTGTTACGTGGTGCTTTGTTACAAATACTCAAAAATGCAAGAATGGGGGTTGCTTTGCGTCTCGCTGCTTTAACACAGAGATTTCACAGATCTCGTCGATGTAAGCTTGACTTGCACACTATGTGGCTTATATGCAAATTAGATTATAACAACCGTCCCACCACCGGTGTCAATGCTATATGCAATAGAACAAGCATTTGCGTAACAGATACTTTGGCGTACGGTGTCTGTTCTTCGTGCTAAATTATGGAAGAAGGTTTTTAATGATAGCTTGATTGTTAGCCCAAGTGGTCTCTTTGCCGTCCTCCATTTGCATTCCACACATTACCTAGGCCACTGTGTAGTTTTTTTCCCGCTTGTTAACTGTTATAAGTCTCCTGTAACCTCCTCCTCTATTCCTTCTCTTACTTATTCGTACTTTTAAGTGTCTGCGTCATTGTTACTATTTATATACCTACATTCCATGTGAGCGTACTGTTCAGGCAATGTTAGGGCAAAGGTAAAATAATTTGAGTGTGCCTAGTGCTTACAGGAACGAAAATTCTGCTTACCATTTAATAAAAGAGCAAAACTGAGTTTACCTTATAATAAAGAAAATTATAACAACAAATCTTAAAGACAGGGGGATTTTAGAAACATAATACCAAGTACTACAGTTTTCTCATTCGGGCCCTTTAGTGCTATTTTTCGTAGGCACTGAGTTTTTTTTGTATGTCCTTAACACCTTAGTTGACGATACATCATGCTCTATTTTCATAGCTTTCAGGAGTGCCACTTGTATCGTGTTAATAAAGGGTGTCACGTAACTTGAACCAAATATTTGCAAAGAAGAAGTTAACCTCAACCGAATAAAAGCAACGATGTGGTTTACCGCCATGTGGCTCTCATTAAGGTATTTTTATATTGCGGTTAATTTGAAGTTATAAGTTTGAAGTTTATTCATAAGTCTTGTGATATATATATTTTTTGCATGGCGATTGAACAATCGGAGGTCCCAAAGAACTGTCGGGGGGGACCTCCTAACAAAAAGTAAACAGTGCATTTCTTAACTTAGATGAAAAATGTAAGAGCTCTGTTATTTATTTCGGGGCCAAGTGCGTTTCTTTACGTTTTATAGGGCATTCTAAAACGACAGATCTGACTTTTTGTGGAAAGGTACATGCTATAGTAGCGATTCTTCCGCCGTTTAAAGAGAGCCGGAGAAATATGACCATGTTGCGGCGCTCGTACGCTATATGCATATATTTTGCTGCAGCGCTCAAAGACGTGCTTCGAGCGACACAACCGGCAATCGAACCGCGGCGAAATGAGCGGCCGTGGCTTAGGCATCGGCTCCACAGCGCGTCAAAAATTCTGACCGGCACACACGGCAAAGAAACACCATCGTCCCTGAGAAGCGACAAGCTGACGGTCCGCGCGTTCGGTTGTTTCGCTCCAAGCGCATTTAAGAGCGCTGCAGTACGATAGCGCATGAGCGCAGTCAGGTGGCTTTATTTGATATTTCGTGTGCTTTCTTTAAAAGCCAGAAAATATTTCCGATGACGAATGTACGCCGCGAAAAAAACAATTGCTTCGGTCATTTTTAAATGCGTTCTACGATGTGACGAAGCACACTCTGCCCGTGAAACATCCTATTCTTATGTGAAACACCCTGTGTACTTATTCACAGACATTTTTAAAGACGATAGTCTTTCTTAGGATACCTCAACGGAGAAATTTTGGTCTGTCTGTCTGTCTGTTTGTCTGTTTGTCGGCACGTCGCACGATTCAGCGGCTGGCCAAAGTTTGACTGCTTTCTGAACGCCCAGCCAACTTGATCAGTCTTTTTTGTGCATACTTGTGAACATTGTCGATCAAAAAAGCAAATATTACGCATATCGGAGGCGCAACAACAATACGGAAGTATTAAGTGGTGTGTTCTTTTATAGAAAATACATAGATACTTAATTCTGAAGACCCTAGTGTTTCTTAGGCTGCGCTGAAAATGCGGGCTGCCTTGCAAAAGCGAAGAGCCGTCGTCTATCTCCGAGGTCGCGCGAAGTGCCGCGTGTTTCATCCGCCGCGCGATAGCTGGCGCAGTCTGCCCTCGTCGCTGCAAACAAGAGAATCTCTTTTCGTGGTCGCTCTGCGCGCCTTCTCAGCTTTTTACACGCTGCCAAAAACACCGCGCTTGCGGCGAGAAGACGCTTGGTCATGCCAGGACGGAAATGGTCGAGAACAGCATCACAGGTGGCCGCGGATGAGACCGGCAGAAGACTATCGTCTTTCGATGACATTTGCAGCGAAGCACGCAGATACGCGGCCAATTTTTTAAAGACGATAGTCTTTCTTGGGATACCTAAACGGAGAAATTTTGGTCTGTCTGTCTGTCCGTCTGTCTGTCTGTTTGTCTGTTTGTCGGCACGTCACACGATTGAGCTAGTTGGCCAAACTTTAACCCCCTGCCTTACGACCTCCAATCATGACCAAGGAGCAAGGGTTCATACGGGTGAGCGTGGGCAATTAAAAATCAAATATTACGCATACCTGAGGCACAACATCAATACCTTAGTACTATTCACAGTGTTCCTTTAAAACAAAATCTATAGATACGTAATTATAAAGATCCTAGTGTTTATTACGCGGCGCTGCTGTGTACAAAACAAGTCTCCGCCCAGTGATTTAACTTCGACGCTGTGGCTGGCTGTGGTGCTGCCACCTGGCAGCAGCATTGTTCAACACAAGCCGATGTTCCCCGGTAGCGCTGTAGATGGCGTCCTCTTCTGTTTTATCAATGCCAGCCAGATGCGGCTGATTCTTCGTAGAAGAGCGCTGTCTCAGGCAAGGCAAAACATATATGGCCGCTTGATGAAATACGACCCACTCTACAAGACATGATCAGAGAACGCAGAGAAAAGACCGACGACCAAATTTCAGCGGAGAAACGCCGGCGTCCGTCTAAGCGCGCCCGGAAAACGTCCGAAAAACGAGCCCAGCGGCTAGCCCGGCTATTAAATTGTGGTACTCATGCCGCTCATGCAGTGCAGTCGGCACAAGACTATCGTCTTTCGACGACATTTGCAGCGAAGCACGCAGATACGCGGCCAATTTTTTATTGCGGAATCGCCTTGCTATTTGACTTAGGTATATTCGCTTTCCTTTCTTTAGGTCCCTGTAAAGTCCTTTTTTTCTGTGTTACAAAAAAGCAGGTAAGCAGGTTCGAAGTTGCAATAGTGTGATAGCAGCGATATCCTGCGACGCTTTTTGCCACGTAAAATACATCTGGGAAACTTCTGGGCGAAGTTCTCTCGGAGAGGAAATGGTAAAAGATTGCAGGTTAGTGAATATGCTGCTAACGAACACTTTACGCAATGTAGAACATGAAAAATCACTGCAGTTTTAAGTCCTCAGTGAACAGTGAGCGCCGACTCGGTAGTTATCGTCTTCACATGATGCTTCACAAAAAAATATCGCTACCAGCATTGTCGCTGCTCTAACCTGAAGGTGATGCGGTACTACGAAAACGGCAATACGCTTACGGATAAGGTAAGACTCTGCACCGGTATTTGTGCCATCTTGCGGAGGCTTCTTATTGAAGTTCTTGCAATTAGACGGCAACCCACTGGCTGGTCGCCAAGTAGAGCAGCGACACCCATCAAATACAAAAGTGTCAAGTAAACGAATGCCAATAACTTGTGTCGCAATGAAACTAATATACATTAAACAAGAAAAACATAACTTTCGGGATTCAAACATATATTTCATTAAAATAAACAAAGTTGGTCGAAATTAACACATTTTCAAGCAAACACTTCTGTACATAGGTATTTGCAGCGTCATTATATAGATCTATAATAGCAAACTTACAAATGTATCGAAGTATCTTAAGATACAATTTGGAAGTATCGTATCGGATACATTTATTCCTGAAGTATCTTGTATCTGTATCTCCAATACTTCTTGCCCGAGTATCTTGTATCGTATCGCGATACAATTTCAAAGTATCTTTGCCCAGCCCTGTCTGTCGCCCAGGTTGACCCCATTCCTTGATATTGCTTGCATGTGTTTAGAGGGGGGCTTAGTCCGTCCCTCCTTCCCGCGTCCCACACTACCAGAGCGCATGCGCGTCCCCTCCCCCCCTCTCTCTCCTACGCTCACCCCTTTTCTCTCCTCTAGGAATCCACTACTCTACGGAGCGGCCCCCCGCGTCCCACATCCCCACAGCGCATGCGCGTCCTCTCCCCACTCTCTCCTCTAGGAATCCTCTACTCTACGGAGCGGCTCCCGCGTCCCACACCCCCCACAGTGCATGAACGTCCCCTCCCCCCTCTCTCTCCTCTCCTACGGTCCCCCCCCCCGTCCTTTCCTCTAGGAATCCTCTATGGAGCGGCGCGCACGACAGGTGGTGTGACAGCTGCATACTCCGCTGGGGGGCGCCACGGTAGTTCCGCCGTATGAAAATGACGGAGCGCGCGCGCCTCATTCTCTCTCCTGTGCAGCGCCGCGATGAGCGCCCGGACCGCTGCCGTGAAATGAGGGCGGCGACGTTCCTCCCGCTCAAGCTAATTATCTCCCCGCTGCTTCGCATCCACACATAGTTACCTTTAGCGGGAGATGGGGAGTTTTTTTTCTACGAAGGCGACAGCAGCGCTATCATTTCTTTTGCTTCCTAATGTTCCTTTTGTTCTCTATGTTCCTGCAGAAGGACTTGTTTTTGGGCTAGTTGGTGTTTGCTTATAATCATGATGTAGCGCGAAAAGACACAACGGACACAGAGAACCACAAACCACAGGCGCTACTAACAACTTTAATGAAAAATTGAAGACACACAGAAGATATATGCTGTTCCAAACGCGCAGGCGCGAAAGTGACATCCGGCAGGCTACAGGGGGGCGCTAGACAAAGATTACATATCAACAGTACGATTGAAAAAACGCATATTCCGCAGCAAACAAGACAACAGACGTCTGACTAACACAATCATTACCTTTTTCTTTGATAAAAAACACTTCTAAAAGTTCTCGTGCTGTTCTATCTTTACTCCTACCCAGGATCTATGTTCCTGTTCGACAGGCAAGCGTCAGCGTAACTGGAAATTTAAATTTGTCGGAGACTGCGTGCTTGAAATGCCGGTTAATATACTGTTCTACCAGCCTCATACCGGGCATGCACGAATGCAGGCAAGGCTGCGTAGTGCTTCCAATATGCTGCCCAATCCAGTGGCCTGCCAATGCCTTGCCATACATAGACTTGTGCCTTCGTGGACGTTGGCTGACGTTGAATAACACTACTAAAGGTGCGAGAATCACCGGAGAAAAGGAGCACCTCAGCTGTCTCCTTCTCTTTATCCTGCTATGCGTCGCCACTGGCTCTTAGTGAGCCGTTGTGATCATGGCGACGTATAGTGTACTGCCCGTCGGTCATAACTACTATAGTCATGCCTCTACTCCACACGCAAGCGGTTGCGGCACAAAACCACCACCCAGGCCATAGGAGAATCCGCTCCCAAGTGAGTGACGGGGGTGGTGTACTACACTCCAATACCTTAAGACGCAGCATAAATTCTCTACTTACGTCCGCTAACAAACAGTAACCCTGGATGCCCTTAATCGCGATACAGAACGCTCATAGCATGGCAGGGAGAAGGATGAACCGAACGCACGTAACGCAGATTGGAGCGCGTTTCTGCCGACGCGCGGATCGGAAGCTGGACCGTGCAAATAGTTGCTGTTCATGTTTCAATCAAGCGGATTTGACCTTCGACTACCCGTCTACCCGCAAGCCTACAACGCACATCTTACACGTAATAAGGAACGTTCAATCGCTGAATGCTGTCATGCGTCAACTTTTATATATGATGGGTCCTTTAGTGGCATGAACAGTCAGTGGTACTCCTGATTTTCTTCGAGGCACTTCCGGTCCAGCGCCAACATCCGGTTTTGCGAATAATCAGAAAGTTTTGTAACAATAATATTCGCACGAAATCGATGGTTCTGGTTGAGGTTAATAGTTATATTGGATACGTGCAACATCGGAGCATAAATTGCTCACGATAACGGGCAGTAACTGTCACGGTAGTTAAAGAAAATTAATTGACTGAATTCATTGATAGAGCAGACTGTTTTCTTGTGGGCAGCTGGGAACGCTATGACACCTGGTGGAGCAGATATCAACCACTTGCTTCTTTATGCGTGACCTGCGAGATCCATTTCGACAGCGCGACGAAACATAAAGTTAACCCGAGTTATATTAAGGCACATGAACGGTGACGTTTAAGCGCCGATACCAGACACCAAAGTGAAGTATCAAGTTTCCTTCCAATATTTTAGCAACGCCATTGCTTACACGAGGGTTGGAAAATTTCAGCGAACGTGGTGTTCTGCCCCGCCCGCAGTTTCTCCCATAGGCTTCGTACCGTTACCACTGATGCGGCCAAAGTGGAAGTGGCAGGGCCAGTATCAACTCCCATTTTGAGTCTCTTGAAGTCCGCGATATAATTTATATGACTGCTAACGACGGGACACGTGGTACCATTACTCAAGCATTTATTCTAAAAATCTTCCAACTCGGCCAGCAGAAACAAATATAATGATGCCCGTAACAAAACAACGGGTTACCCATTTCTCGATCTCAACACGGGAACAATACGACAACGTGGTATAATTAACACACCGGCTATGCTACAGAATAGTTCCACTGAAGTAGACAAACACGAAAAAATCAACGACTTTTATTTATTACCGAATAATGTGCCTAGAAACTGCCAGTTGAATCATTAATGAACAATGCAATATTGTTAGCTAATATACAACAGATGCAATGGAGAAGCAAGATGCTGAACACGCCTGTAAATAAAAATGCTTAGAGGGGCTTTGGAAAACCACCCTGAAATATAATGAAATAACCTTGCTCTTGGACAGTGTTTTTTGACAAATCTTCTACCAGAAACAAGGTTTTTCTGTTTTCCGGCTATTATTTCCTCTCCCCCCCCGCTAAAAACACACACACACACACCCAGACACACACACCCAGACACACACACACACACACGCACACGCACGCACGCACGCACGCACACACACACACACACACACACACACACACACACACACACACACACACACACACACACACACACACACACACACACACACACACACACACACACACACACACACACACACACACACACACACACACACACACACACACACACACACACACACACGCACGCTCTCCAAGTCACACAGAGCCTCTGGGCAAGGAGGTAATGATGGCAGGAGGGCGATGCGCTTCACAAAAGGTTAAGTCGCCGCACGTTATGACCGTTAGCATTTTCATTTTCTGAATTTATTCCCTTCACAATATTGGCTTATGCTGCTGGACCATACATGCGCAACGCTGGCATTCACCTAAAATCGTAAGCAGCTGCTGTACTTACACTAGGTCCTATGTGGACTCCGAGACCGAGCGCCGGCTCGGCGTTGACACCGAAAGCCATTCAATTTTTCCCATTCCTGTATCGCCTGCTTGCTGCCCACGGTAAGGTACGTTCACTGCGTAGGTGGTGTCGGCATCGCCAAGGATTGAACAAGCCATTTTTATCTGATTTTGAAACAAAATTGTGGAATACTTGCTGCCTGCACTGAAACATCATTTGGAACATATGTCCACAAGACCCTTGATTACAAATCAGGGCCCCTTTAACATTATCACCGACAAATTTAGCCCAGCGGTGAACGAACACTACGGGTACAACTTTTGGAGACGAGGGCATGTGATGTCGACAACATTGAGGCGTTGGGGATAATACTTGGTATGAAGCGTTATGGCTTTCTTACGTGTTCTTATTCTGAGCGGTGGTAGTCGCTGAAGGTGCATTCTAAAGTCGAGAAAGGGTATCATGTGGTCAAAAAACACATCTGGAGTAAAAACAAATAATGAAAGCGAACGATCATTAAGCCAAGGAAAGTTTGGGGACATTATTTGGGGTTTCCTAACTGTAATGTAATGATTGTCACTTCAGTTGATAGTCGTTAAAGTGGACGAAAAATCACCTTTTCCGTAGGTAGGATCGGAACCCATACTCTTCGAATTACGCGCACGATGCTCTACCATTTGGGCTAAAATTGAAGGCACTCCCCCGCCCACCTTTTGTAGGGTGTGTGCTTAGTACCCATGAGTGTTAGCCAGCGCCAGCCGTCGCCAAGGCGGCAGGTCTGGAAGGCTTTTTTTGCCAGATATCGTCATGGGGCACGTTCTCTTCGCACGAGGTGGCGGCTGACCAACTACGAAACCGCAAATAATGTCCGCTATGCTTTCTTTGGCCTAATTGTTTGTCGGTTTGATTAGTTGTGTATACAGAAAACGAACCCCTTGGACAATTCCCCGACTTTTGTAAGTCCGGAGTGAAAGTGAGGCCTGGGAAGTTGGTCCATAGCAGGCTGAATATACTATCAAATTAAAATAAAAAAAACCAAATGCCGCCATCCTACCCTGCGAGAGTGAATGTCCAGCGAAACTGTATCAAACACCGCGTATGATGATGGGATGAGGGGGTGGGGGGGTGTCGGTTCATTATTGCTTTAGAGCAGGGGTCCCAAACACGCGGCCGGCGGGCCGCATGCGGGCCGCGAGGCTCTCGGTTGCGGCCCGCGGCCCGCGCATGACTTTCATCACCTCAATTTTTTTTTTTATTTTCTTATTAATTATGTTCGCGAGCTACAGAGGCCTGACTGGTTTGAGGCATTTACTCCTTGAGACATCCCATGCGTTCCCCTTCTTTTGGAACATAACCGTGAAACAAAAATTACATATTTCTGATAGGGCGCCCAGATTTGAGTCATTCGGGAGATCGGTAGCCGCTTGTTGTTCGAATCCTCGCACCCCATATCCTTTAGAAATGACCTGTATATCAGGTATAAGAAAAGTTTTTTTTTCAAATGACAGTGTTTTCTAGCAAACTGTACACCCCCCCCCCCCCCCCCACCCACTCCCCCCGCTGCTACCTTCTTTACTGCCCCGGCCCCTGTGGGACTTCATGGCGTGACTGCGGCCCGTTGGCTGGGGGTGAGTTTGAGACCCCTGCTTTAGAGTAATGGCAGGGATAATCCCTTTGTGGTAGCTTTGGTAGACCTTGATTGGCTCCGCGACCATTTTCAGCAAGACGAATTTATTCCTTTGGTGGAACATTGTATCCACGCTCTTTTTCTGGTGTGTTTCATTTCTATGTTCTACCCAGGGCAGTGTTAGAATGAACTGAACGAGATTCTGAACGGGTTTTCCTCTTATATATGGCAGCGGGAAACACACGCGGGGAGAGGGAAGGGCCGTTTGACGTCATTCGGAGCCCTCGCGTCAAGTGTAATGCAGCTGCAACTAACTCCATACCGGGAATGCGTGGAAGGGTGTTCCCGTTGTTCACAGGTGCCTTATCATCCCGAATGTGGTTTTGATTGTTGTGTGGTTTTCTTTATTGAAACGAATATTGAGCCCAACGCCGTATGCATGTGCCGTTTGCCTTCAATTCTTAAAGGGCCCCTAAACCACCCAGAGGTCGAAATTTAGTTGTGGCGTCGCACTTTTGCACGAGTCTACCACGAACGCGTTCGTCGACTCGTCTGTCCATCTCTCTCAATGCCCTTGCTCAGCGTCCGAGGTGAAAATGCGATGAGCGCGCGCATGCGCTAGCAGGGGGGGGCCTAGCGCTTTGTTTGTTTTTAGTCCACGGAGACGGAACCGTTGCGGGGTAGAGGAATACAGCTTCTCTGTGAAATGGCTTCACCAGTATGAGGAAAAAAAATCACGCCATATCCACGAAGTGAATGATGATGAGTGGGCGAAGCTCGATCGTTTTCATCCATGGCAGAAAGAGAATGTGTCGTCTGGAACGCGCTTATACTTCATGGTCATCAGTGTCATCATCATCGTTATCCCGTGTAGTGGGTACATTCCACTATACTGAAACGCGCTTATACTTCATCGTTATCACGTGTAGTGGGTACATTCCACTATACTGCGTCATCGTCATCTTTATCACGTGGAGTTGGTACATTCCACTATACGTGGCTACCTATCTACTACTACTACTACTACTACTACTACTACTACAGAGGAGGGACAGACCCACACCCTAAGGAGCTTCGCCCCTAAATTGCCAAAAAGAAGACAGTGACATAACTGCCGACCATGACCGACCCGACAGGCTCAAGGTTTTCTTTAAGGTGTCACCGTAATGTACCTGGAAAAGTCTGCAAGGACGGGCACGATGGGCGAGGAAATGTAAACTTTCATGCGCATGTACAATTGGTCATTGCGTTAAGGTACGGTGGAATGGAGGCTCCAGGAAATCTTTCAAGCCAGATGCATTGGTTTGTATGACTTACTGGAAACGCACAAAGCCGTGTTGCTCCATGCATTTTTGTATCATTCAAACGACGTGTTTGCGCTCCCGCAGGGCAAAGTTTGCGCTCCCGCAGGGCAACACTTGGCCAAACAGTACGATACCACTGACGGCCTGCGAATGACTTCAAGCACCGTCAGACACATGGGCAAGACAAGCGGGAGTGGATCACGACAAAGCCGCCAAGCCGGAGTAGTTAAACTGGTTTTTCTGAAGTGTAGCTGCCCACTAGGCAGACTTAGTCACTAGTTCAATTCTAAGGTCTTTAAAAGAAGGGCCGTCTTGAGGAGTGAATAATAAGACGATGTCCACCATCTGCAGTGTGTTAAGCGACCCCCCTGTTTTAATTATTCTGCAGCCCCTCGCTACGTCATCCGTCAAGGCTGTTCGGTTATTGCTGTGCGATAGAGCCCTTACTTTGTTAAAGCCTTAGATAGCTCATCAAACGCGAAAATTGACCGTCGGCGTCCCGCGCCGTCGGCATCAACACAAGTGATGCAAGAAAATCATCACTTGATGACTCCACCATGTGACACCTCATCAAGGCACCAAGTGGCCATATGATGTGGTGACATCATCATGTGACGTCACGTTATATGGCGTCACATGATGACGTCAACGCAGTATATGGCCGCTTGTTCAAAGGTGGACCGATCACGGAGTCAGTGTAAAACCAGATGAGGTACAGACAGCATTCAATGGCTCCCATCCTTGAGGCAGTGCAAAACTACGTTAGGTGAAGAAAGCTTTAGGAGGGAACGGGGAAGAATCAGTACATCGAATCAGTACAAAAAAGAAGACAGCTTTTGCCTTCGAGACGTCTTAGGCGAATGTATAAGAGACCTTGTGAGTTCGGCGCTGAGTTTTTGTGGTATGTAATTCAGTCTGTTATGGCTAACCGAGCAGCAGCACTAAGTAACTGTTGTGACAGAGAGAGAAAAAGAAAGAGAGAGAGATGAACCTCACTGAATATAAGCTGGATACGCCGACCTCAATGATAAGACTCTAGCTTAGAAAAGGCAGGAGACAGCGCTCGTCTGTGTCCCTTCTGCACTCTTCCGTCTTCGTCGTACTCGCGCTGTACGCAAACACGAAGATGGAAGCTTGGGATGAAAAATTCCTAAACGGGGGGGCATGTTGGAGGCGAAATTTCGACAACCGGATTTGTCTTC
Organism: Rhipicephalus appendiculatus; assembly: GCA_030522465.1. Lineage (NCBI taxonomy): Eukaryota > Metazoa > Arthropoda > Arachnida > Ixodida > Ixodidae > Rhipicephalus > Rhipicephalus appendiculatus. Next base: position 20,243 of record JALIZH010001415.1, read on the forward strand.
CGGCAGTCTTGAAGAAGGCAGGTCCGCTTGTTGAAACGTCGACTCCAGCACACCCCCTGTTTGCGATTTTTTTTTGTCACAAGACTCTAGCCTGCTACTTTACACTGTGGGAGGTACTATAGGTTTAGTGAGCGCTGACTTGCAGTCCAAGAGAAGTGGTCATGACATACTGGAGGTAAACAAAGAGATGAAATTCCTCCACAAGATAAATTTTATGGTATGATGCCGTTACTCGTTAAGAGAGCAGCCGCGTGTGTGTTATCAAATGGCAACTTTTTTCGGTGAGCCCTCACGGTAAGTTACAAGTGGCGTAAAAGCGAAAATATTTGGGGGGACAAATGCGTTGATAATACATGGCAATACGTAGCAATACCGTGGGCGACTTGCAAGGAAAAAAAAGTACAGTCATTTTTATTTGAAAGAAGCGTTTAGCACAGGTAAAAGCATCGGCGTGTTTTTTGTGTTTTATTTCCTTCTCATCATCACGCTCTCTGCCCGCGAGCTACCCGCCCTTTGAGGTGAATTCTTTGCCTGCCGGCTGTCTGGCCTTTGAAAATGTCGAAATGTGCTAAATGCAGATGTCGCAAGGTTCACCGCTCGCTTCAGGTATTTATGTGGTGTTTTTGTACCTTTCTCCAGAGTTAAGCCTGGTTGTTAGTTCTGTGTCCTAGATAGCGCGGTCACGATAAAAAAATGAACAGCTCGTCAACGCGGTAATGTCACATTTAGAAAGTTTGCAGCTGGAACGCCATTAGAAATCACAGTTTTTCTCAAAAGCAGCGTATACTGGGTGCGATTGTAAAATTCTTGATTGAAACTTTTGCGAGAATGTTACGGTTAGACGAAACAAAAATCGAGTAAAATTCTTACTAGACACCAATGATTTTATGGCAAGAAGCATAAATACTTTCAAAGGCACACTGGATGAAGAAAATAGCATGCCAGTTGCTAGTTCTGCAAAACAAGCTACTCCATTCCAGCATGCTCAGTACCACGGATGGCCTTGTGAACACATTTTATTACCGGCCCTATCAATCTTTTAGTTTTTCTGCTAACATATCCTCTTGTATATACATGAACGTTACATTCTTTTATGTTGGTGATGCACTAGTGCATGTGCCTAAAATATTTTCGTGAATTCCAGCTCAAAAGTGCTTAAGGCAAAAAAAGAAAAGCACGCGCTGAAGTGATGTTTCAATATGCCACTGCATCATGCAGATATTTAAAAAGAAACACATGGTTCTGATATTTGCGGCAGGCATCAATCACTGCGATTTGTGCGTCTACAAAGACTGTTTAGAATTCCATTGTAGGAGAAGGCAGCAAGGTGATAAATACTCTATGTAGCACACGGAAGGAAGGTGATAAATACTCTATATAGAGTGAAGTTTCATTACACTTTTTTTAAAATACTACTGTCTCTAGCGAGATATAAAACATTGAAGATATCAGAACACAGCTATATATGACAGGTTAAAACTACACACAGACGCCACAAAACAGATCTACAGTTTGGAAATCAAAATTAAAAGGCTATGAAATATGGAATTGAAATATCGAAAAACATTGAAGGTACAAGGACACAGTTTGCATAATATATCATGTTAGAAGAATACATCAAAGATGTAAAACATGTTTACATATAGCAGAACAAGATAAAAACGCAAGGAAGTATTCACACAATTGTATTTTTTTTCATGTCTATATAAAATTGTTCTATCAGGCAGCCTTCTACCGGAACCATAAAGTTTGTTGCACAATTCTATTGCTGACACGGGAAAAACAAAATTAAACCAGTTCAATTGCGACTTGATCAGGACATTTTTAATCGAATCTTTGCTCCTGGTTGTGCGCATATCGTTGGTGGGGAACAATATGGACCTGTAGATCGCAAGAGAAAAAATTGACAATTTTGTAAAGCATGATAACGCGATCCCGTGTGTTTGTCAGGGCCAATGACTGCAGCGAAAGTAGCTGAGCATTTGAGGAGTGTGAGAAATGGCTATCGTACCGGCCGAATATCAATCGCATCGTATTTTTCTTGTATGGCGTCTGTAGCGAAGAGTAAAGCTGCAGTGGAACATGCTCAAAAACGCCATCTGTTGAGTTTGTCTCTACCGTCCATAGCTCGTGGACGCTGCCTGTGCTCGGATTCCTTGATTTGAGCCGTTGGTTGAGCTACTGGTCGACCCTTACGCTAGCGTTCAGTAAACGCCTTTACAAGCGGTTGAAAGTGATACACTCTAACCTATGCCCGACCTTCGATGGATTAACATCTCTTCAACTATATCACCTAGCGCTATGTCGCCGTCATACCGCCCGCCGCCAAGCACCCGCCGTTCTCAGTCTCCGCGCCATCGATCATCATCACCGATGCGGCCTCGTCCCGTCACTCGGGAAGAGGAAAACTAACAGTCGCAGTCCAGGAGGCAAGGACTGGGACAATGTCGAAATTTACAAGTCCTCATCGCAGACCGTGCATTGTGGTAGAATTGTTTGTCGACGATGTCCGCGAATCTGCACTCACGGGCACAAGAGTCGCCGTGTGTGTTATGGACGCCAAATTTTCCCGCTTACTTAGGAAAGTCACGACGCCCTCTCGAGTGCGCCCTTGGCTAATGGCAATAACCACGGCTTAATATCTCAGTATACTGCTTCTTCCATCAACCTTGACGCCATCATCTCCGATCAGTACAAATACCCCTGGATAACGTCGATAATAGGCTAGCTGTCGATCCATCGTGACTACCAAGCACTCTAGCGAAGCACCATCAAGCTTAACTTTTCGCTATTCGCGACGACCTCCTCTACAACGCACTTACAGCTCCAACAGCCCCCCAGTAGTTCTTAGTAGTGCTCGTAGCGTGCGTTTCGAAATCTGTGCAGGTTTCCAAGCCAATCCACAGTGAGGCCGCATTGGAATTTTCAATACTTACCAGCGCATTCAACAGCGATAATACTGGAAGGGGATGTACCGCGGCCTTCAGAAGTTTGTGCACTCTTGCCCTGATTGCCAGCGCTGGACACCTCCGCCCTACCTCTCGCCCGCTGGTCTACACCCTTTCCGCTGTCCTAGCAGGTCATTTGGGCGCGTAGGCATCGACTTGTACGGGCGCCTTTTGATGATTGCTACTGGAAACCGTTGGGTAATTGTGGCAGTTCACCACCTCACGCGATACGCTGAGACTGCTGCGTTTCTGGCAGCTACAGCGCACGACATTACCTCTTTTTTGGCTTCGTCGATTTACCCTACCTACCTCACGGGTCACCCGGGGAGCTGCTCAGTTGAGCTCCAAGCCCCGGACCAGTCGCCGGCGGCCCGCGCACGCCTCGGCTCATACGTAACAACGTCACGTGAAGCCATTATCAAGCGATCCAAAAGTCCCGAGTGGCGTCGGGCCGTCTGCGCACTGCGCGTTTCAAATACTGACCGCGTCCGCTATGGTATCTGCCATGCCATCTGCTCCGTCTATGCCTGCAGCACCGGCCGCAACGCCGACCTAATCCCCAACCGCAACCGCGGTATGACCGCGGTTTGATCGTAAATGACAACTATTGGCGTTGTGGCAGAGCTTACCATAAGTACATTACGGGAGCGCGTGCGCACATCGAAGACGCCCATGTGCGTTCTGTCGCTGTTTTTTCTGGCGAGCACCATGTGTTTCCCCGACCTTCACAAATACGCCTATGCTCGACGTGGCTCATATCGCCGACGACAAGAACTGGGTGCGCAGACAATGCGAAATCCAGAAACGCTCGAGAAGCGCACAGAAGAGCAAAGAGAGAGCCAGAGCACATTGAAAATTCTCCGTGTCCAACTCAAGATGGCCGTGCGCGTGACGCACAGCGCCGTCATCTGCCAGCGGCAAGAAAGACATCTTTCGGGCAGTGTCGGGCCATGCGCAGGACATCAGCTACGCGAAAAATGAACATGCATTTAGTGGGTCCAGGCCAGTTGGCGGAGCTTCCGGGTGGTTCCCGAGAAAAACGAATGCAGCACCGGTGTCCGGGGAAGCCCGAAGCCGTCCGGGACGTGTAAATTGATGAAGCTAAGCGACCACGGTGGCCGTGTCTTCCACAGCAAAGTAGTCGCAGCTATTCTGCACGAGTGCCACGTGGTTCACAGCACGACTATGGCGTGCCACCTCCAAAACAACGGCCTTACACAGCGCTTCAACCGCACACCGCACGACATGTTTTCAATGTGCGTCGGCTCCTATCGCGCATATTGGGGCATCGTCTACTGACTAGAGGGAGCTGCGTTGCTCGCACTGGCCTGTCTCAAGTTCGCTGGCATTGGCCTTTAGGGGCACGAAGAAAACAGACGTGCGCACTAGTCCCCCCCGCCCACTCATGCAGGGAGGGAGACGCGCGCATAGCGTTCCATTTTGACCGACCCCGTCTGATTATTAGGAGCGAAGCTCCTTAGGTCGGCACCCCGCCGTCACCGTCACCACCATCGCCGTCGAAGCTCCCTGCAACATAGATGCGGCGCACCCCCTCCCCACCCTACCGCCTTCATGAAAGCCAGCAGCGAGATCAGGCGCATAGTCGTTTGCGTACCGTTTCTAAGGAGCTTCGCTCCTCGATTGTATTTGTGCACGGAACAACTGCTAGATCTTGCTTTTTTTATCCGATAAGCTTTGCGTTCTGGCGCTGCAGTCACACAGGTAAACTCGACTGCACACCCTTCGTCACCTACGCGCACAATACCACAGCTCAGAACACCACTGGCTTTTCACCCAGTTTCCTACTGTATACGGTCGGCACCCATCGCATGCCATCGACACAATTCTACCGTAGCGGGCGAGTGCTTCAGAGTATGGGCCCATATCTGAAACGGTGCGACACGACGAAGAGTTCCGCGACCTGGCACGGGCCTTTGCCTCCAGAGACTCAGAGCACCCGAAAAGCACTCCCGGGAACACTACTTCTGGGCCCACCTTCCTTCTTGGAGAGTTTGTGTGTCTCTCGGTTCCTACCGCTGCGCCTCGTCTCTCCTGAAAGTTACTACCCGAGTTTGAAGGTGCCTATCGCGACGTCAAACGCGCATCGGCCGTCAACTATGTGATTGAATCCGTTGAACCATCCTCGCACGTGCGCCATCGTGGACGTGACATCGTAAACATCGAGCGTCTCAACTCGTACTATTATCAACTCGTAATCACGAGCTGCTAGGTTGCCGGACGGCTCCCTTTTCATTCCTGGGGGTTAGTTTTAGCGAAGATAACGCTACAGGGGGGTGTACTCTCAAACGCCATCTAGTGGGTCTGACCCTATTGTGCATTGCTCGTGGACGCTGCTCGTGCTCGGAGTCAGTGATTTCAGCCGTTGCTTGAGCCTTAGAGTATACAAAAATTAACTAGAGGGTCACTGGCTCTGCGATCGTTCAGCCACCATGGGAATGATGGGTAGTACACGGATTTGCCTAGTGTTCATGCTTGCGGCTTTGAACGCACTCGTGGCTTTGTTTATTGCTGTGTTTTGGTTCTGTTTCGGATAAAAAAAATGGACCGTTGTGAACTTCGTGAGCCGATTTGAATTCGCGAGCCTAAAAAGGTGAAGGTGGTGAAGCGTAACTGCTGAACCTTTGCGGAACTTAGTATTGTGGCAAAGCGGATTCAGGCTACACGGAGCCAAACGAACGAAGACCTGGCAAGACTAGGCAAATTTGTGTACTACCCATCATTCCCATGCTGTCTGAAGCGCTGTGCGTTGCAGCTCCCATAGACACTAGCGCCAGAGTTCCCTCTAGTGTATTTATAGGAAACTCTCTGGCTTGAGCTAGTGGTCATCCCTTACGCCAGCGTTTAATAAACGCCTTTACACGCCAAACTTATATATGCCACGTTGTTAGTGAAGGGACGAAGTTACCGAGGCTTATTCAAGGATAAGTAGTACCAGTGTTCCGTAAGCCTTGAGTATGAATTTTTTAGTGAAGTTTTTCAGCGTGCGTTTGACGAAACCTTTAGCCTCTAAAATGCCGTTAACAGATGAGTTCAATATGCTTGTGGCATTTGAAATTAGTGGTGAAAGCAATTCCAAGACAATTTCGTTGACGCACTCAAACAATCATTTTGGCGTTACGGTTAGCAGAATACCAAGGCTCCCTTGGTTATTAAGAGACATCATCACTGCTTTGTTAAATTTAATGGACATTTTCCAGGAATGGCTCCATTTGCGAAATGAAGCAAAACCGCTATTTAACTGGAGATGGGCTTCGATGCTAGTAACCATTGTATAAAGCCCACAGCCTTCAGCGTACATGCGAAGTTTGACGTGGATGTTGCCAATGACTTCGGTCGCGTCGTTTATACTATATATGACGACTAACAATGACCTTAAGAATGTGTCCTGGCGAACACTTGAATTAATGGTACCTGACGACGTGCGAGCATTCCTAAACGAAACTAACTGTGACCCAGACCCGGGGTTCAAGTATCCAGTGAGGCAGTAGAGAAAGTTATCGTTCATAATTGAGAACCAAACGCAGTTTGGTTCTTAAATTTTGACCAGCTGGGGTTCTTAGCATTTTCGCCTGCATCGAAAATGCGGCCGCCGCGTCCTGTATTTGATCCCGCGGAGTAGACTCACTCGGGCTCACTCAGACTCAGATCAGACCATGAGCCTGAGTCTCAGTAAGTGAGGGTTAGTAATATTTTGGTGAGTTTGAGTCCGCGTTAGTCCGGTTGAGGAAAATATTGGTGATTCTGAGTCTGTGTGAGCCCAGAGCGCAAAATATATTTCTTAAATGAGTCTAAGGGAGTTCTACCTTCTTTGTCGGACTGTAGTCTTACCTATTAATTTTCACCATTAACATCAGCATGACATCGGTTCAAGTTTATACTCACGACTACTCACATATTTCAACGCTCTAGTGATGCACAATGTCATCCTAACGTGATGACGTCACATTGTGACGTCATCATGACGTCAGAACATGACATCTTCGCTTGCCCAAACGTGGGCTGATCACGGAGGCCGCGCAAAACAAGCTGAGATGCAGAAAGCTTGCAATGCCTCTGATCCTGGAGGCAATGAAAAACCACGTTAGGGGCAAAAAACTTTCAGAGGGGGGTCACGGATGGACCAGTACATCAACCGACAAAAAAAAAAAAAAGAAAACGAGACGATGGGTTCACCACGAGAAGAGTTTCTGATCACTGGTGTGAGGTAGGGGCCTTGACCTTCCCCCAGAAAGTCTTTCACGAGGAGTTCTTGATAAATATATTTATTTTGAGTCCCGTCTTTCATAAAAATTAGGGGTGTGCGAATAGTGAAATTTCATCTCGAATCGAATTCGAATCGAATAGTGCCGAATAGTGGCCAAAATTGTCGAATATCGAATCGAATATCGAATACCAAAGATTTTGTTGAAAATTGAAAGAAAGAACCAAGAAATGCAACCCACTCATGTCCTCGAGCACATAACGCGGTGAGTGACTGCCACTGAAAGACTACAAATTGTCATGCAGAAACAAAAGTTGTTCCACATGACCTTGCTTCAAACTTTCTCGCCGTGATGTTACGGTGTTTCGTGCAGTTGAAAACATGCGCTCACTGGGCGCCTCAGTAGCAGGGATGGGAAGGTATCACAAAGCAATTTTGGCGATACCTGGATAAAGTGCAGCTCTCTGCGCTTGCCACTATTTCAAAGGATCATCCTTTATTGGGGTCAGGAGCTCATTCAACTATTTTTTTAACCTCTTGAAAGTTTGAACCTCTTGACTGATTCAAGTATTTTTGAACCTCTGAGCTCAGTGCTGGTTATTTTTTACGCTAGCAGTTCAACAGCGTCCCACACTGTTCTCTTCTGCTGGAGTCATGACGTGCGGAAATGACATCCTTTAAAATAAACATGTGCGCACCTTTGAACCAGTATATCGGTGAACGGAAGGCCTTCTGTAACGACGTTAGCGTTAGTTTTAGCCACCCCACCCTAACCAAGTTGCACCACTGGCCTTTGTCGCGCTTTAGATATTCGTCCAGACGAATTATTCGAAACTTCGAATACTAGCTATTCGAAAGTCGAATCGAATTATTCGATTAAGTATTATTCGATTCGAATTCGAAGCTCGAATATTCGCACACCCCTAAATAAAAATGTCTTTACTGGTTCGCAACCACTGATGGCTCGAATGTGATGTTACGAGATCAAAAGGTGCCATGTAGAGCACGCTTATGTGAGACATTGCTTTAAAGAGCATTGAAACCATGATCCTAAAAGCTAATTTTAGATGAACGCACTCATGAGTTGACACGCTCAGGCTCACTCAGACTCAGATCAAGCCGTGAGTATGAGTATGGACGAGTCCGGCTGAGTAACATGTTGCTGGGTGTGAGGCTGATGGAGAAAAAGTTTAGTCAGCCTGAGTCCGAGTGAGTCCATCTGAAGAAAATTATAGGTGCGAGCCCCTTAGGACGCTGAGCGTCACGGTGTATCATGTAGTAACACGCGTATGTGCCACAAAAATTGGGTAAGTGCCACTACTCGGCAGCAGTTAACCCCCCCCCCCCCCCTTCCAAAAAAAAAAAAATAGCCGACGGCCTTAGCGGAGCTGAAACACCCTTCCCTACATGCCATGCAGTAGGGAACAGAAACAGCGCATGTAGGGAAGAAGAAAAAGACGGAATAATAATAATAATATGAAGCTCTTTAGGGTAAGCTGCATTCCGACGCAGCTTTCCGACGAGTCCAGCGGAAGAACCTTTCCCTAAATGCCCGTTTTCAGGCTTGGCACCAGTAGTGCTTCATCAAAGAAATCTCTCTCAAAACACTGAATGCTTCACCTCTCCCCAGGTTCCAAGTCAGTTAGGCTGAAACACCATTCCCTATATGTCCTGCCCCTCCCCATTTTTTTCGCGAGTTTGAGTCCGAGTGAGCCCTAAGAGCAAGATATTCGCAATGCCCACGAATAATGGGTGGCGCGCTGTGCGATTCAAGATGGCTCCCGGAGGAGGGTCAACACGTTTGTTAGTACAGGCACACTGTACTAGTAGCTTAGAAACCGATAGGACATGTGAACGTACGGCTCGTGCGACTTTCGCCGGATGAAGTCATGAACTCTACTCAAATGAATATGAGACCAAAATATTTTCCGAAACCACGGAAAGCGCTGAATGCACGCCACGTAATTTGCCGCGGTGTGAAATATTATATATAAGCTTCGTTACCGTGCATCAACGATGCTTTGCGAAATCCTGTGCATGCTACGGAAAACTGTATAAAGTAGAATAGACGTATGAACTGAAGGCACTCCGAGGTAGTTCGTATACCGAGCCTGCCTGACGGATTTGCTGCAGTAGTAGGCCATTAGCGATTAGCATCATCGCTGCTGCACGGGAATGGTTTCCAAACATATTACGCCGTCGTCATTACTTGCGCAGTCAGGAACGCGGAGTTACTTCTTAAACGGAACAAAATCATATTCAACATCCCATTCAGTAGCGCTTGCATCACAGCCATGCTCACAGCCATGCGCACGTCTAGAATAGACGTGCGCTATTCAATTCACTCGGATGTTGCAGGTTCGATGAGCACGATCGAAGCATAAATATCGAAAAGAATTCAGATGTGTACTTTTTGCAACATCGAAGAAATCGACGTTGAGAGAATTCGTCGAACAACAATGCCGTTCGGAAAGTACCGCTGAAGTACAGGAGATGTTAAACCAGAGGCATGGATTGTGGCCGTGACTGCACGTGCGTTTCATCGCTTTAACCATCTCGCTTCGAACTCGAGCGTGTTGGCTGCATGCGGCGCACCATAATATCCACAATAATTGCGCTAAATACAATGCAGAAGAAAAAACTGTGCTTTTATTTCGATCTCGTTCAAGGATATTATACATTATGGTGACAGCCCTTCGTACCGCGTTACAATTCGTCACTGACCAACCGACACACAAGTGGACCATTTTCTGCGACTCAAAGGCGGCACTGCAGTCTCTACTGTCAATCTTACGCCGCGGACCGCATGAGCAGCTGATATTAGAGACAGCTGAGCTTATACACCACCTGACTGAGAAAGGACATCAAATCACTTTTCAGTGGTTACCCAGCCACTACGGAATCATCGGCAATGAACGGGCCGATCAAGCTGCCCACTCAGCCCACGGAGAAGACCGTGAGGTACTACTACCACTTTCTAGGAACGACGCTGCACGGAACCTCCGCTTGTTTGCTCGTCTACGTACCACGTCACAGTGAAACGAGCCGCCCTTCAAACATGCCCGACTGCACTCATTTGACCCTACATTATGTCTTCAAGTCCCATCAGGGCTTCGCCGAGTAGACGCGACCCTTTTGTGTAGGCTGCGGTTGGGCGTTGCGTTTACCAACGCGTATGCTTTCCGCATTGGGATGGCCGACACCGCAGCCTGTGACTACTGTGGCAATGAGGAGACAATTGGACATATCTTTTGCGATTGCCTACAGTATAGGGCACAGCGACTATGCCTTTGCAACGCGCTCAACAAGTTAGATGACCGACCTTTGTCGGAAGAAAGGATTTTAAGCCATCGACAGGATGCGACGTCACAGAAGAAGGCCCTGAAAGCGCTGCTGGGATTTTTGCGATCGACCGGCCTTTCTGAACGACTTTAGCCACAACGCCCTTCCTGTGCGCGTCGTTTATCCCGCGTGTGCGTGCATTTTTTTCCTTTCATTTTTTTTCTGCTCTCTCTCTCTCTACACCCTCTTTCGTTCCCCTATTTCCCCTCCCCTGTGCTGGGTAGCAAACCGGATGCTAGTATCTGGTTAACCTCCCGGCCTTCCTCTTCTCTCTCTTTCCTCAAAGTGACTGCTGACGATCAGTTGCTGACTCGCTCCTCGTCAGTTAGCAGCGGATCGTTCATCGTTGCTGTCACTCTTGGTGCTTTCACAGCCTTCTACGTCCACTGAAAAATCCTCGTCGTTAAGACGGTTTCTTTCAACATTCCTACTGAAAGCAATATGAATAGTTCCCTCTGCCGAACGACTTCGACCTCATGGCGTCACCTTGTTTTCAATTAGAAGAACGTCTGGGCTCGGAGAACATTTTGCCGATTTGGCTCTCAAACCAGTCAACAAACACATCGCTTGGAATTGTGCTGTCACCTATAAACAAACGTACAAAACAAGCGGCGCAGCCCTGGCTATGAAACTAATACACTGGTGAAGGACGTCGTTGAAAGCGTTCGCTCCACGAGAGGCGTGGAACGGACGCGTCCTCGAATGACTGACACGTCACTCGCACGATTCATAACAGCGCTTTCCTGACAAAGGATGTGCTTTTCACATCCGGGAAAAGGAGTAGCCGGTGCTTTACAAAAGCGCCAACATCTCCCAAATATCATATAATACTAAAAAAAAAGTATCGCCAATTTCAGATTTCTGAGCTAAAGAGCATATCCCGAGCCCGTGAGACTTCCCGTATACAATGTTATAGGTTTCATGCATGGCAACAACACTGACGAATGCTTTATGCAAGTAAAGCAGTCTGAGTTTCAAATGAAATGGTCAGACGATAAAATTTAACTAACCTACATGGCTACAGAAAATTTCGCGAAGCTGACACGCTCTGGGCTTACATAAAAGTGCGAGTTGTCACGTATTTGCACAAAATGTTCGCGTCTCGCAAGAAGAATTTTTTGTCACGGAGGGCCGGTTTCTTCACTGATGCAAGAAACATGCAAAGTCGTTGCGTTCCTTTCCTGCGAACGCGTTAATAATCGAACTAGCACAGGCGAACAAGGGAATGGCTGCCAGAGTTGCGAGTTTGTCGTCTGCCGATACCACTCGTGAAGGTTCTCCTTACATACATCCGCTTGGTGGCGTGACAGTCTTCAGGCATTGCGAGTATTCCTTGAGTGAGTATGAGCGAGCTCCATTTTGCCAACCTATGTTGTTGAGTGGAAAGCATGAAACCCATGTTGCGACGCTTGCTACCTTCTTAAGCAGGCTGTAGGCTATTCGATTTGCCCTGTGACCTTTTTACCAAGAACCTATCTACTGTCTACAATGCTCATATATCACATATTTCCGCCCCTTCAGCTGAGCCGCTAATGTGGCCCTAGTTCCCCCAGCAAAATCTGTTTGTCTTGCGCAACGAAGTCGCTTTCGAGGCTCATTTGGGAACAATAACTTGTCAGTTGCTTGTGGTATGTTTTGCGCATGGGACAGGCCCATAGCCAGCAACTTTTTTTGGAGGTGGGGGGGGGGGGGGGGGGCACTTGCTGGAAGCCTTGACCATTTTAGAAAAACACCTATTTTCATTACTCCCTTTCGTGAAAACATCCCCATCCATCAGAATTTCGGGTGGGCCAGCTCCCCAGGGCATCCCCCCCCCTCGCTACGGGCCTGTCATGGACATGTAAAACATGCTTTGAGCGTATTATTCCATGTGATCGATATTGTTCGGATCGGGAGCAACATGTCTGGAACGCCAGCAGGTCAACCTATTAGTGAAATATTACAGCTTTGCTTTCTGAACTGATGGTGGTCGCTCTAAATGTTCAGACTGATATTGCAAGTTGAGGAGTCTAGGAGTTCGACGTCTACTTTGCGATTCAGGTTAACGCGAGTGCATGATATAAATTTGTAGTTTAATAAGAAGCGTGAAACGTAATTGCAAATGCTGTTGAAAGCGGTCATCTAATGCTGGTGATGCATAAAATATCAAAATGCAATTGTGGACTGTTGAGCAAATAGTCGCCAGAAAGCTCTGTACACTGTGAACTGCATTTATCTCATCTCTTTCTTAACTCTCCCCAGGAAGTCTCTTACTCAATCCGTTTTCGGTGCAAAATTTTGAATAAACTGTATTATATCAGTCGCAAAAAAAAAAGAGAAGCGGACGGATTTGTTCAAAGTAATCATATAGCCCTCAGATGGCATCGTTTCGCGTCACTGCTGTATTCTCTGGAATATGGGACTTGTTACTATGCCATATCATTAAAGCAGAATGTAGAACTCTGCAATAATCACGATGTATGGAAATAACGCCCAAAACATAATGTTTATGTGAAATGTTAGTGATAATGTACATTGATACTTCATGCACTTTGCAAACGACGGCTTGCTTGAATAAGATACACCACAGTACAGAACATGAAGGCTGCAGAAAATATGACATTAAAAGAGTTTAATGGGAGCGACAGTTTGTTGGCAGATGTGAAGGTAAAATAAAGATATATTTACCATTTATTTATTACGGGAGTACAGCTCAGGCTGTTGTGACGTTAATTATGGTGTAAAAATCCAAACGCAAACTTTCACTGAACTCACTTTTGTCTTGAACCCCCTTCCCACTGGAGAAATGAGTTAGAACAAAAGAGTTTTTCTTGGAATGGGCTTAAGCCGAATTTGACGTGTTAGCCTGGGAAAGTCAAAGTATTCTAAATGTCAGAACACAAAAAATCTAGAATCAAGCCAGTCAGTGCTACTAGAGCAGAGAAACACAAAAGTGGCAGCCAAGCATGTAACGTAACTTACATCATCACCATCACGGGGAGACAGGCAGATATCACAGTCATGATACTTTCTTTTTTTTTTTCTTCTGTTTTCCTGCCGTGTTCCTCCTAGAGCCTTTCCATCCTCCATCCCCTTCCCCTATACAGAGTAGCATGTAGGTGCCTTCTATACGCCGGCAGAATTCTCTGTTTTTCATTAAAGAGCTTTCTATCTCTCTCTGTAAACACCAAAATCTTCGACGAAGATAAAAAAGGGTCACTTTAGGCTCAACGGCGAAATAATGAATGCAATAGGAGCAAAGTCATATATCTTGTACGAAGTTATAATAGCAGCTGACTCCTTTATGATCCAATCTCGTGTGCATGTACAATACGCAGGCGTCTCCTACATGAAGTCCAGTGGTTTTCGTGCTGCCTGTAGCCTCAACGTGAACTAGGCGGTGAGGATACAGTGCGTGGTAGAGCGGTAGCTGTCTAATGCTCTCTGCCAAGCTACCATGCTAGCCAGTGCGCGCGACCATGCTCTTTTTATCAAGGCTCGCAGTTGCTGCCCTAGAGACGCAGTCTCCCCTCCGCCACCATTTCATGCTCAGTCGCCCGATGGAGCTGGCCGTCGCGTTTCATCTGTGCTTGAGCCAAGCCCATCTGCAGCCGCCTCAAACTTCAGTTCTCACAAAAGAAGTACGATGTGCGGAGCGATGGATTACTGGGACTTTATACGGAACACGATGGCGACGGCAAAATCCGCTTCTAGCGTCCATATAATTCGTATCGGAACGAGACTTCCATGAAAACGTAGAAAACATTCGTGTCACGACGTAAATTAGTATCATGTAAGATAAAAATCGCGTGTAATACCAAAGCAGTGATGTCTACAAAGCGATGTGCCGTCTGCTACAATTCCAAAGTGCACTTCTACTTAGTGGCATCAATTCTACCGAAACGCGCCGCTGCGTATCGCGACAGCGAGGTCATGTCGTTTTTGCTATGAACGCCCGGCGACCCGCCCGTTTTTACGCGACAACTGGAGGCTGAAGATTGTTTCATACCGGACGCTGAAATGTTTTCATACTACTGATGTTTTCATACTACTGAAATGTTTCCATACTACGAGTAGTATCGCCAAGTCCTGTCTGTCTTACTTCTTCCATTTGCCCACGCTGTTTCTTGACATGACGGAGTCATTATATTCAGCGTACACATCTCCAGTGTCACAACTCTTGCAGCTTTCTTTTTAGATTTTCGCCAATGCTTATCGCGATTAGTCTGGGAAAGAAGCAACACGCTTTGTCTCCAGGCTGTTAAATTCAAATGAATTAGCTTTAAGTTGCCTTTTCTCTGTCAAAAGTTCGTCACAGCATTACCTGGAAGCACGCGAAGCTGATGATTTAGTCAGTTTTGTGAACGGTTACCGTCAGAGAGTGCTTACATTCCCCTCAGTGTCCTTACGTGCGTAAATGTAAATGCGTAAATGTTCTCCCTAGAAAAGCTGACATGATGTCTCGTACATCGACCTTGAGAATTTGCACTTATGGAGGCCATGTAGAATGGACTATAACATATCCGATATACGCGGGAATATTTAGGAGATCGGCACCTTTCATATAATATTACCTTTTGGTATTTACATTGCTCAAATGTTTGTTGCTTTGTTGCCGTTACTTGCGGCAGCTGCGTTTTTCTTTTCGAAAATCTTTGAAGCTGCGTTTTGCAATTTTTTTCTCTGGCTCCTATGTCCTTGCCCGACATAATTATATAAGTAAAGAAACTAGGTGGTGGTGGTGGAGGTTGTGATGTTGCAACAGGCGGGGTTAGCCTGGCCTAAATGGCCGGCAATTGTTCCGCCTGAGCATCTTCTGAATTATAGGGGTCCGTCACCAAATGTCACACAGCCCAGTGTCTCGCAGGAAAGCGATGAGGATCCGTTGCACGCTCCTCCTTGTTGCCGTGGGCCCTTCAGGAAAAATGACATCTTCAAATGTCCCGTGCTTGTGACAACCTTTCTGCAAGCTGCGTACCATCTCTGTTCTTTCCCTGTCAAACTGCGGGCACAGCCAAATAAAATGTTCGATGTCGCCGATGTCACCACAAACGGCACAAAACGGGGAAGCGCCTCGCCCAGTCTTGAATGACCAAGCCGGCGTGTATGCGGAGTCAGTTCTTATCCGGTAAAGAAGCGTCGCTTGTTCTCCAGAAAGTCCGTGGATTACGCATGACGGATGCGGAAACTTGTGGATTGCCCTGAAGTGATTGCGTATTACATCCTCGTTGTTCTGGTAAGTTTTAGGAGCTCTTAGTTTTTGAACACAAGTTCGCGCTTCACGTGCAAGGGCATCAGCTTTTTCATTGCCTTCAATTCCAACGTGGGATGGGATCCACTGAAACTTTACATTGAAGCTCTTGCCGATCAGGTGTTTAATGAGCGCCAGAGATTGTCTTGTGAATTTTTCTTGGGGTAGCCCTCGATGCAGTCGCTGTAACGCCGACTGTGAATCCGTCAGCACTACCACATCTCGTGCAGGAAACGATCGCAATTTTCGCAAAGCCGCGGTGATTGCGGCGCTTTCTACTGTTGTGGACGACACAACCCGATCCAGGCGGCCCGACCATGACACGCCTAGGGAGGGTATGCAGAAAGCAGCTGCGCAGCTATCCGTCTGTGTGCACACCGATCCGTCAGTGTACACTTGTAGGTGAGCACGGTACATGGTGCTCAAATGGTACAACACCAGAAACTTTGCTTCCGCAGCTGGAACGGTGCGTTTCGTCGGCAGTTTAGGAACCCTGAAGTTACAGGCAACGTCCACAAAGGACCATGGCGGGTCGATAGGGCTCCGTTGAGGCGATTTAAAGCCTAAATGACGAAATGTGTTCAGCGCCACGTAGAAATGCGAGTCAGTTCTTGCTCTTAGCCGCCGGAGAAGGGCCGTGCCTGCGGAAGACTCGCCCAGTCTTGACAGCTGCGTCAACAAAGCCTGAGACGCCAGGAGGCGGAGTGATAGAGACTCGGCTTCATCGCTGACCTTCTTGTTTGACGCCGCCTGAGGGACTCCCATCGCCAAGCGAAGACCCTTCTTGTGCACTGCCTCTAAGCGTTCGAACTGGCTCGGTGATGGCGATATCAGCGGCAGCTGGTAAAGAATGCGGCTTGTTATGAGCACAGAATTCAGCTTAAGCATCAACATGAGATTGTTGCCCCAGCGTACACCTCCCATGCGACGAAGAGCGTTGAGTCTTTGCACTGATTTGGCCACAATACCATCAACCGCTCGTCGCCATAGTAACTTATTATCGATGGTAACGCCCAGGAAACGAACACTTGCCACACGACGAATGGAATGGCCTCTGATATTCAGCGACAGGCGCGTTGACTTCCGTCGCACCCCCGGGAAGAGCATGAAGGCAGATTTCTCCGCTGATAGGGACAGGCCAAGTGTCGACAAATGGCGTTCAATGATTGAAATGGCACCCTGTGCTATCCGGGCCAAACGTTTGTGTTGGTACCCTGAGATCCAGATGCAGATATCATCGGCACAGATGGATATTTTAACTGCTTTCAGAGCTACTTTCAGAGCGCCAGGAAGGCTGGCCATGGCAGTGTAAAGAAACTAAGCAAGCAGGTAAGTGAGTGACTAATAGATAATTGAGTTAGCAATTAATTATTTAAGTGAGTAAGTAAGAGCTGAAGAACTACATAGCATGGGAATCAAATTATGGTCTCGTAAGAAAGTTTGAGTTCTCCCTTAAGTTCACACCTGCTCTAAAGTGCAATACTTTTCGGTTGCGCCTCTATTAGATTAGCCGACGGAACTTGCAGCAACGTGACACCTTCCATAAAGCGAGCAACGAATCGTTTGCGCTGGACAGCCACGAGTACGCGATTTACTGGTGTGCAGGTACATCAGTCACTTGCAGGTACGTACATGTATGGTAGCGTGGATTGTACAGTTACAGCGAATGTCCTCCGAGGAAGAAGTTAGCTGTTTCATGGTTAGAACAATGTTTCATTTCGAAACCTCTCGCTTTAGTTCAAGCCTAAAACGCTTATTTAAACTGTCAGTTTCTCCCAAACAGCACCGGATGAGCGGAGCGCGCTGCTGAGCCACGAATATATGCAAGAGTCTCTTACTGATGACGCTTAGCATCTACATGTTCTGTTGCAGCGCAGGCAGACAACAATACATACGCAAAAAGAAAGCTCATCGGTCAAAATAACACATAGAATTCTAAAAATAGGTTCATATACAGCTTACACAGATGTACTTATACAATTCAATTGTGCGATATGATATATCTACGTCTCAATGTAAAAATAAACAGCGCCAGGGAAATCACAAGGATAGAGTTTAGAGTTTGGAAGCCACATCAATTAGAAAACGTGTGCGTTAAAAATGCAGAATGATATTGCAGCTGTTTTGTTGACAATGAAATGGCTACGCTATTGAAACATTGCTCGATAAGCGCGGCTATATTTATTTTGCCTCTATGAGAAAGCACGTCGTTACACACTGCTTCTGCTCATAATAGAAGTTTCTCTTAACCTCCGTTGGATGCGCGCTTCCAACAACGAAGAAGAGGGAAACTATGAGCGACACATTTCTTATTTTGCTACTAAGCTCGCGTCGACTATCATTTGCTCATCTCCCGGTACGTAAAAATTATCTTAAAATTATAACTACATGACACAACAGTTACACTATAGTTAGGACATTGCATTAAACACTACATTAAATAAAAAAATGTGACAGAGTGCCATATGCATTCGCCTAAAACAACTCGCAGGCGAAAGCCACCATCTTCTTATTCTGAGTTCATGTTATTCATCCGCCCTTAGTCCCCCCGGAAGCTTTCTGCAGATAACGTGGTTTTGCACTGCCCCCCCGGATCAGAGACATCGCAGCTTTCTGCACCTCCCGTGGTTTTGCAGCACTGCCTCCGTGATTGGCCCACTTTTGACCAGACGACTATGTCGTGCGATGACTACATAACATGAAGGCACGTTATGTCACGCCATTGTGCTGTAGAAAATTTGGACGTATGGGGACGTAATGGTGACGTCATAGCATGACAATTATTTTTGGCGTCACTTCGTTTCGACACCGACGCGAAGTTTTAGTGTTTGATGAGGCACCTGAGACTTTGGACTTAGTTAATTTGCTTTTATGATTTGGTTTTACAACTAAAGCTGTTGTGGGATCACAACAACCGACTTTGGTGCCGTAGTTGTCCGCCGCCGGTGTCGGTAAACGCTGTCGCGCAAAATGAGGAAAAATTAAATGCGAAAATAATTCCAAAATCAGATGGCATTTGAATCCGGGCCCTCTGCGTGGCAGTCGGCTATTCTACCACAGAGCCACGCGGCTGCTTGAAACTTAATTGCAGAAAGACCCTAGGCAGGCGCCATGTCGGGCAAAGAATCGCGTTAACATGCGTAGTATATTGCGTGGTAGAAGAGTAAGATAACAACCAGGCGTCACACAATGCGAATTGCGCAACGAGTCTGTGGTTTGAAGCTTCCAGCCCACTATGACGGTCTCAGCCATAAATCTTCATCGCCATCAGCAACAGCATCAGCAAAATGCCCCTAATGCTTACAAATGTGTGACGGGTACCTTGCTTCTTTGCATAACGACGAATAATGATATTGTGGGTGCTTACATACTTCAGAAAAACTATGATGATTTATGGCGTAGTGGATACTGTGCAAGAATACTTCTATTAGTTGCCCCGAGAGAGTTTACAACGGGCTCTAGAAAGGCCGCTCTGTCATCTTTCGCTGTGACTGCGCTGTATGTTCCGCGCAGGCCAGACCTTCCTTTTTTACAGCGAAAGCTGTTATGAGATCACAACAAGGGACGTTTTTGCGCCGTAGCTGTCCGCTGCCGCCGCCGGTGTCCGTAACCAGTATCGCTCGAAATAAGCAAAAGCTAAGTAAATAAAAAATACCTAGGATAGGATGGAAATCGAACACGGGCCCCCTGCGTGGCAGCCCAGCACTCTACCACTGAGCTACGCCGGGGCTTCTATGTGAACGCCTTTGACTTTTGTACAGTGCTGCCGCTACCTGCGCGTCGGCACAGTTACTGACCATTTTCTCCTCTCCTTCCCTTCTCTTTTCTCTCTCTCATCTTTATGCTCCCCCTTTCCCATTCCCCCAGCGCAGGGTAGCCAACCGGGCATGTGCCTGGTTAACCTCCCCTGCCTTCTCTCTTGTTTTTCTCCTCCTCCTCCTCCCAACGCCGGGGCTCGAAACTGTGTTGCAAACTGACCCGATGCAGCCTTCACGTCGGGTAAGGAATCGCGTTAACATGTGTAATAACGCGTTTTAGAATAGCAAAGTAACAACCAGGCGCCACACAATGCTAATTGCGTAACGAGTGGGTTGTTCAAGGCTCCCACCCATTACAAAAGCCTCAGGTATAATTCTTCATCGTCGTCAGCCACAGCATCAACAAAGTGCACATAATGCGTTACAAGTGTGTAGCGGGTACCGCGATTTTCCGAAGAATGATGAAGAATGGCACAGTGGACGCTCCCCCCACTACACAAAAATTATGATGATTTATGGCGTAGTGGGTACCAGGCAAATGAGCTTGTAGCAGTTGTCCCAGAGAGTTTCTCTAGAAATGCCGCTCTTCCAGCTTTCGCTGTGACTGTGCTGCGCGTTCCGCGCAGGCCTTGGCGGTCTTTTTTTTTGTTTGACATCGCATGTTATTGATACGTTCTTGCCTTCCCTTCACATACAGCCTTACTAATGTGTAAAAAAAAAAAACACAATGTTCTGTAAGCATTTGGTACAATCTTCGTTGAATTAGAACGTGTAGCAGTATGTAAGGTATAGGGCTACGCTATATGTGGCTGGAAACTTGGAGGAGATCAGAGTAGTTCCTGGACAGTGCGCTGAGCAGGGCAGAAATGATGGCTTGAGAAAAAAAGTTAACGAAAAAAGGCCATTCATTTTCCTCTGGAATTTTGAAATATTTAAGCACTACAAGATTCCCTACGAACAAAGCACCCTGGAGAAGCCTCCATGGGCGAAAGCAGGTTCCCTAGAAGTACAGCAAAAAATAGGAGTGTCAGTTCGAGTGAAAGTGTATATCCTAATTAATATATAGCAAACATAAAAAAAGAGATAAATGAAATAAAAAAGTCGGTGTCATTTCATTCTCTGAAGGTGGGTGACCAGGAAAACTGACGGACGCGATATATCATTTGGGTGTTGAGGATGAGTAGGCGCAGTAGTTTATTGTATGTTGCACCCTTCCAGCAGCGCTGTTTTCGGATGGCATCGTCGTCTTTGTTTTTTTTTTTTTTTAACGTTCATCAGCATTTTGAGCAGCCCTTAAAAGACGCGTTTGGCTTGATATTTTCCCATAGGAGAAATCTTTCTGATGTGTACAGTTATCAATGTCCGATTTATAAGTTGTTCCGCAGAGAGCTTTTATTGAACAACTACGAAAGTCAACGGAGCCTTAGTGGAAAGTGTTTTGCGTTTACATTTGTTTTGCACAGCGGCTACGACGCATACATATGGTTCAGATATACTCACTTTATGGAAACCTAGGACTTTTTGTACAATCTGCAATCTACGTCCGAGGGAACAAAGAATCCCTTAGTGATTTGACTTGTCTTCACAGGAAGAGTACCTGTGTGATCATTGTTTTATTGATTGATATGATGCAGTTTTCTTTTGGGATGTTTTCCAGCGAACAATGAAAACAAAATGCTTTAAAATTAACCCTGTAAATATAGGGTACTTGGGTTGTCAAAGGACAGGACATTGCCCTGTCACCTCATCTTTCTTATTGCCCTGCATAGTCTTTTGGGAGCAAGACTGATAAATGGAAATTCTGTACCTCCGCGATCAACAAAAAATATCTTCCAGGAAGTAACAAGTAAGTGAAATGCGCGGGATATGTGAACGTTCTAGAGACACTTTAGACTGCTTTCCTGTGTTTGATTTGTGTTTAAATATATCTGAATATTATTTTCCAAATGTTTTCCTTCCCGGCAAGAAAGAGGAAAAATCCGACCGATAACCACTCAATTCTTGGCCAATCCCCCCATAGTGGGTGTGAGCCACAGCAGGAGGTCAACAAGAACAACAAGAACAAGAACACGGATTGTGGAAGTCGATTACATGCGTAGCATTCAGTGAGAAGGTGCCTATGCAGGTGTTTGTTTCTCTCAGAAACAAGCGTTTCAAGAAGGATCATACTGTTAAAGTACTTTGTGTAGCTTTACGCAATCCTAGGCTTACTGGGCACATCGAAAACACTGGCGCCTATAGGGTAGCTTATGGTACGATGTAACGACAGTACTCACGTGGCAGCACTGACATCGGTTTTGTCGAGATCGAGTGCTCCTTACGGTGCGATGATGTGAATATCATAAGTAGCAGCCGTCACCATATGCTCCTGAGTACAGCAACCTTTCGTCATAGCTTGATGAGTCACAGGTGTACATACGTAGTGTTACTGCATTTATAGGAGTGGATAGTCAACACTGCAACCACAAATGACATTGCTCTAACGTGAGGCCTGTACGGTGTCTTTTCAACCTTGAACGTTCAAGTACAAGCACGGCTCTGTAGTAGAACACTTGCCTGCCACGCAGAATGCCTTTCAAAAGGACAGACTGATGGGCTAGTTGGCAGTGCATAATTCTGAACAGTAGCGCAAAAAGGCACATAGACGGCGAGAGATCAAGACGAGACAGCGCTACCTAACAATTCAATGTTTATTGCCCGCGATCGCATATACATACCCACGACACTGCGCGAAGGAAAGAGAGAGAGAGATAGAGGGGGGGGAGGGGGGAGAAGGGGCACACAAGGCAATCAACCTGACAAATCAAACAGGCGGGTGACGCGACGAATATATCATTTCTTTTTCCCATAAACAGATGGAAGGGCAGCTTACAGCTATCTAAATTTAATCTCTGCAGCTTCAATAATTTCTCTCGTGCGCTGGTCAGAATTTTTGGCCAGGAATTGCGCGGGGTTGAACAGGGGCTTTCAACCGCAACGTGCACACGTGCAACGTGCGCTTTCCAATTTTCTTAAGATTATGACTGATATTGTGGAGGTATAATAAGACAACAACTCTCTTCCTTTTTTGCGTGACATGGTCAGTGGCACAGAGGTCATCTTCCTTGACTTTGCTTAGCATGCTACCTGCTACAGCGGACAACACATGCAGCGGGTAACCCGCGTCTGACAAACGGGCAAATTGGTTGTCAAAGCTTGTGCGAGTGACGTGCGGGCAGGACTTTAAAAGATCATTATTAAAACACATCTTGATTATTCCTCACTTGACAAGCTTTGAATGAGCAGATGTATGTGGAAGGATGTGTTTTTTGCGTCTAGGCTCGTAACGCCAACATGCCATCTTACTAGCAAAAGTGAGGGTAATATCTAAAAACCTGATGGAACCATTTACGGGTGCTTCAAATGTTGCAACAAGAGGCCTGAGAGATTCAACAAAACAGTAAAAACATCAGTTGTCACGTCGGCCGGCAAACTAATGTCGGAGTGTAATGAAATCAGGTAGTCATCCACGTACCGAAAAATCTTCGCTACTCTTAGTCCCTCCAACCGAGAACTCAGTAGCCGGTCCTTATGGGCAAGAAATAAATCACTTAAACAATGCGCGATACAAGAGCCTATTGAAACGCCTGTCCTTTGAATTGTAAAGAGGTTTATTGAGCTGGCCGAAGAAGCGGGTGATAGCTCGAAAGAGTACGCAGGCAGAACAAGATGATGGTGTTCGTACGGCGATCTCGTGTTTTCTTCTCGTGACGATGATAGTTGAACCCATGATTTCAATGTCTTCCTTTCTTCATTATAATTGCCCCCGTCGACAAAGATGAAGCCATCCTGGTGATCTAACAGGTGGGACCAAGCGGGTCGAAGTATGGCTTGAGGCGGTCTACGCGAACAATATTCCGTCCACGCCGACGATGATCGCTCGGCGGCGTACGAGGTTCAATGGCGTAGTTCACTGATGAAGTACGCTCGACCACGCGGTAGGAACATGATAATTTGACAGTAGTTTGGGAGACAAACGAGGAGCGCAGGGTGGCACATGCAGCCATACAAGTACTCCAGGAACGAATGTTGCGGCACGAGGATGGTCGTCGTCGCGGGCCTCCTTCTGGCGCTGTTGTTCGGCCGTAGTAAGACGCTTGGCTAGTTTGCGACACTCTTCGGCGTAACGGGCGGCTTCCGAGACCGGCGTTCACTCGGAGGGATCTGGTGCGTATGGCAGTAAGGCATCGATAGTATGCGACGGCTGGGGACCATACAGAAGGAAAAATGGGAAAAACCCGGTTGTGACTTGCGTAGCGGTGTTGCACGCGTATGTCGCAAATGGAAGAACGAGGTCCCCGTTTGTTTGAACAGATGCAACATGTGCCGCAAGCATGTCACCCAGAGTCCGATTAAACCGCTCAGTCAAAGCTATTGTCTGAGGGTGGTAGGCTGTATATTCGTGTGGTGTACAATACGGCACTGGTGTAGAAGTGCTTGGATTACATCAGAAAGAAATACACGCTCACGGTCCCTGAGGAATTCACGAGGGGGGACCGTGACGAAGCACAAAACGATTGAGGATGAAAGATGCGACGTCCTGTGCTGTCACCTTGGGAACAGCAGCGGTTTCAGCGTAACGTGTAAGATGGTCCACAGCAACGTTGCCTGCCGCTGTCAATGGCAGTGTTCCGTAGAGGTCAGTTCCAACGCGGTCGAATGGGCGGTCTGGGCACGGAAGTGTCTGCAATGAACCTGCTGCAGGATGTGGTAGTTTTTCCGCCGCTGACACTCGTGGCAGCCGCGAATGAACTGGCGGACGGCGAAACATTCCGCGCCAGTAGTACCTTTTCCGTAGACGCTCGTAGGTCTTGAACCCGCCGTGAGCACATTGCGGGTCGGAATGAAACGACGCGCAGATTGTAGAGCGCATCGTTCGAGGAATAACTAGGAGCCACTTCCTACCATGTGGTGAGTAGTTGCGCCGGTACGAGAGGTCATCCCGAATACTGAAGTGCGGAGCCTGGCGTGGTGGTCCGTCACTACATCGTCAGTCCGGCCATAAAGGTACGGGCGGAACTTGACAAGCGCACAACGTGGGGCGCTTCATTATAGAATGAAGTTTGAGTCGCCCCAAGAGGAGAAAGTCGAAGAAAGGTAAAACCTAGGAAGCTCCAAGAACTTGTCAGTCGCGAGACCCGCTTCATTCGGAAACTTTACTGCACCATGAGCGTAGATAGCAATTTCCACACAATGAAGGAGTTCATCTTGCGGAATAGAATAATACAAATCCTTAATGTCTAGAGAAAAAGTGGTGAAGCTGCCATTGGCATTGTTGTTTAAAAATTCTATGACGTCATGGGAACTGGCGATCAGAAAAGGGTAATCAATTGCTACGATTTTCAGTTTCGCCTGCAGAAAACACGAGACGGATTTCTGCCAGCTACCACTCTCAGAAACAATTACCCGGAATGGGCAGCCATTCTTGTAGGTTTTGATCGTGAAAAACATATTTAAACTAAGGTCTTTGTTTTTGTTCAGTTCATGATAAAGTCCATCTAACTGAACACTTTTACACAAGCTGCGTGCTTACTTCCTCACTTTTGTTAGGCACAAATCATCCCGTTTCAAAAAGGAAGCGGTTATAGCTTCTTGCGCCTTCGAATTAGTAGCTCCCTATGCTACTTTTTTTTTCTTTGAACGTAGCGTTGCGAGGTGTATCGACGTCTCTCTGCACTTTGATATGTTGTAATCCATTTGATTAGTTGTTTGATCAGTTGTAATATTTATAATTATTCATCCTAAAATACAGGTGCTCAGCGGTACCAGTTGTGTGAGCCGAAAGTACGCCCATAAATGCTAGAGTCAATTAAGTAGTACGTGTCGCGTAGTGAATTTGTTGTTACGCATGAGTGCTGTTTTGATTCATGACGCTCCGTGCATAATTATGGTAGTTTGTGTCGTGATGTTGATCTTCTGAATTTCACCGTTATTAAGAATTACGTGGAAAAACTTGTGCGTTAGTAATGGCTACTACCTCTTTTCTTACAACGTTTATCTTACGGCCTATAATTAGCAACGGCCCGGGTAGTACCTGTTACTAATTGCGTTTAGTAACGGCAAGAGTAGTTACAGTTACTACCCTTGCTGTTACTAACTGCAGGGTAGCAACATATATGACAAGCACTTACTACCCGAAGTTATCAAGTACTACTACCTTTTCTTTTTAAAGGGTGTAGAGGACAAGAATCCCGAAGCAAGCATAATTGCAATAGGTTGGGGCGTGTGTCTGCCGGAAGAAATATCTGAAACTAGTCAGCACATTTCCATGAAAGGCCGAGGTAATTTGACAGGGCTGGGTTTCATTATTGATCATCTCTTAACAGAGCACCTTCGTTCTTATGGTTTTACTGCTAATCATCATCTTAACCCGCTGCCAAGTTTTAGTCGCCATAATAACTGCTTTCTGAGATGATTGGGAGGGGCATGCACAGTTCGTGGTTCACGAAAGCTGGATGTGTGCTCGAACATGTAAAACGGTGGTAATGTATTTTAAATGCGAATGCATTTCTTAGTCGGGCTATGTCAGGCATCCGGCGTTGTCCGCGGAGGAGGAGGAAAGGTTGAGGAGGTGTCCGCGCGCCGGCAGGTGTTATCTCTCCGCTCTCACTCCCTCTCCCATAGCAACAGCTGCGGGCGCGCGCGCTTATCCTCGCCCCTAGCAACCGGAGCAGGTGGTGCGGGCGGAGAAGCGGAGAGTGAGTGGAGAGGAGAAGCGCACTCTGGTGTGTGAGGGCGCTCGCATCGCGGGAGCTCGGCGGAGCTCCCGCGTGTGTGGAGAGAGTGTAGGAGAGGGTAGGTGCAGTGCTTCGCCGCTTCTTCTCTCGCCGTTCGCTCTCTCTCCTCCCCGCCCCCCCACTCTCCCATCCGCTCGCTCGCACGTATATATAAATAGAGGATGCGCGCGCGAAATGCATGCGCATTTCCTCACGATTCCCTTCGGGGAGGTGGGGGGCATTTTTTAGTGTGATTTGACATTTGCCATGCGCGTCTGTATAATCTCTAAGTGGTGTCTGGTTTTTTTTATATTCGTACGTCGGTTCAGGGTTGTTAGAAGGTAGCGTTCTGTTTATTGCTATTACTGGTTTTGTGCGTGTGGCGTCCTCAGGATGGTGACATGTGACACTATAAAAAGGCACTTTCGTCAAATAAATCTCAGTTGGTAGTTCAGCACTGGTCCTGTCGTACTGTGTATTTCATCCCGTCTTTTGCGCTGTGTTATTTTCGCAAATGTCGCACCAACTTGCCCAGACAAAAGCACTGCTAAGTACCTAGTAAGTACATTTTTGTGCAAGCCAGTTGGCTCATTCTGAATATGTAAATCTATTGAGCGGCACAACCACCAAAATGACCAGAAAAAGTATCGTAGGTCTTGCTTGGAACTTCCTATGAAGGTGAAGGCGAAACACTAGCTCGACCCATAGCCATGTAGAATAACGCTTCGAGGCCTTGAATGCGCGCAGAGATCCGTGTGCAGCACGTGTCTCGCCCTTCTCGGCCCTACTGCGCCACTGCTGACGCGAACGGCGCAAGGACGATGCGGACACGCAGTTCGTGTGCACACGTGCTTTTTAAATGCGAAGCATTTCTTAGCAAACTTCAGCCAGTTTGGGCGTATCTATCTATCTATCTATCTATCTATCTATCTATCTATCTATCTATCTATCTATCTATCTATCTATCTATCTATCTATCTATCTATCTATCTATCTATCTATCTATCTATCTATCTATCTATCTATCTATCTATCTATCTATCTATCTATCTATCTATCTATCTATCTATCTATCTATCTATCTATCTATCTATCTATCTATCTATCTATCTATCTATCTATCTATCTATCTATCTATCTATCTATCTAGCCGCCTACGACTTTGTGCTCTTCTTGCCGTATCGTTAATGGGATGTACACCAAAATTGGTATGGCATAACATGACTGTATGGCGAACACAAATGACAGGTCATATCATGAAAGTCATGACATACTTGTCATGAACGGCCGTTTTGCTAACTTGATATACAGGGTGTTTCAAGAAATGTGTCCACTATTTTTAAAAAATCAGGAAAATGCGGTATGTGCTCGCTGTCTTCCCAGTTGCTTTTACTATAACGGCAGGCATCTCAAGATGGTTGAAGACATTATTTGGGACAGTAATTAAGAAAGTTAAATTAATTAACTTTTTAATTAGCGGAGGTAGGTGGTCAAGTCCAAGGGGAGAATTGAAGTCCTTCATGCGAAGAACCCATTTCAGCTTTGCGATTTCGAAAAAACGGCTTCTAATAATTATTGTGGCGTAATGAAGTTCAGGCAAATTCAGCGGCCAAACCGAAACCGAAACGCGGAAGAGCGCAACTGCCACATTCGTCTGAGACGTCCACAATGAGTGAACGTCATTATATCAACCATCAATTGACTTCTTGGTGTGAGTGTGTGGGTTGCGCTTGCAGTAGTAGCGCGCATGACGCGCCTACGTTAACGAACGGGGAAGCACTGCACCTCTGTAACCACTGTCTTGAACAGTGACGTCATTCTAGTCTTCTGCTTGTTGCGCTCATCGGTGCTTGGGTTTCGGTTTGGCCGCTGAATTTGCCTGAAGTTCATTACGCCACAATAATTAATCGAGGCCGCTTTTTCGAAATCTCAAAGTTGGAATGGGTTCTTCACATGAAGGACTTCAATTCTCCCATTGGACTTAACCACCTAACTCCGCTAAATAAAAAGTTAATTAATTTAACTTTCTTAATTACTGTCCCAAATCATGTCTTCAACCATTTTAAGATGCCTGCTGCTACAGAAAAAGCAATTGTGTAGACAGCGAGCAAATATCACATTTTGCTGATTTAAAAAAAATAGTGGACACATTTCTTGAAACACCCTGTATACCAAAACTGATATGGCGTGACAAGGGTGTATGACGAACGTAACTGAGAGTTCCTAACGTGCAAATCATGACACGCACGTCATATACAGCATTATTTACATGACATGGTCTCGGGGCACTCGCGGCCATTTAAGTGAACATACTACACACGGCTGCATGCTACACACGGCAATATAAAACTGCACTTTTGTAGTTCGGCTTTTTTTTTGGTAGTGACACAAATGAGCACGCAATCTTTCCCTTTCGCGTTGTTTTAGAAGCGTAAAAATTCCTAGTGCAATGTTTAAAGCCGGTCAAACTAGGCTTCGGTCTGCTACAGAAATATGCAAATGAAGAATTCTATGCAACTCTGCCATTTTCAGCAGAAATGGACAAAAAGTTTTCCAAACAATTGAAGAGATTAATCATAGAGCATGAAAAAAAAAAAACACAGGAGCGAGAAGCTAGTACTAGTTGACTCTTCACGCTAGGTCACTGTGTCTATTAGGAAAATGTCGAGAGAACATTTGGCAAGGAGTGTTGGCAGCAAGCATATTTAAATGTTTTGAGCCGGTATCTGGAGCATCTTCGAACTTTGGTTCCGTGCAGAAACGAGTAAAGAGAAAATGAGACAGATACCACAAAGCAGCGGTGTCCTGTTTCTCGGAGTTCTCTTGCTACAAATCATTGCTCATCATAATGGAAACGCAAATCCTGCACTGAAAATACAGCCACGTAATCAAGAAGAAAGCTCGGCTGATGGAACGGAAGAGGTAAGACTGCTTCTTAAGACTGTGTACACATGTGCAGTCTGAGTAAGCTTGACTGGCGCACTTCCATTGCTGGGGGGATTGAGTGCCTAGTGCCTCTGTGCAAAGCAGGAAATGATATATGTGAAAGCATAGCACGATACAGTGTAGTAAAAGAATCGAAAGCTTACAAAGGTTACAAAAATTTCAGTAGTAATTGACTGGTTCAAATTACGATTGTTGATGAGAATAGCATAACAGCCACACGACGACACCCCATCAGCGTTGCGAGAACGCACATGCATGTACAAAGAAAAATTATGAGGAAGCAATCGGCATTGTGGAAAGTACGCGTAGCTAGCTCTAGAGTGTGCTGGCCCACACTGGGGACGTTCTTAATAGCGTTGTAATGCTCCATGACACGTTAGCAGATAGAGCTTCGCCCTCCTAAGCTCGAAGACGCAGTTTGAATTTCCGACCATGGCGTCCGGAATTCTGAGGAGACGAAGTGCAAAAATGCTTATTATGAATAATTTTGTACGGGAGAGCAATTATCATTTGTAAAAAAGTCACAGCTTCGCTCCCAAGGCGAGCAATGAATGTGATAGCAAGAAATTAGTTTGTCACACAAAGAACGACAAGCAGCTCGATACTTGCAACGCGCCGCCGCAGCACAAAGAAGGACGCTCGAAAAGAACGCATAGGTATACACAGGACAAGCGTGAACTAACAACTGTCGCAGTTGTTACGTCTTTGTATTTGAGCAACGCGCTGCGTGTCAACAATGCAGAAGCCGACACTGTTGTTGTTGCCTCTGACATGGCTCATACCCACTCAGGGAGATCGCCAAGGATTGATTATATGATTACATGACTTTTCGACTCTGTCTGATGGATGGAAAAACATTTATTAATGTCCTGCAAGAAGCACGCGAACGCGCTCAGGGCTCCCACGTTGGGACTGAGAGGCCTAGCCTAACAGCCGCATCGCGGGCTTGCTGGACGGCCCATTTCTGGTCGGCTAGGCTGGAGCTACGCACGGCAGCCGCCCACCTCGCCGAAGTAGCATCGGGGTTAACATCGTTATACATTGTAGTGCACTCCCAGAGCATGTGTCTAAGCGTTGCCGGGGTGAGTTTGCATTGGTTGCATATATCATTATCGTAGAGTTCCGGGTATATGACGTGGAGTACGTGTGGATTTGATACTTCTTTTTTTAACACGAAAGTGTTTTATGCCGGGGTCCACCACGGCTCCTCTGACGTATTTCCGTCACGGATATGACGTTGTAAAATACAAACTATCATAATGAGATCAAAGAAAAATTAGAAGAAAAAGTTCCGCCCCCCGGGCGTCGAACCTGCGACCTCTCACTCTGCAGCGCGCGGCGCGAAACCACTCGGCTACGAGAGCGTACGTTCCTCAGTTTACTAACGGCAAGCTATTTATACACACCATATACCGTTGGCGGTCCTCAGAGCTCCTCGACTTCAGCGCGTTTTCGTCATCACTAGCGAGATGGCGCGAAGGTGTCACGGAGCGCGCGCTCTAAAGGTCGTCACGCCTCTCGCTGGGATGAGCGTGCGCCTCCACGAGGCGTGGTCGCTGGTGCGCGCGCGCTTATCTCCTGATCGGGGCATTCGGGCGCTTCGCACGCCTTGTGTTTCCCCCGCAAGTTTGCTTTGAAGTTACAGTGGTTAAAGAGTTCACGAAGGTCGCTTCGTTCACCGCAGCGGCCGCGTTTACGAATGGAGCGCGCCGCTTACACACGAAGTAATAATTGTGGCAGTTGTTCGCGCTCGTCCTGTGTATGCTTGTGCGTTCGTTTCGTGCGTCTTTGTGTTAGAGCAGCGTGCTTTAAATGTCGAGCTGTGACAGTTAGTCCGTGCTCGTCTTGTGTATGCTCATTTCGTGCGTCATTTCTGCTTGAGGTGCGCGCTGCATGTTTCGAGCTGCGTGCCGTTCTTCACGTCACATTACAATTTGTTGCTGCAGCATTCATTCCATCTCCCTTGTGGCGAAACAATGCACAATAAATGCTCAACTACTTATGTGAATACACGTTTAACTTTCGTGTTATACCGATTCCTTTGACAGAGGGATGAGCCATGTTTTTTTTTAAGCTGCGGCACGTGGAATGACCCCTCTGCGTCTCCTGCCACGCGGTGGCGTCTGACGCCAAGTGTGCTTGGTTTTTTTAAGGCGAAAGCCTTTAAAGGGGTACTGACACAAAAACTTTGGCCTCGCGTTTTTTTGCTGCAATGTGTTGCTGGGGTCCTGTTAGTCATAACACGGCACCTCGTTTGCTGCAGCGCGCGACAGATATTTAATTACAGGCTCCTCATTACCGACCAGTTTCAGTTTCGGTTTGAGAGAGCTCGAAAAACGACAAGCCGCCGGGTGCAACTATCACCACCTAGCGTGCGCAGCTCTCGATCACGTCAGCACACAGAACTGTGACGCACTTCCGCACGGCCCGCATCAAGAAGTCCTTTCGAATAGGAAACGGGACAGCAGTGTCGCCAAACACAAAACTTTCAACGCGTGCGCCGCAGCCACGGACTCGCGACCAGCCGCCAAGAAGTATAGACCGCTGGAACAAACGCGGCAAAAGAAAATGGCCGCTATGACGTCATCACAACTTGTTGCAGCGTGGTCACGTGCGGGAAGTAGGGGAGTCACCGAGGGTCACCTCTGATGGTGTCAGGAGCGCGAGGGATCGCTCACGCAAGTCGATCGCTCACGCAAACTTCAAAATTAATTTAAAATACCTTCCAAGCTATATTCTCTGTTGATATTTTGCAGATGATGTACACATGTTCACGGGAATCGAACCCGCAGGCTGTCTCGGCCGCGAAATTTTGTGTCAGTACCCCTTTAATGTCTCATGCTCACGTCCGTCCGGTGTCCGTCCGTCCGTCCGGTGTCCGTCCGTCTGTGCGTTCGTCCGTCCGTCCGTCCGTCTGTCCGTCCGTCCATCCGTCTGTCTGTCCGTCCGTCCGTCCATCTGTCCTTCCGTCATTCCGTCCGTCCGTCCTTCCGTCCGTCCGTCTGTCCGTCGGTCCGACCATCCGTCCGTCCGTCTGTCCGTCCGTCCGACCGACCATCCGTCCGTCCGTCCGACCGTCCGTCCGACCGTCGGTCCGTCCGTCCGTCCGTCCGTCCGTCCGACCGACCGTCCGTCCGTCCGTCCGTCCGACCGACCGACCGTCCGTCCGTCCGTCTGTCCGTCTGTCCGTCTGTCCGTCCGTCCATCCGAGCTCTTGCACGGAGCCAGGTGGCCGCCGGGATGACCAAACGGACGCCGGCCGCGTCGGACTCTACAGCGCTCGCGCTTTGCTTGCGTAGCGTCGCTGTGCCCAGCGTTTGCACTCATTCTGACCGACGCCGTCTCAATGGACACAGGCGTTCACGGAATACACTTTCGAATTTACAAAGGGTCCGTCAATTTAAGCGCTGGAACGCGGATGGCGTTTGCACGATGCGCAAAGCGCGAGAAAATACTAACGCATGCGAACGGAGGAAGACTAGTCTCGCGTCTCGCTGCGATTGGCGGTAAAAAATTAAAAAGAAAACACGCACACATTCGCTTTGTGTGTTACCC
Source organism: Rhipicephalus appendiculatus (assembly GCA_030522465.1). NCBI lineage: Eukaryota > Metazoa > Arthropoda > Arachnida > Ixodida > Ixodidae > Rhipicephalus > Rhipicephalus appendiculatus. The sequence goes on from JALIZH010001415.1 coordinate 52,999, forward strand.
CACTGAGAGTGTAAAAGAAAAAAAGACATGGCATAGTCAGTGGAATGGCCACACGCTTTCGCCGAACACACTTTGGAACGTACAAAGTGTCCTTCAATTTTTTTCCCTTCTACATCATGAGTGGTACAGAAGGTGGCCACTTTTTCGTGCGCGTCTCAAGGGCAGTTTTCAATTTGAAAGAAACCGTAGAAGCGTTGCGTGATAGAAAACACGCTCAAGCTGTTCGGAGATCTGCGTACCGCGAGCGGCAAATGGTGCGTATGAATAGGTCGCCGTTATATCGCTGGCACGAGCAATAAAGAAAAAGAAATGACGTGTGGCTGTGTTGGCTAGCGCAACAGGCTGCGCATTGAGGGGTCGCTGGTTCGAATCCCCGGTCAGGGGGGTTTGGAATTTTTTTCTGCTGATTTATGTTTCTTTATGCCTTTCTTATATATACACCTACATATACATATCCGGGACATGACGGCGTCGACAGACGGAAAAAAATCAGCCGAGAGTGTCCATATCATTGCTATCGCAATAAATGTCGTTTAACTCACTCGTTTTGTAACGTGGTGTCATGATGGAAGAATGGGAATAAGGCAGGCACAAACTGAAAGTAGATTAGTTAATGACCCTTAGGTCCGACTTCTCGGCTGTGCGGTACAGTCTTGTGTTTTTGGCTTTTCTGGCTTTGATTTGGCAGTTGATATACCGCATCAATGGATATTTGTGTTTTTTTTTTTCAAAGCCAGTGCTAGAAACACAAACAATAAAACACAACTATACGTGCCAAAAACACCCATTTTCAAATTTCTGCTGTGATAAAAACCGACATGGACTAAGCAAGGCGACAAGGCTTAGACTTCGTTTTTAGCGCTGCAGCAATTCGAAATGATGTATTAACAAGCCACATTCACCATTTTAACCAAAAACACAAACCATGATACGATTAATAATCACGCCGGAGGGGGGAGGGGTACTGCAGAATAGTTTCTACCATCTGAGTTTCACTAACGTGCACTGAAATCCTAGTACGCGGTTATTTTAGCTCATCGCAATGCGCCCCTTGTGGCCTGGAATCAAATCCGCGCGCTCGAGCTTTGCAGCGCGACTTGAAGCTGTGGTCAAGGCAGGATGAACGGTAACAATCTGGTGAGTGGAAGGTGTGTTTCAGGCCAGGATTCGTATTTTAGGAAAAGTGCAGATAACTTCAACTCGATCATTTATGTCGATTTGGTGTAAGTGTGCGCTGCGCAGTGTGTGTATGTGCGTCACTGTGACATCACCAGCGGCGAGCACAGCTACTCCGGCAGCTACTGCACATACGCCGTGAAATCCGCCGGTCGTTGGTGACTTCACCGGCCAAATACGTCGCTGATCGGAAACATTTCCCACTATGTAAAGAAATGATACCCCTAATCAATAGTTATTATTACAATTAGTCTTGTACGTGAAAAACAGTATTCTTTTAAGGCTGAAAAAGACTGTGGCCTTAAGCCAGTATAAATGTTGATACGTAAAATAATTGCCGTTGTGCTGCCAGTTCAACTTGTGCGTCATGCAGATATTTGTAAACAGACGTTATTGTTCAATACCTCCTAGCAGAGGAGCTGGGTGAAAGTGCACAGCATTATTGACAACCCCAAGAGGGATTTGCAAAAGGGTCACCATTTGTCTCTCAGGTGTCTAACGAGCATTCATCGCGCAGCGGCAGCAGCCCTGCTGCTTGGCACCATGACGCTTTCTTGAGATCACGGAACCTTCCGTGGCCTGGATGACGCGGACGTCGACGAAGTGGGCTCACGCACCAACTCTTCTACTGATATATAATACATCTCATAATTTGAGGATGCCCTGATGCTTGTCCAAATGTTAACGTGAAAGCGACCGGAGTGGACAAGGTTTGCCACATCATGAAATGTATCACTGATGGCGCGCTTTCATATAGGCTAACTGCCCCTCCATAGATGTTATTTTAAAAGAATATTCGTTATTAGAGGAAGAGTAGAGAAGCCGGCTTACAATGCAAGTCACGAGGTCCCCTACTATTTCCGCAACGCTGTCGAGCGATGAACCACCACTGACAAAAGAAATACTGGCTTGAAACATATCGCGGCATATCGTTCGCTATGAGATAGAAGCAATGCAGCCGTTCACTTCCCAATGACTGGAAATTTAATAAAGTAGTACCGGTATACAAGTCTGGCAGCCGCTCGGATCCCTCCAACTAGTGTCCCATTTCGCTTACAAGCACTGCCTGCAAACTGTTAGAACATGTACTAATACACTCACAAATAGCATGTAATCTAGGTAATCATTCTTTTTTCACAATCGACATGGTTTTCGGCCTTGGGTATCATGTGATACTCAGCTCTTTGAATTTGTTACTGAACTTCACTTAAACTTAGACCCATACTTTCAAACTGATGTCATCTATCTTGATTTCGCGTCAGCTTTTGACTCTGCTCCTCACCAGCGACTTTTGGCCAAGCTTTCATGCCTACAACTGGTCCCCCTCCCGTTGTCATGGATCCGCTGCTTCCTGACCAATCGTCTCCTATACAGAGTTGTCGGTAATCGTTGTTCAGCCACTAGTAACGTGATTTCTGGTGTACCACAGGGATCCGTCCTTGGTCCTCTGCCCTTTCTCATCTTCATAAACGACCTTCCGGTATTCATCTTCCATTCGACTTTTAGGAGCTTGCTCGGCAAGCTTCTTATGCTCGTGCCTTGTCCGGCGGCGGCGGCGTGCACACTTCTCCGGTGATTCCAACAATGCTCACTAGATGGCGCGCCACCGCTCAAGGCGCCGGCTTTCCGGTGATTTCAAGAATGCTCACTAGATGGCGGCGCCACTCAAGGCGACGAACACCACTCTCGGCACTTGCGCTTCCTTTCTCTTCGCCGGGAGCTCACGCAGTGAACACTTTTCGTTACCGCTCGGCCGCATGAACACCACAGAAGCCAAGGCAGCAGCGCGGCGGGCTCGAAACGCAGCAGCAGCTCGGGCTCAACGCCAAGACCCTGCGGTGACAGCCCGGGAGGCCGAAGCGAAGAGGGGTCGCCGTCAAACAAACCCGGAGCTGCGGGTCAGCGAAGCAGAAGCGAAGAGGGCTCGCCATCAAGCAAACACGGAGCTGCGGGCCAGCGAAGCAGAAGCGAAGCGGGCGCGCCGTCAAGCGGACCCTGCGGTCACAGGTCGCGAAGCAGCAGCAAAACGGAAGCGGCGGCAAGAGAACCGCGAAGAAGTGCGGGCGCGGGATGCCGCGGCCAAGCGCCAAAACGGTCGCTACCTGACGAAGGCGGCGCCGACGCGCGCTTCAAGCGCGACTTCCTCGACCACACGTTCGGCCACAGCTGCAAGGTATGCGATTGCTTGTGGTTCACAACAACATATGTAACTTTAATATATGATGGTAGGAGATGTGTACGGAGTATTCGCGGGTTACCCGATCATCTCCGAGCAAGCTCCTCTAACATCATTCACTTTGTGGATATGGCGGTGATTTTTTTGCTGAAGACCGCGTTCTTTATCGTCGCATCGCACACCAAACTTACCATGATATCATTCAAAGTGACTTACATCAAATCGAATCCCGGTGTTCCAATTCATTAATGAAACTGAACATCTCGAAAGGCAAAGTTATGCAGGTACCCCGCAAGCGCTCTAACAGTAATTACAAGTACTCCCTAAACTCGATAGCTTTGTCGTCCGTCGAATCATTTCGTCATGTCTTGGTATCACAATAAATAGCAAGTTGACATGGTCTGATCACATCACAAAATTAGCTGCTGATACTACTAAATCACTTGGTTACATCAGACGTCCCCTTTTATTGGGTCCCTCATCCACGCGAAAACTGGTTTAGGAAACATTTGTCCGAAGTGAGCTTGAATATGCCTCAGCTATTTGGAGGCCTCATCAAGCATACCTCATTTACGTTTTAGAATCTATACAGAACCGTGCAGGGGTGCAACAGCTGCGCCAATTGCGCCAAATTGATACGATTCCCCGTTCTTGTGCCGAGCTGCGCCCAAACCGTCAAATTGGCCGAAATTGCGCGACGCTGCGCTAAAATGCCCAACCAGCCTCAAAATTTTCTCAGTGGCGCCAATTTCAGCGAGAAATGGAGGCCACGTTGGCCACCTGCAGTTTGCGTCATCAATCAATCCACGCGCGCAGGCCTTAACCCTAAACCACGGTGTGCTGGAAGCGTATGCCGCGTTTCTCGCGCGCGAACAAACTCTACGTGCTGCGAACACCGGCGTTGCCGGCGACCACGTTGGTTGCCATAGCAACGGCACATAAAACATTTTTCTCTCTTGAAGTTGCGTCGTCCCGGCAACAGGTATCCGGTGCCGTCGCCAGGCCAAGGGGCACGCGCCGTTGTTACCTTATCTGGCCGAACGCGCCTTGCAAGCGAACCGAGAAGTTCTACCCTAAACCTAACCCCATCGTGAAAGAAAAAAAAAGGGGGGGGGGTCTGTAGCGATGTTAGAAAAATTCGTGACCTTGTTCTAACCCGTGCAGAACGCTGCTTAATCCACCTTCGCCGCAGTACACCGGTGCCCTGCGGAAAAGCGTAATAAGATTTGGAAGGGGTTGTTTGCACTAGTCACGGGACACAGCACATTTGAACGCGATAGCGTTAAAGAGCTCGTTTCGCAGAAATTCCGGCGTCGGCATCGGCGTCGGTGTCGGCGGCGGCGTCGTTGGGTGTGAGCGAAAAATCGTCATCTTGTGCGTGACCGAGAAATCGAGAAAGATGCAAATAAAATAAATAATAAAAATTTTCGGGTCCGAGTGAGGATCGAACCCAGGCCGTCTGCGTGGCAAGCAGGTGTTCTACCATTTGGAGTTACACTGAAAATAACTTCCTCTGCTTGGAAATGCAGTGAAAATAACTTCATGCTTTACAAACACACGCGTCCTGTATACAGGCGTCACAATACAACATGTAATATCGCGGTAAAATTGCGTGGCACAAGAGTACATTGCCAGTGGGCGTCAGAACATGTGAATATCATAATGACATCGTGGTTCAAAGCCGGCCACCCATTACAAAAGGCACACACGTTACTGCACGTGTTCCCTTAAGACCTCGTAGTGGGTGCATAGCAAGTTCGAAAGCATTTCCCGCTCATAATTGTACATGGTTTAAAGCATGCTACCCATTACATAGTATGCACTAAGTGACACTAAGTATACACTAAGTGACCATATCCTGGCACTAGGGACAGGATATCGCTATCGCGTTCAACTCTTAAAGGCGAAGCTTAAGGGTCCCCCCCATTTTTTTTTGTTCAGTCACTCATGCGTGTATAGTATACACCGCATACTTGTGAGATGGTCGCTGACGTCTGAAGAAGTTACTGGCAATCATTTGGAGCAGTATATGACATTTCTGTAGCCCTAAAAAAACTAAAAATACTGGGCGCCAGTTTTTTTTTTTTTTTTTTTCGCCACGCCTACTCCTCAGTTTTACGCAGGGTCTAAGGATTTGACAGGTGCGGCAAATGCTAATGTGGACTTTATCATTGTTTGTTCTGTGGGGTTGTTCAAAATACGACTTTTATTGAAATAGCAATGCTCATGTGCACTCTGCACGATTTAGGTGATGTTGAATGGTTTGTAGATCTTTTTTTTTTTAAATGTAAGCCTTTTTTATGCTGCTCCAAGTTAGGTCTTTCGTGATAAAAAATTGATGTTTGTTTTCCTGGTAACCTGCTCCAAATTGAAATTTTAGTGCTCCAAAAGCAACATTTTGCTGCTCCGAAAATTGCTCCAAATTTTATTTCGGCTGTTGCACCCCTGAACCGTGCGACCAGATTCATCTCATCCATGTATGACCATGATAAAAGCCGCAGTACCATAAAGTCATCCCTGGGACTCGAGTTATTGCCGTTTCGTCGGAGGATTGCAAGGCTGTGCTTGTTCCATCGGCTTTACTATAACTTCCCTCAACTTCACGGTAAACTCCTTAACCCCCCGAACCATACATCTCGTCGCCTGTTTGACTCTTAGAGCATCCAGCGGTTGCATGGTTCTACGACTTCTTTCAACCAATATTTTTTTGCCGATAGCCATTGCAGAATGGAACATTTTGCCAGACAGTGTTGTCACCGAGCGTAACCGTATTGTGTTTAAGGAGTTGCTTACTGATCACCTCATGCTGTAACATCCATCTTGACCTTACACTGTTCTCTTTTTTTTCTTTTTCTTCTTTTTTATGTCTCGTTCAAATTGCACCTTTTTGTTTTGCATCTAAACAAGTTCTGCGTTTCTATGAGATATATGTTCCAATAGTGTGATCCGATATGTTTCAGGTTTCACTTCCTATGTAACCCCCCCCCCCCCCTCACCCCTTATATAATACCCCGACAGAGGCCTTTAAAGGAAAAATAAGTGATAATTTGATGAAGATACTCCTTTTGTGTCTGACTTCCAGTGTTGTCAACATTTCATCATTTACTAGTAGTTTTTGTTGGGTAGGAGGCGACATTCGGGGCCTCCCATCTGCCTGTGTAGCGCGCTTCCCTTGTGGTTATGATCCGACATTACTCTGCAGCAACGAATGTCGAGAAACGGGTTCTTTCACCCACCATGCCAGAACATCGCTATGTGGTGGACGTAAGACTACCACACAAATTGCCCTAGCTACAGGTGCGCTCGGCACCTTGCGTGCCACTGCCGTAGCCACCGGAACTGGATAGCTTTCTGAAGTAGGCATATTGTTCCTCGACCTGAAGAGAACTGTTGTATGAGTTGTCGCTGGGTACTCTGGAGTGGATGATTTCTATACACGCACAGAACTAACCGTCTGCAGGAGGTCACAAATCTAAATCGCGTTCAGCCAGCCGTTGCCCGTCAGGTGCTGCCTTGGGCTCCATGCACTGAAAAAAAAAAGGATCAAAGTGCACAGCCCGGAGCTGAGGTTGCATTCGTTACCCACTTCACAGATTTCTTTTGACTTTCCTTTTCCGTTCGAATTTGCTGGCTGTTCAAGTCAATCTCGTGACTGCTACTGTCATTGCAACACCTTTGCGCACGTTTCTGTCATTATTGCTAGTCTTTGCCAACAGCTAGCTATAGGATAAAGGCTGAGCGAGTACACTGCGAGTCACTGAAAAAAATTGGTTGAAAGATTTTTGATGTTTTACGTTCGAAAGAGTCATACCCATTGTGAGGCCATATCCCTACGTGAGCAAGCGTTCCAGCGTTATTGCTTGTGCTTGCGCGAGTTTCAACATCTACTCCGTCATTCGTATATTGCGTGCAATCTTATTACAACATTACGAAACTCTCGACAAGGTTTCGTCTCACCTAGGTGCGGCCTGTACCGAGCGAAAACACGTGTAACAGTTTTCGGCAGTGAAATCCGCCCCCAGTGAAAAAAAAAGAGCAAGTACGCGCGTCACTATTTTCTTGCATAGTGTGTTTGCGTAATACTGGCTTGCACCATAAGACAAAGAGTTCTATGACTATTTTTTCCTAGTCCCGACTGGCCACTTATATGATTCTCTTTAAAAAGCATGTGAGCATTCTTCGGAGAGTCGTGGGACCCAAAGGATAGTTAACGTGACTCTTTAGAGATAGTCATATACCTGGCGAGTAAGAACTCACCAAAGGAGTAACACTTACTCTCATTTTCTTGGAATGTGTAACAATAAAATAAATAATACTTATATGATGTAATAATTTTGCTCGCTCCATGAAGGCGACAATTCAGTTTAGGGAAATTGATCGCAAATTTTTCTGCAGGTATTACAGTTTACGCTTATCGTCGATACAAGTATATCCTCCAAAGATCTAGCGGTGAGCATACAAATACCGTCAGTAAGCACGTGCGTGAGTACACTACGTCGATGAAAGTGTCGGACACGGCTGCTGCCTTGTGGAACAGAAAAGGTTTTTATGGACCATCCAACCTGCGACGGTCTGCAAGCTTGATTCACTTGTGAGCGCTAAAGGTTTGTGAAATGTCTATGTGCGTTATTTATATACACTTGTTGAATGGCGGAGCTGTTTAACACTTTTGAAAGCAACATCAAAGGAGAGGTAGCGTCATGGCTACCGCTAGTAAAACACGAACAATTGCGCCACAACCCACCGCCACGCCTGGCGGACCTCCAGGTCACGATCGTGCTAAATGCGTAGCTGCTCAGATGTCGCGCACTGAAAGTTATGAATATTTGTTCCCACTTCTTAATCTGCTTCCTATGTCCCGCAGGTACCTCTTGGCAAAGAAGGAGATTCATGTCTTATGTCAGATAATTGCAACTCCACTCTTTGCTGCCTGATGTCCGCCGACGGCAACTCAACTTGCCAGAAGAGGCCTCGTGGAGATGGCCTGAACTGCTCACAGCCCGAGTCACTCACTCCTTTAGGTGATGAAGGCGCCTACAGCTTCGCATGTCCTTGCGGCACAGGTATGACAGAAGCATTGCGCCAATATTTGTGATTTTATTTTTGAATTAATAGCTGAATTCACGAAATTAGAAAAAAAAAAGTTTAGGAGCGCGCAGTACACAATGTGACGCGTAAAATGTGCGTTATCCCAAGGCCTGGAAAATGCTGTTTGAACTAGACAGCCAGTAAAAGAAGCCTACATTAGACTTGAGGTTATAAAAAAAATTCCGACGTGTATGACACTCCCTAATGCGAAACTGAGCGCAGCTGCGTGTTTTCATTTGGCAATCAATAGAGACGAAGAACTTTCGTGACACATGTATGCAAACCAAGTAGCCTAAGTAAGAACTGTTACAGCTCTTCATTCATTGGCGTCCTTATTTATGTATTGTAATTCTCGCTCTCTTTTTTTATTGTTAATTTTGCTGCCAATTAGTTTTTATTTTTTGCTGCTTCGGTGGCGCATACTACTGCTACGGACAACCCTTTATATGTAATTTATTCTTTTATTTTCATTTCCTAAGTTTTTTAATATTTCATTGCTTATCGATCGTTGTCTTCTTTGTTTAGTTTCTGTTTCGGTGACGCAAACTTCAGGGAAACGAAAATATTAGCGTAGTTTGCACTGGAGGCGCAATGCTAAAGAGACAGTGGACACGATGGGCACCCATAGTCGGATAAAACTTTAGAACTCCGCTGCAAATCCTCCTCAAAGGCGAATGCACAGAAGCCTGCGCCAATAGACGGGCGCTCCAGACAGACGTCAGGAGCCGGACGACCGGTGACCCCGCTTTCGGAGAACAGTGCAGAGTGTGTGAGCGGCACTATTTCTTTAGTCGCAGAGGCGATCGGCACTGCGCTTCGGTGGCCCAGACGGCGCGTCTTAAGTTGCATCCGACTAAAGGTCCTGGCGGTTGCTGTCTCTTTCTTTCTTTCTTTCTTTCTTTCTTTCTTTCTTTCTTTCTTTCTTTCTTTCTTTCTTTCTTTCTTTCTTTCTTTCTTTCTTTCTTTCTTTCTTTCTGTCTATTATTTCTCTCTTTTGCGTCTTTTTTGCCTCTGTTTATTTATATTGATTTCTTTCTCTCTCTCTATGTATTTCTTTCTTTCCTGAACTTTCTATTTGTCTTTGTCTGTATTTCTCGCTTTCTCTTTCATTCTATCCCTTTCTCTCGTTCCTCTTTCTGCCTTTCGTTCTCTCTATTTCACTCTTTCTCTTTCTTTATATGCTATGATTTACTCTCTCTCCTCCTCTTCTTCCTCCTCACCTCACATCTGTCATCCTCACCCTCACTTCCCTTTCTCCTTAGTATACTATACTATACAAGGCTATGTTATGCTCCATGAGAAGACTTTTGAGCTATACTCGTCTCAGAAGTTCCTTTCAGCACTGTGAAGGCTACAGGGCTCCTTAGCAAATAGGAAGGGCGTTTAGCTCCTCCACGTGTATTCATCCGCGTCTCGTCGTCTGCTAGGCGTCTGCCTGGCGTCTGCTCGCACGCATAGGCCGAGTAAAGCGGACAGACGGCATCACCGAAAAAAAAAAAAGGCTGCACGCAACGCAGCTGGTGCCCTCCGCTTCGAACTTATTAAGTCATTGTGCGCCGTATGACCCGTAAGTTACAAACTGACGCTTGTAATTGCTTTAGGTTAATCTGCTGATGCTTCGACAGCGATGTATTCGTGACTATATGGCGCTAATTCCAAGAACCATATCAAATTGTCGGCGCGTTAGGCTTAGCAGGCGAGGATAAACGAACAGCTTATTTCGCAAATAATGAGAAAATGTACCAGATACTTTGTCCTCGGCGTGAGACGGCACAAAGCGATGGCTATTTCCATCATCTATTTGTTACTGCCAGCTCAGCGCGGGCGAATAGCAAGTGCAAGTTCGGATCGAAGCGGGCGGTCGCGTCGGCAAGGGTGCTGCCATGTTTATTTACAACCGCAGCTACCGGTGGTTACTGATGCCGCAATGAAAGGCATACGACATCAATGCGATAAAGAATAAATATTGCACGCATAGATATAACGTAACACGTGTCAGACAAGCGCAAACGTATCGACCCCGTCAATTGTGAGGTAATTATATCTAGAACTATGTTTTGCTGCGCAAGCGTATATCTTGCTTACACCCCGTAGCCTTGGTAGTGCTAAACGGTAGTGGTGAAACGGAGAATAGTTGGTTTGTTACGTTCGATGAAGACATAGCGCTTAAAAGACAGCGAATAAGGGCGAGGACAGGACATGCGTTCCACACAACTGAATTTTCATTCATGAAACGTGTTGTACTTATACAACAGATGAAGATAGCGAGAACCGTATCAAAAGTGTAAGCCTACCGTACGATACGCGATTTACTAAGCGAAAAAAAAAAACAGCGCGATACACGGGACAGTGAAAGAGACGGACCAAGCGCTGACTAACAACCAAGGTTTTATTCCACACATGGGGGTATATATAGCACACGCTACATGAAAGGAGGGAGAGGAGAACAGTGACATAGAACTTTTGTTCATGAAATCTTCGTATGCATCTAGAAAAAACAGTGATGAGGCCATCATCTACTTGACAGATATGCAATTTCCCTGGTGAGGAGCGCTAACGAAGGGACACTCACGCACATGTCACCTTTCTTGTCAATGCAAAACGCCTCATAGATCTCACGTGCTCGTTGATCACTGTATCGTCGAAGTATCTTGCATTGACCAAACATTGCGTGACAGCCGCAAACGGAGCTATGCGCAGCTAAGTGGCTGCCGACAGATGATGGCCTCATCACTGTTTTTTCTAGATGCACACAAAGATTTCATCAACAAAAGTTCCATGTCACTGTTCTCCTCTCCCTCCTTTCATGTAGCGTGAGCTATATATACCCCCATGTGTGGTATAAAACCTTGGTTGCTAGTCAGCGCTTGGTCCGTCTCTTTCACTGTCCCGTGTTTCGCGCTGTTTTTTTCGCTTAGTTGATCATGTACCAAGCGGCCCAAATCAGCACCTTAATACGCGATTTCTTTGCGCTCAGAGCAATCGAGGGGGCGCTGACCGAGTTGGCATTTTCTTTGGCAATCAAACTGGCCTCGACAATCTGTCGCGTCGCCTTATCACAGTTCCTATGCCGAACTACACACTCATTGAGCAGAGGTTGGCAGCCGCAGTCGTTGCAATCCACTGAAACGTGCCCGTCGTAGTAACAATTAAGCAAGCTTCTGTTTGTGCTCTCTGCCTGTCATTCAGGCATCTGCCTGGCTGCCCTATGTACACCTTACCGCAGGAGAATGGGAAGCGATAAAGAACACTCTGTGCACAGGCTACAAAAGGTCACTGGTGCTACTTCGCGCATCCTCGGCGTTTGTTGAGAAAAGGGTCAGTAGCCTTACAGAATCTTTTTCATTTTTTGTGGAGTGAAAAAACCACATTTACTTCCACCTTCCTGGACACTTTCCTTAGTCTGTGGGATAACCCGTGCATATATGGCACTAATACTATCTTCCGCCTGTCTTCGTCGTACCTGCAGGAACTTGCCGGTTATTTTAGCTTGCTTACCGCCTTCTCCGCCACTGACAGGAGCACGTGAGCAGGGTAGCCTACGTCCAGCAGCCTCTCTTTTTGCTGGAGAAGCTGACTTGCATCCGGTGGGGGGCATGATTTGCGCAGTGCATTCACGACACAGAGGTTAGCATTTGCGTGCTTCACTAGCTTAGAATGAGCTGATGTAAGAGGAAGTACCCTTTTATTCCCACGAGGGTGATATTGCTAAGAACAACGGCTGTTGGTCAAAATTAGTTTCATGTCTGAAAACTGGATGATATTATCAACAGGAACTACATGCGTAATAACCAGTACTCGCGGAACGTGTAAATGACATCAGTCAAAGTGTTATTTGAATCAAGCTTATACAGAACAAGGTATTCGTCAACGTACCTAAAATTGCGTAAAATCTTTAGCGCCGTCCCTTTTTTTTTCTTTTTTTGCATCTGTCGAGATGGCTGAGAAATAAGTCGCTCAAGACAGGGGCTAGAGACGAGCCCCCTGCTTTCTCAAGATAGACGGTCCCATCGCATTCAACGTACGTGGATTTTAGATAAAACACCAGTAGTTCTAGGAACCCGCTGGTGGAAATTCCTGTCTGCGGCTGGAAGGAAATGATGCCATAGTCATCTATGCGGTCTTCAATGCAACGCATGAGCGCATCTTGCGGCATGGAATACTACAGGTCTCTGACGTCTATCGTGCATGACATCGTGTTGACTAACATGACGATCTCAGCTGCCGTTATTTCGATGTAAGCTAGGAAATTGACCACCCTATCAGGAAGCGTATCAAGTGTGACATCATGGCATGTATTTGTAAATTGCTTGGAGATACTACAATACTAATTGTCGAAAAACGCCACTATCAACTCTGCCTATATTCCCGACACTTGGGAGCAGGACATATTAAAGTGGCTCGGAGTTGGTTTTATTATTCAATTTAGAATCTGCCAAGTAATTTTAGTGTCCCTTGCATTTCTAGCAATGAGCTAGGAGTAGTATTCCTTCTTATAAATACGACTGGTTTTAGTCACCTTTTCGCGCAAGCCTGAACTTTTCTTCGCAACAAGAATTACCCCTATTTTCCTTAATTTTTGTGCAATAATGGTTCTTTTTTACCCATGGTTCGAAGGCACCCGTCGTATCCACTGGGCCGTCCGGGCACCCCAGCATATATAACTGGCATCTATGAGAACCATTTGATTGCGCTGCTATGGGCGAGAGAACGAGACATAGACACTAATATCACATTTAAAGTACGCCTTTTTGCAGGCGATTGCGTCGTTTATAAAGCCATAACCAGCCACGATGATGTCATTTCACTCCAGTCCGACTTAAATAGGCTAACAGAATGGTGTAACATATGGCAAATGGAAATCAATAGTTTAAAGACTAAACATTGGCAATTCGCTTCAACTGTTCGCTCGAACGCTAACCAATGTAGAGTACGCGGTACTAACATCTGCCCAGTATGCTCAATTAAATACCTCGGTGTCTTTTTACATCGAACTTAAGCTGGAATGCGCACATTGAACACGTCACCTTTAAAGCATGCAAAATATTAGGCTACCTTAGACGTCGCTTACATCTTGCAAGCGCTCATACAAGGCTTCACGCGTAAAATTCGCTCATCAGGCCTTCTTTGGAATATGCCTGCATCACTTGGCACCCACATCATGCTTACTTGTCTAACCTACTCGAATCAGTTCAAAATAAAGGAGCCCGGTTTATCTTGTCTTCATATTCTCGTTACGAAAGTGTATCCGCCTTGAAGAAATCACTAAATCTTGTTACTCTTGACTTGCGCAGAAAATTTGCGCAGTTCTCCATTTGCTCGAGCCAATCTTCTGCCTGCTCCCAATGTATGAATTCGGCGAGACCACGTTCATAAAATCAAACCTATATTTGCCCGGAGCAACTATTATCAAAATTCGCCGTTAGAGTTGTCGATTGCACAATAGAACTCTTTACCCTAATCTATAGTGTCATTTACAGAATCATCGAAATTTCAAGCTGTTCTAACAGCGTTTTTTGAAGGAAACTCTCCGTAGCCTAAAATTATCATGTTTCGTAAAAACACATCTACTGCATTAAAATTGTAGAATGCAACATCATCATTAGAGCTGTGCTTTGCCTTGTGTATCTTTTTTCGGGCTTTTTTTGTTGCCTCCTCTGGATTGTGTTCCATCCTTTTCAACTTTTATTGTGTAGCTGTGTTCATTGCTTGACGAGAATGATGACACTAGAACTTGTATAGCTCTAAAGATATGTTATTTAAATTATTTTGCGGTTTTCGTGTTGATTTTCACCTGTATATTTTCAAATCCCCTTTGTACCCACACTTGTATCCCCCCCCCCCCCCCCCCCCATGTAATGCCCTTTCTGGCGATTAGGGTACTCATATGAATAAAAAAAAATCACGCCATATCCACGAAGTGAAATGATGATGAGTGGGCGAAGCTGGATCGTTTTCATCCATGGCAGAAAGAGAATATGTGGTCTGGAACGCACTTATACTTCATGGTCATCAGCGTCATCGTCATCGTTATCACGTGTGCTGGGTACATTCCACTATACTGGAACGCGCTTATACTTCATCGTTATCACGTGTAGTGCGTACATTCCACTATATTGCGTCATCGTCATCCTTATCACGTGTAGTGGGTACATTCCACTATACCGGAACGCGCTTATACTTCATCGTTATCACGTGTAGTGGGTACATTCCACTATACTGCTGTCATCGTCATCTTTATCACGTGGAGTGGGTACATTCCACTACACGTGGCTACATACCTACCTACCTACTACTACTACTACAGAGGAGGGACAGACCCACACCCTAAGGAGCTTCGCCCCTAAAATCACGCCATATCCACGAAGTGAATGATGTCATCGTCATCGTTATCACGTGTAGTGGGTACATTCCACTATACTGCGTCATCATCATCTTTATCCCGTGGAGTTTGTACATTCCACTATACGTGGCTATCTACCTACCTACTACTACTACGACAACTACAGAGGAGGGACAGACCTTAGGAGCTTCGCCCCTAAAAAACCGCCAGGCCTGCGCGGAACGCGCAGCACAGTCAAAGCGAAAGCTGGAAGAGCGGCCTTTCTAGAGCCTTTTTAAAACACTCTTGGGGCAACTATTACGAGCTCACTTGCATGGTACCCACTACGCCATAAATCATACTTTTTGTGTCGGGGGGGAAGCGTCCACTATGCCATTATTCATCATTCTTCGGGAAAGCGCGGTACCCGCTACACACTTGTCCCGCATTATGTGCACTCTGTTGAGGCTGCGGCTGACGACGATGAAGAATTATGCCTGATGCTTTTGTAATGGATTAATGGCCGATCCCCCGTGGTGGGTTGAGCCATTCCTCTAGGATCAAACCAACCAACCAACCAAGTTGGAGCACTGAACGACCCACTCGGTACGCAATTCACATTGTGTGACATTGTTACTTTACTGTTCCAAAACGCTTTATTACACATGTTGATGCAATTCCTTACCCGACATGAAGCCTGCATATGGTCAGTTTGCAACGCAGTTTCAAGCAGTGGCGTAGCTCAGTGCATTCTCTTTACCCGCTTAAGCACATGTTGCCCTTGACCTCCAGTGTACATGGCTCGGTACAGAGGTTCAGGTAGAACAGCATCACACACATCTTTTTGAAGCTTTTTACGTGTCACTGAGAATAGATATTCATTAGAAAACCTAACAGATAAAAAGCCTACACTTAGAATAACCTCCTTGAGATATCCGCAGACAGCACCGGTCATCTGATTCGTACCAACCACATAACCAGGTAAAGCACGCATCAGTCTCAGTTGGCACACCGTACGAAGGAAAGGATCAGTTGTGCAGCGGAAAAAAAAAAAAAGAACCTGTTCCGACATGGGTGGAGCCACCGACTTGATTGGGGAGGTCACTTGGCCTCTTTTGTCTTGTCCCTCAGGACTCGAATAAAGTTCTTTGTATGTATGTATGTTTATAAGTTGGCGTATGAAAAGATGTGGTAAACCCAACCCTCCGTTTTTCACTCGTCTAAACAGATTAGTTCGACTGCATCTCTCCCAATTCGAGGCCCACACGAACACTCCTGCCACGAAGTCCTTCTTTTTTAAGCTTCATACGGTTACATTATCTGTCAAGACATTTCAAGAAGACCGGGGTTTTTACTCACCTTGGGGTACAGATTGCCTTTTCTGTAAAAAACCAGAAAATATAGACCATGTTTTCTTACATTGCTGGGAAGGCGTATATTTTTGGGACGTACTTCAAAGAACGATAAAGAAGGATTTACCTTTAAATCCACTTGGTATAAGATTTCTGCCAATAGATGATGAAGAGGGATTGCCTTTTGACTTGATCATGCTAAATGGCCTTCACTGTTTATGGCGGGCTCATATGGCAGGATTTTATCGCGATCCGGATGCGCGGCCAGCACAATTGTATTTTCGAGAGTGTATGGCCTCGTTTGTTGAACTTCAGAAAACTCAGTAGTACAGTCGCGCTCAATATGAGTTGCAACACGCTGTCTGTGCTCAAAATGGCGCCAGCAACGTAAATCGGCACCTACATAGAAAAAAATGGGTGAGCTAAACTCTCTCAGTTAGCGGTACTTTCTAAACCACTTTAACGTTTGTCGGTGTGATTGTTCACGCTTGGTATTACTTTAACCACAGCCAGCATGTTGCAACCTAAGTGGTTGTCGAGGGTGGAACGCTTGGCAGCACTCAGGGAATTTTGTACTAGTGTCTGTCTAGTAAGACTGACACAGCTTGTTGTTATTACCTTCCTATGCTTGTTGTTTGATGTACATGTCTAAGAACAGGCAATAAAGCAAAAAGAAGTCGCGTAGCTGAATGGTAGAATACTCGGCTGCCACGCAGAGGGCCCGGGTTCGATTCCCATTCTGTCCCAGGCATTATTTTTTTTTTATTTATTAACGCAACAGCCTTAAAGAGCTCGTTTCACAGAAATTCTGGCGTCGGTGTCGGCGTCGGCAGCGGCGTCGTTGGTTGTGAGCGAAAAATCATCATCTTGTACGCGACCGAAAAATCGAGAAAGATGCAAAGAAAATAACTCATAAAAATTTCCGGGCCCGAGTGAGAATCGAACACAGGCCGTCTGCGTGGCAAGCAGGTGTTCTACCACACAGCCGCGCGTCTGCTTGAAAATACAGCAAAAATAACTTCCTCTGCTTGTAAATGCAATGAAAATACCTTTCATGCTTTACAAACACACGCGTCCTGTATAAAGGCGTCACACTACAACATGTAATATCGCAGTGCCTAATATTGCGTGGTACAAGCGTAGATTGCCATCGGGCGTCAGAGCATGTGAATATCACGACGACATCGTGGTTTAAAGCCCGCCACCCATTACAAAAGGCACAAACGTTACTGTGCGTATTCCCTTAAGACCCCGTAGTGGGCACATAGCAAGTTCGAAAACATTTCACGCGCATAATTGCTCGTGGTTTAAAGCATGCTGCCCCTTACATAGTATGCACTAAGTGATTGAAGTACGCACAAGGGACAGGATATCGCTATCGCGTTCAACTTTTAAAGGCGAAGCTTAAGGGTGCCCCTTTTTTTTTATTTCGCGTGACAGTGGTTACGGACACCGGCGGCGGCGACGGCGGACAACTACGGCGCAACAACGGCCCTTGTTGTGATCTCATAACAGCTTTCGTTGTAATAAATAAAAGGAGAAAGAGAGAGGGAGAGAGAATACAGAAGAGAGAAAAAGGAAATTGTAGGTCACTTTAGCTTCGCTATCAAGAGTAGAACGGGATAGCATAATCGGGCCTCGTGAGCGTCGCCTTCTGAACTGCTAGCCTGCTTCGGTTCTCGGTGGATGCCTCAAGCATGTCGTAAGGAAATGAATGGATGTGCGCGTAACGTTGGCTGTTTCAAAGTATCATTGAATACAGGCCCGTAGCCAGAAATTTTTTTCGGGGGGGGGGGGGGGGGGCACTTGCAAAAAACAGCTATTTTCACTATTGATTTTACTGATTTTTTTGGTAAAACACCCCCCTGGCTACGGACCTGATTGAATACCTACTGCAAGGCCGGTTGTTAAGTGCCCACTACGCCATAATTATTCCTTTTGCGAATCAGCGAAGGGCCCACTACGCGTTCGTAGGGCAAGACGTGAACCTAGGCAGCTGTTCACTTTGTTGATGGTTCTGCTGCTAATCATGATTAAATATGTCTGAGCGCAATGTAATGGGTGGGCGTTTGAAACACCTACTAGTCGCTCAAATCACAGGTTATGACGCCTGGCGCGATTCTGCGCTTCTGCCACGCAATATATGATGCGTTAAGGAGGCTCCTTACACTGCATGACATTTATATAGTGTTTGTTTCTCCAAAGCAGTTTAAACAACTATGGTGGCTCTATGGTGGACTACCTGCTTGCCACGCAGACGGCCTGGGTTCGATCCTCACTCGGACCCGGAAACTTTCATTATTTATTTTATTTTAATCTTTCTCGATTTTTCGGTTTCTTTAACGCTTTGGCGTTAAAAAGGGAGATAGAGAAATAGAGATATCCCCAACTTGTCTTTTCCCAGGCTTAATTGCTCCTCTCTATGCTCGTCTGGCTATATCTAAGCTGCACAGGCTTGGCTCGTATGAAAAGGAAGGCCGCCTAGCTCCGCTCTTCCTTCAGGTACGGCACCGCAGTGCGACGCTGAAATATTTTTTTGCTTAAAGAAGTGGATAATGATATATAGAATAATGGAAGTTATCGTTTAAAATTACCGACTGCTGTCATACTCCATAATGCGACATTTGAGAGCAGCTTTACGGTACGTGTGAGTTGATTTGGCCAAACATCGAGGTAAAGAAAGATCTTAGTTTAGATATTTATTTCGTTGTCATTCGTTTTGGTTATGTTTTATTTGAATGCATTTTATTATTGTTTCTTAATGTTTACAAAACTGGCAGCATTTTTTAAATTTTCTGCTTCGGCGGTGCGAGCTGTACAGGTAGAGGCACTTTAGAAGGCGCTTTTACAGCGAAAGCTGTTATGAGATCTCAACAAGGGCCGTTTTTGCGCCTTAGTTGTCCGCCGCCGCCGCTGCCGGTGGCCGTAACCACTATCGCGCGAAACAAGAAAAAACATGGCTGATCCCTCTGTCAAAGGAATCGGTATAACACGAAAGTGAAACGTGTATTCACATAAGTAGTTGAGCGTTTATTCTGCATTGTTTAGCCAAAAGGGCGAAGAAATGAATGCTGCAGCAACAAATTGTAATGTGACGTGAAGAACGGCAAGCAGCTCGAAACATGCAGCGCGCACCTCAAGCAGAAAGGACGCACGAAATGAGCATACACAAGACGAGCGCGGACTAACTGTCACAGCTCGATATTTAAAGCGCGCTGCTCTAACACAAACAAAGACGCACGAAACGAACGCAAAAGCATACACAGGACGAGCGCGAACAACTGCCACAATTATTACTTCGTGTGTAAGCGGCGCGCTCCATTCGTAAACGCGGCCGCTGCGGCGAACGAAGCGACCTTCGTGCACTCTTTAACCACTGTAACTTCAAAGCAAACTTGCGGTGGAAGCACAAGGCATGCGCGCGCTCCGTGACACCTTCGCGTCATCTCGCTAGCGATGACCAAAACGCGCTGAAGTCGAGGAGCTCTGAGGACCGCCAGCGGTATATGGTGTGTATAAATAGCTTGCCGCTAGCAAGCTGAGGAACGTACGCTCCCGTAGCCGAGTGGTTTCGCGTCGCTCGCTGCGGAGCGAGAGGTCGTAGGTTCGATGCCCGGCGTCGGAACTTTTTCTTTGATCTCATTACATAGGCGGAGAGTACGGGGGGGGGCTCGGGGGCTCGGGCCCCCCCGGACGGCTTCATGGGGGGGCAGAGCCCCCCCCCCGGCGCCTGCCCGGGATATTTTTTAAGAGCTTGGCTTAGGTCCCCGTACATTGACAACGAGCGTTTGGCCTCCTGTCTGGCAGCTATTTATTTCACAGGGGGCTGTTTATACCCGCTTTTTCATTTCAGGCTTTTAAAATTCCGATCCTGGACCAGTGACAAGTGAAACGCTCAGTTAAAAATTCTCCGCAAAGAGTTTTGTATGTGCAGAATATGTTGTGTTAACAAACAACTGAGGCGACCTCTTAGTGTTTTATAGTGGTAGAAAATTGTATTTTCTACCACCTGAGAATTATTTTGGCCATCACAAATTGAAGGTTCAAGCTTCCTGTACCAGCATTAGGCCACTGTCTTACGTCTGGTGCATGTTTTAACAAAGTAATGCATGTCAATAAAAAAAAAATAGGCGGGTCCCACTCATTGTGGGAATCGATTTTGTGTGATGCAGTCACCGAGTAGCAGCCTATACGGCATTTTTTGCTTTGAGCCAAGCGTTGCGAGGAGGATCGATGTATTTGTGTAACTTGAAAAATAAATCAAGAGTCATCACAAGAGATATTCATACTGATATCGCGGTGTCGGCGCCAAAGAGAATAAGGTAGTATTAAAGTCTTTAATTATATTCTTTCTTAAGGAGGCGGACATGCTCTCTCTCTCTCGATATATATATATATATATATATATATATATATATATATATATATGAAGCGACAGAGAGAACAATGTAGAAGAAGAGCAAGCCGGGCCCGCCCCCTCCGGCAAAATGAAAACTCTCCGCCTATGTCTCATTATGTTAGTTTATATTTTACAACGTCATATCCGTGACGGAAATACGTCAGAGGAGCCGTGGTGGACCCCGGCCTAAAACACTTTCGTGCTAAAACAAAGAAAAACAACTAAATAAATGCCTAGGACACAATGGGAATCGAACCCGGGTCCTCTGCGTGGCAGTCTAGTACTCTACCACTGAGCGACAACGTTTTTTTTTCTTTAATTCATGGAATCAACACCGGTAATTATTGTGTCCTGCGCACAACATAATTCGTCACATTGGAATTACCTTAACATACACAACACCCACATTATTGCAAACAGTAGCCAGTATTTCAAAAGTCAGGCAAAGACACACAAGCGTCTAGAAGGGAAAGCCACTCCGGAACGGGTTCAAAAGTCTCAACAACACTGCGCACTTGAGCAGCTTCTTTTTTGAAGACAGACCTCATCGACCGTGGCGGCTCGGCGTGTCTGTCAATCATGCGACTTTTCCATAGCGAATAAATTCCTAATAACATAAACAGATCATATGGAGTATTATTGGTGGGGCTCTTTTTTGAAAGGGAGGAACCTAATACCATGATCAGTGATAGGAAGATCTTTTCTTATTGTTCTTTTTAGAATGTCCCAAAAATAAAATGCATCGCGACAATGAATGAAACAATGCTTATCGTCTCAGGTTGGTTGCAGAGTCTACAATTTACTGTCCAGGGCACATATATTGCTTTTTGATTGAGCCACGTCTTCACTGGTAGAGTGGAGGTGTGTAGTTTAAAGAAAAACGTTTTCGCTGCAGGCGATATCCACATTTTACGTACTCGGAATAATACGTCATCACCAGGGAAAAGCGAGTATGGCAGTCGATAAACAGGTTCAGGGAAAAGGTTATTCACAAGTGCAGCGGTTAGAGTTGTTCTATCAATATTATACAAATACTCTAAACTAAATCTGGCTTTTAAAAAATTTACAGTGTCAACAATTTCTTTTAAGAATCCCCACAATTGCGACTCCTTAGCAACGCTTGTTGTGACATAAATAAAAGGAAGGTGGTAACACAGACGGTTTCGAAGAACCGCTAAAAGAAAGGGGTGCTTGAAACTGCGTTGCAAACTGACCTTATGCAGGCTTCATGTCGGGTAAGGAATCGTGTTAACATGTGTAATACAGCGTTTTAGAACAGTAAAGTAATAGCCAGGCGTCATACAATGTGAATTACGTGAGTGGGTCGTTCAATGCTCCAATCCCTTACAAAAGCTTTAGGCATAATTCTTCATCGTCGTCAGCCACAGCACCAACAAAGTGCACATAACGCCTTACAAGTGTGTAGCGGGTACCGCGCTTTTCCGAAAGTGTGTAGCAGGTACCGCACTTTTTTCCAGCTTTCGCTGTGAGTGTGCTGCGCGTTCCGCCCAGGCCGGGTGGTTTTTTATTATTTATTTATTCATTATTTTTGTTTTATTTATTTGTTTAAAGCTTTAATTTATGATTTTTCGTCGGCGAAGGCTTAGATACATTTAAGCTGCTAGCCGGCGTGTGAACCGGGAGATATTTAGATGCACTGGTTGGCTCAGTTATGACGAGGAAGAGCGAGAGACGATGCTCAACGTGGAATGGACGCATAAAAGCCGCTTTCTAAAATGAAGTTCAGAAGTCTCTTTTGCCTCGCACCATGCAGCATTTCCCCAGCGCTGGTCGAATACATGGTGATAATGATGGGATGTAGGCCTAGACAGGAAACAGTTATGTCCGGTTCCTTTTGCGTCATCTTGGTGGCATGTAACATTGTCATGTGCACATGCCACAATAAACATTATTATTATAGTAATGTCAATAAACGGAAGAGAAATAGCGGCAACTAAAGGAAGAGGTAAATTACGCCGGTCACTAGAAAGCTTGCTCGCTCTCGTTAACCATGACGCCACCAGGAAGAAGATTGGAATGAGGACCAAGCTGCGTTTATCAGCTGTCAGCCGGTCAATTCAATTTGGACTCTTCATTGTACCTGCTCCCACCTGGAAGAAATTCTCGTCGAACCAATCACTGTCATGTATTTTTTCCCTATAACTCGCGAGTTGATGTGTATAAATATTCATTTCTTGTTCGTACAATAGCTGAATGGAATAGCCTTAGTCCGGAAGTTTTCAGTGGCGGCGATAGCTTGGCTTCTTTTGAACGAAATGTGGAGTTGTATTTCACAGTGACAGATTTCATTGTATTCTATGTGCAAATTCCCCCCTGCAACAGCCTGTACGGGCTTACAGTATTCCACATAAATAAATAAATAAATAAATAAATAAATAAATAAATAAATAAATAAATAAAATATTGCGTTTATTGGTTGGTTCTTCCGATCGCGGAATTCCCATGAACAAAAAAGCAACTAGTGTTTTACCGCAAGTGCCGAACCATACAGCCCTTGGTGGCGATATATGTGAATGCTCTTTCTGCAATCTGTTTTCCTACAGGTTATTATTGCTCTATAACGGAGAAGGGCAACGCACAAGAACGTGATAATTTACCCACGCAAGAATATGAAGGACGTTTTGGACGTGGGACGTGCAAATTTAATACAACTGAGGCCAAACCCAATGAAACTGACCCAGTACCAACGCAAGATAGCTACTTGAGCAACTGAACAATGAATATTGCAGCGGTTGGCTTGCCCAAGCCACGGTATGCCAGCATGAATAGAAAGCAAAAAAAAAGCACAAAGGTTCTCCTATGCGCCTATTCTTGACGAAAAGAGGGTTCTTTGTTTGTGTACATTTGATCTTCTTTGGGCGTATCATCAACTGACTCCCGTTTCGAAGGTTTTTACTTGTGCGCTTCAATTTGAAGCAAGAATAAATAAATTAGCAATTCTTGCTCTACGCTTATATCTGTGTTGAACAAAGAAACAGAAGAAGCCACCGAAAATTCTAAAATATATAGCTTCCCCACCGTCTGGAACAGTGGGCTGAATTTTCAGAGCACCTCGTTTATTCTTGCTCTTCACCTATGCCTAAATGGCTTCCATAATGATAGGTCTCGTGACATAATCGGAAAATTTCCCTTTAAAACTTTTTCAGCGTAAGATGGTTTAGTTAGTGAGTGTGGGTCCTGACGTCTGCGACGTCGAAATATAACTCGCAGAAGACTGAAGGGTGGCCAACACACACACACACACACACCCGCATACATATATATATATATATATATATATATATATATATATATATATATATATATATATATATATATATATATATATATATATATATATATATATATATATATATATATATCATTAACAGGCGCAAACGCCACCCCCCTAATCAGTCGCTGGCCCCTTGCCGCCCATTGCGACAACAATATTTCTCCTTAGCGCACCTGTAGGCTTGTGTCTGTAAATATAAAGAATTGATTTGCCGCTTCAAGCACAGCCGGTATGCACAGATAAGTGGACCCGGATGTCGTACTGACATTACACTAACAAGCCTTTACTCTTTTTCCTTTACATCTCTTCTCTATTCCTTCTCTAAAAGAGCCAATGCATATAACGAATATTGATGGCGGGGCTACATTACCGGCTCCTTCAGATCGTGCAACCCCGCCGACACTTAAAAGCATGCACTGGAAACCCTCAGTCCTCACCCCAACAGTTCTACTTTCTGCCGCTTTACACCGTAAACTTCAAGCACGGACATTATTAAAAAACCCGCCCGTGTATTGCCCCGGAAAGAGCTACACTAGACGAGCGGGGTCATCAGGCTGTCCACTTAGGTGGAGGTGGGGTGGGGAGTGTGTTGACAATAATAGTATGGCTGCTTAAAGGTCAACTCCGGCGATTTTTCGAGGTCAATGGATCCCAATGAAATTCGCTGGGTACGTTCCTTCGCACATTTCCGTCATTTATGCCAAGTTTCAAGCTTGAGAGATGCGCTGATTGTTTGCAAATGAATTTTAAAGATTGTCTGCAAACGCCCACCCGGCTTCCCACAATTATTGGCAACATTGCGTGTGTGACGTGTTGGTTTGCCGGTCGACGGAAGTGACGCAGCCGATGGGTTCGCTAACTTTGGCCGTTACAGCTTATATTGTGCTGCCCAGAAGGCGACGGTGTTTGGCCGGCGCTTCGCTGGTTTGGCGCGCTATTTTCTGTTCTCTGTGGAGGAGCGTGTGATATTCCGCGCCGGCGGAACCAGCATGCCTATGCGCGACTTCCGGTTCATAACAAACTACTACGTCATACGTAGACAGTACACTCGGTTGGGTTTCGGTTTCGTTATTGCGCCTTTTTGCTTATTAAAAATTATTTTCGAATTTGCTGAGCATTTCAGCTATCGGGCGCGTGACAGGAGTGTCTCAGGAACATAAAAGCACCATTACCCTGATACGGTCAAAAAATCGCCGGAGTTGGCCTTTAAACCACCACAATGTTCGCGTTAGGCAAGACGGTTTTTTCTTGCTTACCCTCTTGTCAAGCCGGTCCTTCTTATCTCGTGCGCGTTTTTTTTTCTTCTTTTCTTCTTTCTTTTTTTTCTTTTTTTTTCTCCAATTTCCTCTTTCCCTTTCCGTCTTCTTCCCTCCTGTCCTAACACGGTATATAAAAAGAGACACGTTGTAAATATTGTTATGCCTTGAAAAAGATGGGGTTCCCGTCGAAACGTCGGAAGAATAAACAGTTGTTATGTGAAGGCGCATCTACTTCTATACTAATATATATATATATATATATTTCGCCGCAAGGGCGAAGCAATGAATGCGACAGCAAGAAATTGGAATGTCACAGGAAGAACGACAAACAGCTCGATACTTGCAGCTTCCCGCTGAAGAAGAAAGAAGGGCGCTCGAAGAGGACGCACAGGTAAGGACAAGCGTGAACCACAAGTGAACTAACAAATGTCACAGTTGTTACGCTTTTATTTGAGCAATGCGCTGGAAGTATCGGCAACGCAAAACCCGACGCTTTTAGATATTTATATTGTAGCGTAAGCTACACTGGCCGAGGTTGAGCAGTTTCGCGTGGCTTAGGCAGAGCAGTGCTGCACATGCACGAGGAGCAGTGACGTCACACAGCGCACAGCTGGCGCGCCGGAGAAGGCCTAGAAGCTCCTGGAGTGACGTGTCACTAGTGGGCTGGCGCTTGACTCGCGTGATTTCGCTCGCTCGCTCGCTCGCTAGTCCGTCCGTCCGTCCGTCCGTCCGTCCGTCCGTCCGTCCGTCCGTCCGTCCGTCCGTCCGTCCGTCTGTCTGTCTGTCTGTCTGTCTGTCTGTCTGTCTGTCTGTCCGTCCGTCCGTCCGTCCGTCCGTCCGTCCGTCCGTCCGTCCGTCCGTCCGTCCGTCTGTCTGTCTGTCTGTCTGTCTGTCTGTCTGTCCGTCCGTCCGTCCGTCTGTCTGTCTGTCTGTCTGTGTACGTCCGTCCAGCAGTAAGCAGCATGATAATCAAGCTAATGCTAGACAACCAGGAATGCTAAGAATAATCAGCTGAACCTTAGCTCACGCTACATATATCCAGGCATAGCTGAGCTAGGACACTCATAAATATTTTCTTTTAAAGTGCGGCGTGTGGAATGAACCATCTGCGTCTTCTGCCACGCGGTGGCGTCGGCCACGAGGTGTGCGCGGCGTTCCTTTAGGGGCGAAGCTCCTTAGGGTCGAGGCTTGTCTGCCGTCGCACCGTTGTACACACACGATGACGACGACGCTGATGACGATGAAGAATAAGCGCGTTCCAGACCGCACATTCTCTTTCTGCCATAAATGAAAACGATCGTGAACGCTCTGACGCCAGCAGAAGGCTAAACGGCAACGTCGACAACAAGCTGCTACCCCGGGGTTGAGGACGCGGGAAGCGGCGGCTCAACGGCAGAAACACATTGTATATACTGCACACACGCGTTGTCACTCATTTACATGCGCGAGTGGGCAATGTCACAGGGTGATTTACGGTAAGAACGATCCCCAGTGCTTCGCCCACTCGTCATGAATCACTTCGTGGAAATGCCAGATCTTTTTTTTTATCGTTCCACATCACGAATGGGCACAGACAGGGAGCACTCTTTCGTGCGCGTCTGAAGGATAGTTGTCACATTGAAAGAAAATGTAGGATCGTTTCCTGATAGAAAACACGCTCAAGCTCCTCCGAGATCTGCGTACCACTTGTGATAATTGGTGTATTTAAATAGCTCGCCGTTAGTACGACGGCACATTCATGGCGGCCAACCGAAAAGTTTCTTTTTCAAATTACACACAAATTTTCTACCCGTAAAAACATGGCTTGAAGAAAAAGGCATATTTGTTCCTTGGACAACTGACTGCCTGCTTTGCAAAAAACCAGAGAGCACTGAACATGCTTTTCTCGACTTTCGGGATGCGGTATTTCATTGGGATATCCTCCAGCGCACTATAAAAGAACAACTTGGATCCACTAGACCTAGCATAAGGTTCTTAGCAGTCGATACTCGCTATGACATAATGATTCTGGGTCTCCACGGTTTGTGGAAAAAACGCCAGGCCAACGCGGAAAGCGCAGCACAGTCACAGCGAAAGCTGGTAACGGCGCCATTTCTAGAACCCGTAGCAAACTCTCTTGGGGCTAATAATACAAGTACAATTGCAAGGTACACATTACTCCATTAATTGATTCGGTGGCTGAGTCCTTTGTAATTGGTTGGAAGCAATCAACGACCCTCTCGTCATACAATTCATATTGTGTGACGCCTGGTTACACAGTTCGCATACTGTGACGCCTGGTTGTTATTTTACTCTTCTACCACGTTATATTGCGTGGTTCGAGCTACCACCCGCTTGTTCGGCTCGCCCAATAAACATCTTTACACGTATATTAACACGGTGCCTCCCCGATATAACGCTTGTATAGGGTTTTTGTACGCAGTACTTTCGAGCTCCGGCATGGCTCAGTGGTAGAATACTGGGCTGGCACAGAGAGGACCCAGGTTCGAACCCCGTGCCATACTGGATGTTTTAGATGCGAAGCAACTTAAGGCCGAGTTCAATCCGGTGGTGGTTTTGGTGGTGTGCGTCCTTACCACCCTTACTGCGCATGCGCCAACCCTTTAAAAAAAAGATACAAAAACCTCCTCTCCCCCCTCTCTCTCCTCTAGGCATCCCTTCCCGCGGCGACCAGACCCCTACTGCGCATGCGCGTTCCCTCCCCCCTCTCTCTCCTACGCTCGCCCCTCTCTCTAGGCATCCCTGCCCGCGGCGTCCACACCCCACTGCGCATGCGCGTCCCCCCCTCTCTCTTTCCTCTCCTACGCTCCCCCCTCTCTCGCCTCGCAACGCCGACGCAGGCAGCGTCTGCTAGCGAGTTTCTCGGTTTAGATTGTGCAGTTCAGTTAGGGAGCTTTTTAGAGCCCAGCCTAAACCACCAGACTGGGTCACAATCATTGATGTTCTGATAAATATGAAAACTCTAGGCGTGGTTCAGTCCGTGAATCCCTGATATATATATATATATATATATATATATATATATAAGTATAAAAATAGATGCGCCTTCACATAACAACTGTTTATTCTGCCGACGTTTCGACGGGAACCCCGTCTTTTTCAAGGCATAACAATATTTACAACGTGTCTCTTATATACCGTGTTAGGACAGGAGGGAAGACGGAAAGGTAAAGACGAACGTGAAAAGGGAAAAAAAAAAAAAAAGAAAAAAAAAGGAAAAAAAAAGAAAAAAAGAAGGAGGAGGGGGGGGGGGGGGGAACGAGCACGAAATAAGAAGGACCGGCATGACAAGAGGGTAAAAAAAAGAAAAAAAGAAAAAAAGAAGAGCCGTTTTGCCTGACGTGAACATTGTGGTGGCTTAAGCAGCCATACTATTATTGACTACATACTCCCACCTCCACCTAAGTGGACAGTCTGACGACCCCGCTCGTCTGGTATTGCTCTTTCCCGTGCAATCCCCGGGCGGCTTTTTTAATAATGCCTGTGCTTAAAGTTTACGCTGTAAAGCGGCAGAAAGTCGAATTGTTGGGGTGAGTACTGAGGGTTTCCAGTGCATGCTTTTAAGTGTCGGCGGGGTTGCACGATCTGAAGGAGCCGGTAATGTGGCCCCGCCATCAATGTTCATTATATGGATTGGCTCTTTTGGAGAAGGAATAGAGAAGAGATGTAAAGGAAAAAGCTTGTTAGTGTAACGACAGTACGACATCCGGGTCCACTTATCTGTGCATGCCGGCTGTGCTTGAAACGGCAAATCAATTCCATATATTTACAGACACAAGCCTACACGTGCGCCAAGGAGAAATATTGTTGTCGCGATGGGCGGCAAGGGGCCAGCGACTAATTAAGGAACGGCGTTTGCGCCTTTTAAAGATCGTAAGGTTGACAGGGTGCCTGGGTGCTCATTAATTCCGTTTTTTAGCGTGTTGAATTTGTAGATGAAGTAAGATTCTCGTTGCTCTCGTTCTCGCGTTGTTCGAAAATTGTTTTCCAAAAGTGTAACCCTGATATCGTCAAAGCTGTGATCTTTCAACGCACAATGTTTAGAAAGTGGAAGACCGGGCAGGGCACGTACATGTGCCCGATGGTTGTTGAATCTAATTCTAAAAGGTGTGTCTGTCTGACCCACGTATTGCATGTTGCATATTCCACATTCCAGAAGGTATATTACGTTGTCTGAGTCGCAGTCTAGTGCACCACTTATCCTGTGCTTAAATTCTGAGTGGGTGCTTTCCGCCACTGTTGTTGTCCGCATGTGTTTGCACACTTTGCATCTTCCTTTTCCGCAAGGGCGACACCCTGTTTGAGGTTTCGTGCCTATCTTTGAATTTACTAAATGATCCCTGATACTTTTTTGGCCGCCTGTATACCACACACGGAGGAGAGGTGAAAATTTTGGATAGTCGCTCGCTCTGTTCCAATATGTTGAAGTGTTTTTTTAATACTTTATTTATGTTCGGTGGGTCGCTTGTGAAAGTTAATACCAAATTTTTCTTGCGCTGTTGGTCGGCACTTTTTTGCTGGTGCAGTAGTGTCTGGCGGTCCAGATTTTCCGCTTTTTTGATCGCGTCATCAATGATAGCTGCCGGATATTCTTGGTGGAGGAGTACTTCGCGCATTCGTGTGCTGTTTTTTGCGGAAATCATCAGTGCGGGAGCAAATTCTTCTGAATCTGTGTGCTTGGGAATAGGGAATGCTGGTCTTGCAGTGTCGCGGGTGGCAACTTTTGAAGTGCAGGTATTGTTGTCGGTCCGTAGGTTTTCTGTATACGTTAGTAACCAACGCACCATCTTCTATCCGAATGTGTACATCAAGGAAGCTTATTTCAGTGTTAGAGTAGGAGTGTGTGAAAGAAATGCTGGGATGTGCTTGGTTAAATGCTTTTATGAATTTGAGGAGTTCGTTTTCTGAGTCCGTCCAAATCATGAATATGTCGTCGAGGTACCGTTTATAGAATACAGGTCTGATATCACAGGATGAGAGAAAAGTGGATTCTATGTGGTGCATGAATATGTTAGCGTAGTTTGGAGCCATTCTTGTGCCCATTGCCGTGCCGCTGATTTGAAGGTAGTATTGATTGTTAAATTCAAAGCTATTTAATTCGAGGACAAGCCTCGTTAAGATTTCAATTACTCTTTTGCTTGGGTATGCGTCAGGGTTGTGGTTGCCATAGGATTCTACAAGTGCTCTTATACCATCGTCATGCGGGATATTCGTGTAGAGGGAGCTAACGTCCAATGTCACCAGAAATGCACCGTCTGGGAATTTTACCTCCGATATTTCCCGAAGGAAGTGGTTTGTGTCACGCAAGAAAGACTCATGTGTGGGTGGTATGTTTTTGATTAACGAGTCAATATAACTAGATATAGGTTCAGTTAACGTTCCCGTGCCTGATATAATCGGTCTACCAGGGTTTCCCTCTTTATGGATTTTCGGGAGCATGTAAAAACGACCCGGTGCCGAATGTACCGTAACAAGTGCCTTTCGAAGCTGTGGATCGATCGCGCCTTCGCGTGTGAGCTCCTGCAGGGCTGTCACAACTATCTCTTTGTGCTCGGTTGTAGGGTCCGAATCAAGATGTTTGTAGAATTTTCTGTTGTAGGGTCAACAGGCATTATTAAAAAAAGCCGCCCGGGGATTGCACGGGAAAGAGCAATACCAGACGAGCGGGGTCGTCAGACTGTCCACTTAGGTGGAGGTGGGAGTATGTAGTCAATAATAGTATGGCTGCTTAAGCCACCACAATGTTCACGTCAGGCAAAACGGCTCTTCTTTTTTTCTTTTTTTTACCCTCTTGTCATGCCGGTCCTTCTTATTTCGTGCTCGTTCCCCCCCCCCCCCCCCCCCCTCCTCCTTCTTTTTTTCTTTTTTTTTCCTTTTTTTTTCTTTTTTTTTTTTTTTTTTTTTTTTTTTTTTTTTTTTTTTTTTTTTCCCTTTTCACGTTCGTCTTTACCTTTCCGTCTTCCCTCCTGTCCTAACACGGTATATAAGAGACACGTTGTAAATATTGTTATGCCTTGAAAAAGACGGGGTTCCCGTCGAAACGTCGGCAGAATAAACAGTTGTTATGTGAAGGCGCATCTATTTTTATACTTATAACCTTGCGGCAACCGAAGTTATTCTTCAGCATATAAGCCTTATATATATATATATATATATATATATATATATATATATAAATGCGAAGCATATCTTTGCGTACTGCAAACACTTTCAGCGTTTCTATCTACGTATCTATCTATCTATCTAGCCGCTTACGTTAGGCTGCTCTTGTGATCAGCTCCTTAGTTCGGGGTAGACCAAAATTAGTATGGGAGGGTAAAAGGGTTGGGCGATTAGGGCTGTCTGGTCATGACATGAATAATGTGAAAATCCCGTCGCGTACGACCTCAAACCCTTTCCTCTAGACACGTGTGGCACATACCCGTATACCACGGGCCGTGGTATGCGGGTATGCGCCACAGGTGTTTATATCTACCGAGGAACGGCGAGAACACACATTGGTAATTTAAATGCGAGAGCGTCAAGAAAATCGGCAGCGTTGACCCGACAACTGCAAAGAATATATGTTACGGTCCGAGCACGAATCGAACCCAAGCATTCTGCGTGGCAATCAAGTATAAAGGCGAAAGCTTTTAATGTCTCATGCTCACGTCCGTCCGGCGTCCGTCCGTCCATCCATCGGTCCGTCCGTCGTCCGTCCGTCCGTGTCCATCCGTTCATCCATCCGTGTCCGTCCGTCCGTCCGTGTCCCCGTCTGCCCCTGGCATCTCAACGTCTCGCCCACCAGCCGCCGCTCTATCGTCGTCGCCAGCCAGCCCACGTCAACTCGACCAGTCAAGCATTCGTGTTTTGGTCACACTGAACTCGGGTTCTTCTCCGCTCGGCCGCTCAGCCGCGTTAGAGCTAGACTATCTAATTTAGATCATTCAACTTACATTTTGGTTGTAATTAGGAGTGGTTTACCGTGTGCAGTGAACTTCTTACTAAGTGTAATTTTGTGTACATATATAGCTTTCCCTTTAATTCTTGATTAAATGTTTCGTGTGTTGGTTTGTTAAACTGCTTTGTCAACAAGACTATCAGTGTCTCAGCCATAGAGGGCCGTTACGAACCAAAAGAATAATTTGCATCACAACGCCCTAGGTGCACGTCTGCTTCTTCAAGACTTCTCGTAGAAGTTTCGTAGCTTTTAAGGCGAAAGCCTCTAATGTCTCATGCTCACGTCCGTCCGGCGTCCGTCCATGTCCGTCCGTCCATGTCCGTCCGTCCATGTCCGTCCGTCCGTGTCCGTCCGTTCGTGTCCGTCCGTCCGTGTCCGTCCGTCCGTCCAAGCCCTGGCACGGAGCCAGGTGGCCGCCGGGGTGCGCAAACGGACGCCGGTCCCGTCGGACTCTACAGCGCTCGCGCTTTTCTTGCGTAGCGTCGCTGTGCCAAGCGTTTGGAATCATTCTGACCGACGCCGTCTCAATGGACACAGGCGTTCGCGGAACACACTTTGGAATTTACAAAGGGTCCGTTAATTTAAGCGCTGGAACGCGGATGGCGTTTGCACGATGCGCCAAGCGCGAGAAAATACGAACCCATGCGAACGGAGGAAGATTAGTGTCGCGTCTCGGTGCGACTCGCGGTAAAAAATAAACAAGGAAACACGCACACATTCGGTTTGTGGGTTATCCCACTGAGAGTGTAAACTAAAAAAGACATGGTACAGTCAGTCGAATGGCCACAAGCTTTCGCCGTACACACTTTGAAATGTGCAAAGTGTCCTTCAGTTTTTTTCTACCACAGAGCCACACCAGGTCTCGGAAATCGTTTGGAAAAAGACCCTATGGAGGCGTAATTTGGTGAAACGTCAGTTGTGGTTGCAGTGCTGCCCATCTAACTGTATAAACATTACATATGTACTCCAGTGATACAGGCGTCGCGTCGCGTTAGCGTCAATTGTAGTTAAGCGCCATCCACTGAAATTTGTCTACGTAGCGCTATCCAGGGCTACCATCCTCGCAAGCACAAGCGCTGCATTTCAGCTTACCGCTTCTGTGGTTGGTAATACCCATGTTGCTCTTGGCCTCGTTCCGCAACTGTAAACAACTGGTTATATCAAACGTATGCGATTGACCAACATGAGTCTCTGTGCGCATAACAATTGTACATATGTTTACCGTTATTTCGTAACGTTTCGCTCAACAAAAAAAATTTACACCATCTCCCGCTAAACGGAACCATGTGTAGATGCGAAGCAGCGGGCACTAACGCTTACACTGGCGCTCATCGGGGGTTGCGCAGGAGAGAAATCTGGGGAGGCGCAATCACGCAGTGATGGACCGGTGTTTCCTACTGGAACATGCCAATCGCTGCTAATGGGCAATGAGATACAGAAGACTCCACGATTGGACACAGAGACCCGCAGCCCGCTTTTAGTTAACGCGCACGCTGCGAATTTTTATCGTTCGACAACGCACAGGAGAAATCTCCCACCGGCACAACCTTGCAGGTCAAGATCCAGTGCCTATATATACGGGGTGGCCAGTGAACGGTTGTGCAGCGCGAGCAGTCGGTTTTAAAGACGATAGTTTGTCTTGGGATACTTCAACGCAAAAATTTTGGTCTTGCTGTCTGTCTGTCCGTAACCCGATTCAGCTACTCGGCCAAAGTTTAACCACTTTCTGAACGCCCAGCCATCTTGAACTGGTGTTTGCGTTCATACTTGTGAACATATTCGATCAAAAAGCAAATGCTACGCATACCTGTGGCGCAACATTAATATGTAAGTGTCAGGTCTTGTGTTCTTTTATTAGAAAATACATAGGTACGCAATTCTAAAGACCCTAGTGTTTTTTAGGCTGCGCTGAAAATGCGATGCTGTGGACGAACTGCGACGCTTTGCACGAAAAAGCCCTGTGCCGACGATAAGGTGCTGCCGCTGGCAGTGGCCCTTGGTCACGGTGTAATGTCCTTGGTTCAGCACAAGCTCATGTTTTAGGGGCGAAGCACCTTAAGACCGAGCCTTGTCGGCGTGCGGCGTTGTCCGTGCTCACAGCACAGCTCTTTGTAAAACAGTTCTTGGAATGTCCGCTAGATGGCGGTACTTGTATATGATGAATATATTTAGGGGCGAAGCTCCTTATGGCATCACCTCGGCGGTCCAACATCCTGAGTAGCCAGTAGGCACTGGATTTCGACCTCCAAGGTAGTGCCGGTGTGAGATGTCTCCTGTGCGTGATTATACAATAAAAAAATTCACAACGTACATGTAAAATTAAAGTGAGCTGCGAGTCGCCATGACTCTCATCGACCCTTTAGTAGAAATGCGCCCGATCTCACGTCGTTGATGATGTACTGCGCAGAATTTGCGGAAGATTACATCATCATTCACTCCGTGGATATGGTGCCGTCATCTCCAGTTCTCGTCTCGTTTCTGAGAGGGCGCTGTCCTATAGACATTCGTACAATATGGCGGTTGGGTGAAGGTACTCTAGATGGCGTTGGCGGTGCAGCTGCTCTCCGATTGCGCGGACCGCCGTACGAGTGCGCTTGCCGGATCGTGCTGCTTGGCGGACCATGGACGACGACCGGTCGTTGAAGTTTGAATAAAATTTCACACACACTATCGCTTTGATTACTGCTGGGCGAAACCACTGAAGACTTCACGGTGTAACCATGATTGCTTCAGTCACCATAACTCTCATCGACCATTTAGTATAAACGCGCCCGATCTCACGTCGGTGATGATGTACCGGGCAGAATTCACGGAAGATTCACGGTTTACCGATGAACCTCCGCAGCTTCGCCCACTCATCATCATTCACTCCGTGGATATGCTGTGATTTTTTTCAATGGCGTCCATATATCGCGCAGCGCTTCCTCTATTTTATCAATGCCAGCCAGATGCGGCCAATTAAACTTAGAGTAGGCGCTGTCTGCGGCAAGGCAAAAGATAGTAGTACGTCCGGAACAAGACTATCGTCTTTCGACGACATTTGCAGCGAAGCACGCAGATACGCGGCAATTTTTTGGAGCGAAGCTCCTTAGGCCGGCACCCGTTCGCCGTTGAAGCTCCCTGGATGCGTCGCCGGCTCAAAAAGACAATGAAACGCCGTGCGCGCCGAACGCCGAGCGGTTTGCTTCTAGCGCACCAGAAATTCGAGGTTAAATAAAAGAAATAAGCTCTGTGCACAACTGGTTATAATGGTCGTCTTCACTTTCACCATCGTGAATTGTGAAATGACAACCATCATTCTAGCGCAGCGCGGGCGCTTTGTCTAAGGTAGCAGTAGACGCTCTTCCCTCGCGGCGCCGGCGCAACAACAACAACAAAAAAATTAAAAATAAAAAAAGAAACGGCACGGGGGTGTAAGGCGCTCGCGGCGTTCGGCGCGCGTTGCGCAAGAAACAAGGTGCGCGGCGCAAAAACAGTTCGCGTTTATAAACGACAATAAAATTTACCGAAAGCCATGTTTGTACATATATATATATATAAAGGCCCACTTGACATTACTTAGCGCTCCTCACAGAATATGGATAGTTGTCCTCAGAAACATAAGCGTGAATATGATTAAGACAATAAGCAGCTTGGCAAGGATGCGGAACGCAAAGCCAGAGCAGCGGCAGCAAGATGAGCCCGGCAACAGGGTCCTGCGGTTAAAGCACGACGAGCGGAGCTACAAAGGTTACGCCGACAAAATCCTGCCGTACGTGCTAGAGCGGCCGAATCTAAGCGCCGACGTCGCCAACCATTTCAAAATGTACATAGTCGTTTGCTTCCCATTTCTAAGGAGCTTCGCTCATCGGTTGTATTCGTACTCGGAACAACTGCTAATTTTTTCAATCAAGAAACTCGCTAGCAGACGCTGCCTGCGTTGGCGTTAAACGGTTGTGCAGCGCGAGCAGTCGGTTTTTTTCAATCAAGAAACTCGCTAGCAGACGCTGCCTGCGTCGGCGTTGCGAGGCGAGAGAGGGGGAGGGGACGCGCATGCGCGATGGGGGTGTAAACGCCGCGGGAGGGATGCCTAGAGGAGAAAGGGGGAGCGTAGGAGAGGAGAGAAAGGGGGGTGAGGACGCGCATGCGCAGTGGGGGGTGTGGTCGCCGCAGAGAGGGATGCCTAGAGGAGAGGGGGGAAGCGTTGGAGAGGAGAGAGGGGGGAGGGGACGCGCATGCGCAATAGGGGTGTAAACGCCGCGGGAGGGATGCCTAGAGGAGAGAGAGGGGGGAGCGTAGGAGAGGAGGTGTGTGGAGAGGTATGCGCATGCGCAGTCAGGGTGGTCACGCCGCACGCCACCACCACCACCGGATTGAACTTCGCCATAAGATGCATCACATCTAAAACAATTACACCACAGTCACCTTCCCTCCGCATGCTTCGCATAACATCGATTCCCATGGTACGTGGAATCTTCTGTGTTTTACGTTCGGGTACCTTTAATGACA
The DNA here is from genome assembly GCA_030522465.1 of Rhipicephalus appendiculatus. NCBI lineage: Eukaryota > Metazoa > Arthropoda > Arachnida > Ixodida > Ixodidae > Rhipicephalus > Rhipicephalus appendiculatus. The sequence continues at coordinate 89,494 of JALIZH010001415.1, forward strand.
AGGCCACTCTTGCTATCGGCTCTCTGTTCAGACGTGACGATGATGTCTCTTTGAAGAAAGTGAAATCAGAGGCCAAGAAGCTAATTACTGCTCTAAACCTCGACAAGTTAGCCAAGTCTGTCGAAAAATCAACAAAGCTTAGCTTGGATTTCCTTTTTACGGCTAAAACACACAAAGACGACTGCCCGCTGCGGGTAATTGTAACTGAAAGAGGGACCTGGCAGAAATCTGTCGCCGTATTTTTGCAAAGTAAGCTTAAACTACTAACAGTGGACGACCCTTATCTGGTAAAAGACTCGGACGCTGTAATCAGGTTTTTAAAAGAAAACAGAAAAGGCTTGGGATCTTTTCTATAGACGTTAAGGAACTATATTATTCCCTGCCACATGACGATATGTTGAAATGTGGAGAAGACTGTATTGACGGTTTCGGGTCAACAGCTTTCCAAAACGCCACAGGAATTGCAGTTAGCGGGTTTATGAATTTGCTGACAATGTACCTAAAATCAACGGTTGTCTCGTGGGAAGCATGCCAGTACATACAAAAAAATGCCCCCCACCTCCCCGAAGAAAATCGTGAGGAAATGCGAATGCATTTCTTGCGCCGACACCGACTTCTGTCATCGCCTTGAGAGGCGCCCAGCCAGCGAACGGTCGAGAGTGAGGCGCGAGCGGACGGGAGAGTGGGGCGCAGGGAGGAGAGAGAGCGAACGGCGAGAGAAGGAGCGGCGAAGTACTGCACCTACCCTCTCCTACACTCTCTCGCACCACATGCTACGGTTGCTAGGGGCGAGGATAAGCGCGTGCGCCCGCAGCTGTTGCTATGGGAGAGGGAGTGAGAGCGGAGAGATAACACCTGCCGGCGCGCGGACAACGCCGGACAACGCTGGATGCCTGACATAGCCCGACTAAGAAATGCATTCGCATTTAAAAAGCGGCGTATGCATCGGGTCGTGTTTGGCGCCTATCCTAAGCGATATCTACCTTGCCCAAAAATATCGCAGTATTCAATCTAACCTCGATATTTCAGCAGTTGCAAAAGTGTGCAGATATGTGGATGATTTTTTGATTTTTATGGAATGTCCGGAAGAGTCGTTTGAGCAAGCTTCGGAAATAGTCTGAAATGTGTTTGGGCAGAACCTGCATCCGTTGGAGCTGACGCATGAACTGCCCCAAAATAGTTGTTTAAGGTTTTTGGACATCAAGCTGTGCCTCTCTAACAAACATGTATGTTGGTCTTTTGAACCGAGGAGCGGAAAACCGCTTCTCTCCTTTCATTCCGCACACTCAAAGTTAGTGAAAAGAGGAATAGTTAATGTGTGTCTCGTCAATGCCCTTAGAAAGTCGTGTCCGCATTCTATGCAAAAAAGTTTTGACGCCCAGGTTAGCTGCTTGTTATCTGCCGGGTATACGAAGGCTCTGGTTTCGGCTGTTGCGGAAAAGCTTTTAAAGCAGATCAAACGTGGTGGTAATGACCGTACACCAGATGCGCCCGCTGAAAAGAAAAAAAATTGCTGTACTTCCGTACATACATGATCTGTCCCACAAACTCAAGAGGGTAGGGCAACGTGCTGGCGTCACGGTAGTGTTTTCCGCTCCAGAAAAGTTGTCGAAGCTCTGCAAGTTTGCTTCGAGTGCCAGCCGTAACTCCTGTTCCTGAAACACAAGAAGCAGTTTGTGCCCTGTACCACTGGCGTGGTATACGAGATCCCTCTGTCTTGTGAGAAGAAATACGTGGGACAGACTGGTAGGTGCTTAAATGACAGTTTAAGAGAGCACCATAACAATGTATACAACACGGTTCAAGGCCACTTGGGCATCCATTGTCGCGATTGTGGTTGTGCACTCGTCTTTGAAAAAAGCGAGGTCATGGCTAAGCATAATTTACAGTTGACACGCGAAATCATTGAGGCAGATTTCATCAGAAAATTCGATAGCAGGTGCATCAATGCTCCCTCGATAGCACTTTCATCTCATGAACTATCATATCTGAACAGACCATGAATGACACACCTTTGTGCGCAGTGGTGCTTGCACTATGTATCATGTTCAAACACAAAATAGAAAAAAGTTTTCGTCATTTTTCGCGGTTGTTGCGCATGTCAGTGGAATATGTATAAATGTTCATCCTTTCCGTCCTATGAATAAAAGTGTTGTAAGCCAGCGCTGTGTGTGCGTCACCCTTCCTTGTCCCCGTCTTCTTTGGCGCTGTGTTCCCTCCGATGTCTAACCAACACGCCCAAGCTTCCATACTAAGTGGTGGTGGTGGTCCGCGGCGTGACCACCATTACTGCGCATGTGCGAACCCTTTCCACGCACCTCCTCTCCTACGCTCCCCCCTCTCTCTCCTCTAGGCATCCCTCCCGCGGCGTTTACACACCTTTGCGCATGCGCGACCCCTCCCCCTCTCTCTCTTCTCCTACGCTCCCCCCTCTCTCCTCTAGGCATCCCTCCCGCGGCGTTTACACCCCCCAATGCGCATGGCGTCCCCCCCTCTCTCTCCTCTCGTACACTTCTCCCTCTCTCTCCTCTAGGTAACCCCCTCCGCGGCGTCCACACCACCACTGCGCATGCGCGTCCCCTCCCCCCTCTCTCTCCTACGCTCCCCTCTCTCCTCTAGGCATTCCTCCCGCGGCGTTTACACCCCGATTGCGCATGCGTGTCCCCTCCCCCCTCTCTCCTCTCCTACGCTCCCCGTCTCTCGCCTCGCAACACCGACGCAGGCAGCGTCTGCTAGCGAGCTTCTTGATTGAAAAAACCGGCAGATCCAACGCACTGTGGGAATCGATGTAATGCGAATCAGCCAGCAAGGAGCAAATCGTGCTGTACATAATATGCATGTCATTATTTACATGTTAGGACCTGTCATTCGTGTTCGTCATACAGTCACGTCACGCAATTCAAATTTTGGTGTATATCAAGCTAGCGAACTGGACGCAAGCGCACCATGAGCGTGGCATTTAAATGGCATTGTAGATGACATGCATGACAAGATTTTCATGTTACCACCTACCACTTATGTTTGCTTAATTTTTTACATCGAGTCGCAGCGAGACGCGAGACCAATCTGCCTCTGTTTCGCATGCGTTGCATTCTCGCGCTCTGCGCATCGTGCAGACGCCATCAGCGTTCCAGCGCTTAAATTGACGGACCCTTTGTAAATTCCAAAGTGTGTTCCGCGAACGCCTGTGCCCACTGAGACGGGGTCGGTCAGAATGGAACGTGATGCGCGCCTCTCCCTCCTTGCATGATTAGAGATGCTGAGCCCAGCGACGCTACGCAAGCAAAGCGCGAGCTCTGTAGAGTCCAACGCGACCGGCGTCCGTTTGCGCACCAAGGCGCCCACCTGGCACCGTGACAGGGCATGGCTGGAGGGAAGGACAGACGGACGGACGTAAGCATGAGACATTAAAGGCTTTCGCCTTAAAAATTTCGTGTACTTCAAGCTGGCAAAATGGCCCCGAGAGTGTCATGAGCATGGCATGCAAGTGATGTTGCACATGACATGTCATGATTTCCATATTACCACTTGTTATTTATGCTCGTCATAGAGTCACGTCACTCAATACCAAATTTGGTGTATATCAAGCTAGCGAAACGGCCCCGAGAGTGTCATGAGCGTGGCATGCAAGTCATGTTGCACATGACATGTCATGATTTACATATTACCACTTGGCATTTATGTTCGTCATACAGTCACGTCACGCAATACCTAATTTGTTGAATATCAAGCTAGCGAAAGGGCCGTCAGCGCGCCATGAGCTTGGCATGTAAATCATGTTGTACATGACATACAGGTCATGATTTTCATATTACCACCTGTAATTTATGTTGGTCATGCAGAAATGTCTCATCGTACCAATTTTTGGATATATCAAGTCAAGGAAACGGCCGCAGGAGCACTATGGCCATGGCGTATAAATCATACATTTCATGACAAGTGAGTCATGATTTTCATGATATGACCAGTCATTCATGTTTGGCATAGAGTCATGTTGTGCCCTACAAATTTTGGTATAAATCACATTAGCGATACGGCCAGGAGAGCACAAAGTCGTAGGCGGATAGATGGATAGATAGATAGATAGATAGATAGATAGATAGATAGATAGATAGATAGATAGATAGATAGATAGATAGATAGATAGATAGATAGATAGATAGATAGATAGATAGATAGATAGATAGATACGCTCAAATTCGCCGAAGTTCGCTAAGAAATGCTTCGCATTTAAAAACCGACTTCTCGCGCTGCACAACCGTTCACTGGCCACCCCGTATATATAGGCACTGGATCTTGACCTGCAAAGTAGTGCCGGTGGGAGATTTCTCCTTTGCGTTGGCGAACGATAAAAATTCGCAGCGTGCGCGTTAACTAAAAGCGGGCTGCGAGTCTCTGTGTCCAATCAAAGTCTTCTTCTCTCATTGCCCATTAGCAGCGAGGCGCAATCACGCAGTGATTGCGCCTCCCCAGATTTCTCTCCTGCGCAACGCCGCGATGAGAGCCAGCGTCAACGCCACCGCCAGTGTAAGCGATAGAGCCCGCTGCTGCGCATCTACACATGGTTCCCTTTAGCGGGAGATGGTGTAATTTTTTTGTGTATGTTGATATTTCTGTTCTATCTTTAATGAGGTAACAAAAAAAACTAACAGTTGTTCCGTGTACGAATAGAACCGATGAGCGAAGCACCTTAGAAATGGGACGCACGCGGCGTTCGGCGTGCGCTGCGTTTCGTTGTCCAGGTAACGGACCAACCACTGGGCGGAGGACAGCGTGAAGCGATGGTTTCGCGCGTTCGCCGGTTTGAGGGGAGAGGGCAGAGTCGAAAAAAGAGGGAAAGGGACACTAATCTGCCTCCGTTTCTTATGCGTTTGTATTCTCGCGCTTTGCGCATCGCGCAGACGCCATCCGCGTTCTAGCGCTCATAAAGCTCATTTATTCTCCTGCGTGAGGGGGAGACGCCACAGCTGGCACCGTGCCAGGGAGCTTCAACGGCGACGGCGGGGTGCCGGCCTAAGGAGCTTCGCTCCTAAAGAAGCTTGGCTGAATGGTCTAGCGGAGCGCGCTGCGGATGAAGGGGTCGCTGGTTCGAATCCCCGGTCTGGTGCCTCTGAATTGTTTTCTTCTCATTTATTTTTCTTTCACAGCGAAAGCTGTCATGAGATCACAAAAAAGGCGCCGTGGTTGTGCGCCGCCGCCGGTGTCTGTAAGCGCTATCGCACGAAATAAGAAAAAAATATCATATCAAATAAAGCCTGACATTTTGTGCCTTTTATATATATATATATACATACATATACATATCCGGTGCATGATGACAAAGGCAACGGAAGAAATTAGCTGAGAGTGTCCATATAAGTGATATCGCAATAAAATCGCTAGCGAAGGGTGCGCGGGTCGCACGTGGCCCCCACGTGTTTGATACGCTTATGCAACCAATGATTCACTGTTAAAAACGGCTAACTCTCAATGCTCATTGAAGGATGGTGTGGAACATGCTGAGGAATGGCAGCCTAAAATGTTTTTTCTTGCGAATTTCTTGGCCATGCCATTGCAGCCTGATGTGAAGCACGGTTAATTGTTGGCTATGTTTATCACTAATGTGTTTTCTACCTCTCGAAAAGTGTGCGCGTGAGCTGCATGTGAGTTCTGTCATAAATGGGCTGATTGGGACTTCAGTTGTCATATTTTGGTACAGGATAGACGTGGCTTAATTGGTTATGTGTCTCTGTATACCATAAAAGCTGCGATTAGCTCCTTAGTTTCTTCATTATGAAAGAAAGGGTGCAGGCTTATGGCAGGAACCGCTCTTCAAATGTTTGGCTGTTGTTGCTTTGGCGGCAGTTTGGCTAGGTTGAACACTAGCTCCGCTGTTGGTTCCAGCCTTGCAGCACTAGTGCAAGCTGCGTCTTTCTTTAGGAATGATCGAGTGCTGTACGAGGTGCGCGTGCATTTTCCTTCTTTGTTAATAATCATATTTTGGGGCTTGAATTTATAAAATACTGGCTGGTCGGCGCTTTTCGTATCATTCACAGATTCAGCCTAGCGTTTTTATCCCAGCACTTCGAGCACTCGACACAGGCCTGGCAGGCGTTCTACTTCGCCTGCCAAGGCCTGCGCCCATGCCATAGCGGATTTCGGCACTGTAAATATTGGGGTCCAGATTTTAAGTCTTGGGAGCATGTTTAGTAAGCATACTTAGTTGTTTATCAAGTATGAATACACTGTGTGCAGACGTCACTCGCGTGTGTGTGACGTAACTCACTTTTGATGCGTCAATGACATCAATGCATTTGCATCACGCCAGGACCTGGCGAATGTTCGACGCGTGATGTATAAAAGCCGGTGCGTTCCAGCGATGATCAGATTATCGACGGCCGACGCTCCGTTCGCCGCTCTCAGTGCAGCGTGTATTGCTGTAGTCTGACCTTCAGTTTCCCGGCCACAAGTTCGGCCAAAATAAAGAGTTTCTTCTGTAACTCGCCGACTGTTGCCTTCGTCGACGTCACGACCACGTGACATCTGGTGGAGGTGCTGGGTATGCGGACAGTCTTTGTGGGCGAAAACCGAGTACAACTAGAATGGAAATAAGAAACGCGCGTGGCAATATCGTCGAACCATCCGGAACCCCTCGTGCTAGCTTAAGTCATAACGTTCCCATTTGAAATAAATGTACGCTAGAACGTTACCTCCCAGCATTCGCAAAAAGTATACACCGGTCTTGAATGGGCAGAAATGAACGACACGCATGTCACTCGATATTACGTGGGTGTTTATTTCACAGAGGGCCAGATTTTAAGCATAATTTCAATAAATTTTACTTCTGATTCGCTACAAATGTTACATTTCTTAAAGTGAGAGTTCCTGTTTGAAGAATATGTGGTCTGTTACGTGCAGAAGAGGAACAAAGACAAATGTGAACGCGGCGGTTTGTATCAATTAGTTTCTGACAAACATCCATTATGTACTCATCGCAACGAAACTGAAAGAGCGCGTTTTCGCTGAAATGTTTTACGTCTCTGTATATCACTGCCTAAATTGCACAATTTGCTTTTATAGCCATCAGAGAAATTTTAGATAGCAAGTGTAATTCACATCGCATGAATCCGGGCTTCGGTGAGAGGCCAATACGTACAAGCACATTCTACAAGGTATACATTGGGCCCCTTAACTTTCGCCTTCGAGAGTGGAACACGGTAGCGAGATCGAGCGGGTGTGCACACACACACACACACACACACACACACACACACACACACACACACACACACACACACACACACACACACACACACACACACACACACACACACACACACACACACACACACACACACACACACACACACACACACACACACACACACACACACACACACACACACACACACACACACACAAACACACACACACACACACACGCGCACACACACACGCGCACACACACACACACACACACACACACATACACACACGCACACGCACGCACGCACACACACACACACACACACACACACACACACACACACACACACACACACACACACACACCCTGGAACGCTGTAATAATGCTCTTCAGCTCCCTCGTTACGACATCTTTAATGGCCTGGACCGAGCCGTGGGGCTATTCTTTGATGACATTTTTCAGTTGGAGGAAGCGGAAAAAGTTTGAACTAGCAACATATGGGCTGTAGGGTGGCTGGGGAAGCTGTGTATTGCCATGCTTGGTCAGGAAGTCTATGAAAGGAAAGGCAATGTGGCTCGGCGCATTATCGTGACCTTTTGCCGTTGAAGGGCGTCCTAACCTTTGTTCTTCTTCAACTTGCTCTGTTCCATTCCGACACAATTTGTTCTACTCAGAAACACTCTATCGGCCCATGGAATCACTACCATAAGCAATCTTGTACACGTCATAGGTCTCACTCGCAGTTTTGCCCAGTTTGACGCTGAACTTCACCGCGCAACGCTGCTCCAATAAACGATACATTGTAGAGTTGACAAGACACCATGGAATAGGCTCACGTTAAAATCGATGTACTCTGCGTGATCGCTAGGAGACGACTGGTGACGGGTGCACTAAGGTCCCTAGATAAAACAAGTTTCTAAGGTAGCGACACTCATTGTTCTCTGCGCCGTCCTCCTCACTCTCTCGCTTACTCCTCCTTTTCTCCGTCATCCGCGTCTCTCATTGGTGCATTCCTCGCAGGTGATGTTGCAAATGGCTAGTGGTGATATTTATAACTATGTAAAAGGTTCAAAACGATTACGCATGCGCACACGGTTCCGGTCGGATTCTTGCCGTGACGAAAGACGAAATCGTAGCCAAGACATCAACTGTAGAGAAGGAGCGTTCTAGTTGGCTCCAAGTCGGTTAAGATTACTTCGCGGTGCATGCTTAGTGCAACATCCCAGTTTCTGAACAATACCGGGTTGCTGTGCTGTCTGCTGCAGTAAAATAAGACAAGACGGTTCCGCTCTCTTCAAAAATCTCGTGTTATCCGAAATGGTGCACGCCGTGAAGTGTAGGTACCGAAATTTCACGCGAAGGCTTTCTTGCAACGCCGTCGGCGTGCGTCGACGCTGCTCTGCGAGGCGAGTTCATTTGTCGGTTTTTGTCGAAACGCCAGGAGCGCGTCTAGTACGTGCCCGTTGCTACAAATTTTAAAGACGATAGTCTTTCTTGGGATACTTCAACGCAAAAATTTTGGTCTGTCTGTTTGTCTGTCTGTCTGTCACCCGATCTCATAACAGCGAAAGCTGTTATGAGATCACAACAAGGGTCGTTTCTGCGCCGTAGTTGTCCGCCGCCGCCGCCGCCGGTGTCCGTAACCAATATGGCATGAAATAAGAAAAAAACTAAATAAATAAAAAAAATATTTATGACAGAACGGGAGAGTGCAGCCCAGCACTCTACCACTGAGCTACCCCGCTGCCTAAAACTGCGGTGCAAACTGACCCTATGCAAGCTTCATGTCGGGTAAGGAATCACGTTAATGTGCGTTGTAAAGCGTTTTAGAGCAGTAAAGTAAGAACCAGGCGTCACGCAATGCGAATTGCGTAACGAGTGGGTTGTTCAATGCTCCAACTCATTACAAAAGCCTGGGGCATAATTCTTCATCGTCGTCAGCCACAGCATCAACAAAGTGCACATAATGCGTCACAAGAGAGTGTAGCGGGTACCGCGCTTTTCCGCAGAATGACGAATAATGGCATAGTAGACGCTTCCCACTACACAAAAATTATGATAATTTATGGCGTAGTGGGTACTATGAAAGTTGGCTTGTAGTAGCTGCCCCAAGAGTGTTTAAAAAAAGGTTCAGAAAGGCCGCTCTCCCAGCTTTCGTTGTGACTGTGCTGCGCGTTCCGCGCAGGCCTGGCGGTTTGTTTCCGGAAAACTGTCATCGCAGCGCTGCTAATCAAGCGTTCGTTCCAGCAAAGCCGGGGTTTTCCCTCGTATGCACGAGCAAAACAGTGCATTCGGAGAACTAGACGAACAGTACTACGTAGGATTCGAGGCGCCATGGCTAGCGGTGCGAAATATAAAACTTGCCCAACGTTGCCACTTGGTAAACTCACGTCATACTTTTTTTTATGCTGTACTTTTTTCCTCAACTAAGTAACCGCTTATTCTATATCTCATTTCCTTCTATTAAACTGTAATTGCTTCTATTCGCCGTAATAACTCAACAGAAACATTCCCTTTTTTATGCGCGTTTTCAACCTTCTAGGGGCGCTCAGGGCAAATAATCGAGGAGGAAAAGGGAGGGTGTCGCTACCTTGGAAACTTGTTTTATCTAGGGACCTTAGGGTGCATTTGTAGGTACGATCTCCCACCACCCAACCAGCGCAGTAACATCCCCCTAATTTATTAGGAGCTAAGCTCCTTAGGCCGGCACCCCGCCGTCGCCGTTGAAGCTCCCTGGCACGGTGCCAGCTGTGGCGTCTCCCCCTCACGCGCGAGGATAAATGAGCTTTATGCGCTGGAACGCGGACGGCGTCTGCACGATGACAAAGCGCGAGAATACGAATGCATGCGAAACGGAGCCAGATTAGTCTCCCTCTCCATCTTTCTTCGACTCTGTCTTCTCCCCCTCAAACCGGCGATCGCGCGAAACCATCGCTTCACCCTATCCGCCCAGGGGTTGGTCCGTTGCCTGGACAATGAAACGCCGCGCGCGAATCTGGCACTCTCTGTCCATATATATATATATATATATATATATATATATATATATATATATATATATATATATATATATATATATGGTCTTGATGAAGATCGGTCTCCGATCGAAACGTCACCAATAAACAGTTTTTTAGAGGCGTATATATATATATATATATATATATATATATATATATATATATATATATATATATATATATATATATATATCTGCGCTGTAACACTCTTTTTCAACTGCACAGTAGTTTGGTTTAGGATCGTTTTACCATGAGAGTATGCAAGTGCCACAGGCCTTACGCTATATGTAACATTGCATTTCATTAGAAAAGAATGGATTGGTCAGCAGCACGTCAAGTGAGCTAACTTGGGACGCACTATACAGGCCACTGAGGTATCAGCTGGAGATCAGGACGAAGCTGAAAATCTCTCGGCAGTGATTGTTCGTGTGGCTACTTAATGCTCTCTGTATTTCTTGTACAATAGTTCAGTACGATTCAAGTAGTTACAGATGGATGCCAAAGCAATTTATTTCCTGGTTACATACCTATAGTAAAGGCAAAGGTTTCCGCCCTCTTCAACAGCACTTTTATGACAACAATGTTTGTGTGTCTCCAAAGTACGAGTGCTAGTGCAGTGGCGTGCGCTTCTGTTCTTTTTGCGTTTGTAGGCATGTATCTCACTTAGTGCACACACTGCACTGACATTTAAGTCACTGCCGTCAAAGTCATTGCGAATGCACAGAATCCATCACAAGCGTGTCAACAGCCCTCTGTGGCGTGCGGGAACGTCTAAGCACGTGACACTTGTTTCAAAGCATCGATGAACCCTCTACTTGTGTGTAAGAGAATGCACGCACAAAATGTGCGCCCATTGTTATGAGTAACTAGCGATGCACCTACTAATGAAATCATCAAGTTTATTTCAACATACGTACAACGGATGTTGAGGACCATGAACTAAAAACCAGCAAAGCTTGACGTGGTCCATGACAGAGTTCTTTGAGGCAGCCACAAAACAACAAATGAGAAAAACGGCGTAAAACTAAGAAGAAGAAATAATGGGATGTTGATATTCAGAAATCTGAAAATGCATGATTATACACACTTAGAAATGCAACTGGTCATGGATACACTATGAAAAGCTCAAAAGCAATCGAAGTAAACATGACGAAAAAAAAAAACGGAAGAGAAACAGAAGAAAGGGAGTTTTGCAAAACATACACACGTTTTTAAGGACGTAATACACAAGACATTTCAATCCAGTGTCTGCACAAAGCTACCCAATCACTAGCCTTCCTTTGCTTCTCGGTGGAGACCTAAACCGGGCCGAAAGGAAAGTCACAAAGTGTGGACGCACTCTGGCTCATATCGTTATTTGCATGTAGCTCGAACTTTCGCTCACGGATAATGCCCTGCTTCTTGCTCCCAACCAAGTACGCCACCAACACCAACACCTGAATTTCTGCGACACGAGCTCTCTAATGATGTGGCGATAAATTAATCATGAACCTTTATTAACGCTCATTTACTGCGGATACAGTCGGTATCCCCTTATGTCAGCGTTTATGCACACTGAATACACTAGACATACATCTTAAGGATCTTGCTGTATGCATTGTTGTTGAATGATATTGAAACGTGCTAGCTAAGATTCGATGAACAGGAGAACGAGGCTGCACTGGTTCACCAGCCTGCCGACCTTTCCTCCACCATTCGTAAGATTATGCGGGAAGAACTGCATCGTCATGTCTCTGTTACCGTGCAAGCTGGAGACCCGCTGTGTAGTACACAATCCACAAGCATCAATGCTGCGAGTTTCGACGAGCGCAGCTACTCCATTCGCGGTCCACGACCAAGGGCTCCGCTACCTACGGCTACTTACGTCGAGCCGTGTTATGCGCCCCGCAGAAGTTATAGCTATAACAGCCAGCCGCCTTCGTTTGTGTCCGAGTGGCAACAGTGCACCGAGCATCCGCACCTCACCTCACAACGGGGCTTTCAACATGCCTCTTGAACGCCCCGTTGCGCCCCCCCCCGCCCCGAATTTTTTTTCGCCATGGCATAGAGCGAAAAATGACCATTCCAAAAAGGTCCCCCCCCCCCCCCAAAAAAAAAAACAAAACTACTAAACATCTTCCGCTAAAGGGAACCATGTATGGATGCGAAGCAGCGGGGTGATGGCTGGCTTGAGCGGGAGAAACGTCGGCGCTCCCAATTCGCGCCAGCGGCCCGGTCACTCATCGCGGCGCTGCCCAGGAGAGAGAATGAGGCGCGCGCGCTCCGTCATTTTCATACCGCGGAACTACCGTGGCGCCCCCAGCGGACTATGCAGCTGTCGCACCACTCCTCTCCGTAGAGTAGAGCATTCCTAGAGAGAAAGGGAGAGCGTAGGAGAGGGGGGAGGGGACGCGCATGCGCTGTGGGACGCGGGAAGGAGGGACGGACAAAGCCCTCGCAAGCACATGCAAGCAAGATCAAGGAATGGAGTCAACGGGACGCGGGCGTCGCTCCGTAGAGCAGAGGATTCCTAGAGGAGAGAAAGGTGGGGAGCGTAGGAGAGGAGAGAGAGGGGTGTGGGACACGGGAAGGAGGGATGGACAAAGCCCCCGCTGGGCGACAGATACCACCGGTAGAGCGCGTTATTCTTAGCTTGCACCCACCACCTGCCTAGCCATTGCTAAGCAGCCACTCTGTGCTCTCTGCCATGACTCTCATGACTGTGATGGTGGTTGACGGCCTTATTGTACTACAGTGTCCTGGTTCGCATAGTGGCTGCCCCTACTTCATGAAAGTGACCGGACGCGGGAAGGACGGACACAGCCCCGAGCATAAGATGCTTCGAATCTAAAAAAGAAAAAAAAACCGCCAGGCCTGCGCGGAACGCGCAGCACAGTCACAGCGAAAGCTGGGAGAGCGGCCTTTCTGAACCTTTTTTTTAAACACTCTTGGGGCAACTACTACAAGCCAACTTGCATGGTACCCACTACGCCATAAATTATCATAATTTTTATGTAGTGGGAAGCGTCTACTATGCCATTATTCGTCATTCTGCGGAAAAGCGCGGTACCCGCTACACTCTCTTGTGACGCATTATGTGCACTTTGTTGATGCTGTGGCTGACGACGATGAAGAATTATGCCCCAGGCTTTTGTAATGAGTTGGAGCATTGAACAACCCACTCGTTACGCAATTCGCATTGCGTGACGCCTGGTTCTTACTTTACTGCTCTAAAACGCTTTACAACGCACATTAACGCGATTCCTTATCCGACATGAAGCTTGCATAGGGTCAGTTTGCGCCGCAGTTTCAAGCAGCGGGCTAGCTCGGTGGTATAGTGCTGGGCTGCCACGCAGAGGACCCGGGTTCGATTCCTGTTCTGTCACAGGTATTTTTTTTTTTTTATTTATTTAGTTTTTTCTTTATTCGTGCGATATTGGTTACGGACACCGGCGGCGGCGGCGGCGGCGGCGGCGGACAACTACGGCGCAGAAACGACCCTTGTTGTGATCTCATAACAGCTTTCGCTGTAAAAATTCTGGCTACGACCCCGGTGCTACAAGTGCGGTGTTTGCGGACACATCGCCCGGTTTTGCCCGTCGCGACGCTTTCTCCTTTCTTTTCCGCCCCTTCCCCTTTCCTAACGCTGAGTAGAAGGCCAGAAAATGGATTCAGGCCGACCTCTCAGCTTTTCTGCCACAATAAACATCTCTCTCTCTCTCGCCCACGCACGACGTTTTCTGAACAACCCGCGATGCTTCCACGGCGAAACCAACAACCCGATTACGTCTATTGGCCTTCGGCTCTGACTGGGGTACCGGCCGAACACCCGCAGTGACGCGCCCGCCTCTGTGCGGAGCTTGACGCCACCTACTACGCCCCGGCCACGGTCACCATCTGCCCGACCCCGGCCACGGCTTTCATCTCCGCTTCCGGTAAACCTAGCTGGCGCGGCCGATGGAGGCGAGGTCGTGCGACGTAGCGCTTTACACATAAGTATGCCTCCATTAGTTTCCATGCCTCAAAACAAGGTTGGCGTACTGATTGACTATGTTCCCACGATGGCTCTGGTAGATACCGGTGCCACTGTTTCTGTAATGAGTTTAGTTTTCAAGGAACTACTTGGCCGCAAGGTTATGTTTTATTAGGACGAACCTGCTACCTTTCGAGCAGTGAGCGGCGCGGCTTTGTGCCCAGTAGGTGTGTTCACTGTGTCTGTATGTGTTGCTGGCAAGGCGTTCAAGGCCGAATTTGCAATGCTTGCTCATTCCACGCATGACGTTATCCTTGGAACTGACTTGCAAGATTGCCGTGCGACAGTCGACCTGCGGGGCAGGCGAGGTTCGGTTGTCCTCCCTCGCCCAGCAACCTCAGTGTTGCAGGGATAACCTCGTAGTAGCTAAATATACTATTCTACCGGCGTAGTCTACGGCCAGCGTGCTCGTTGCTGCTTCGAATGCCGACTTGAGCTTGAATTCTCCTGACATTGTAACTGAGCCATTGCCTTTAGCTTGTGACAAGAAAAACATCTTTCTGCAGCACTCCGTCGTATCTCTTGCTGAGGGAAAAACTAAATTATGGGTAGTTAACTGCTCAGCCGAGTCTGTTGTATTACCAGAGGGAATGCGCCTTGCCATGTTTGAAAGGCAGTGCAGTATCTGCATTGGAGCTCTCAGCAGAGTCTGACTCTGCTGATGTCTCCGACATGCAAAATGAATTTTATAAAGTGGTTAGCAAGTCCATTTACTCGCATAAGCGCAAAGCATTCGTTACACTGGTGGCCAGCCACGCTAAAGTGTTTGATTTTTCACAGAATTCGCACTGACCTCAAGCACCGAGCACACGCACTCGTCACAAGATCGGCACCGGATCTGCGCACCCCCCTCAGACAGAAACATTAATCGAGTTTCCGTGTCAGAGCACAAGGTCACTTCAGAGCAAGTCAGCGAGACGCTAACCTCCGGCGTAATTCAAGAATGGTCACGTCCCTGGGCTGCGCCTGGTATCTTGGTCAAGAAACAAGATGGGTCCTGGATGTTCTGTGTTGACTACCGTCGCCTCAACTCTATAACGAAGAAGGACGTTTACCCGCTTCCTCACATCGATGATGTCATCGACTGCCTGCATTCAGCGTCCTATTTTTCATCGGTGGACTTGCGATCTGGGTGTTGCCAGATTCCCATGGATCCGACTGACAAAGAAAAGACGGCTTTTGTTACTCCCGACGGTCTGTTCGAATTTAATGTTATGCCATTAAGCTTGTGTGATGCCCCCGCAACATTTGAAAGGTATATGGACACCGTCTTGCGGGGCCTTAAATGGGAAATCTGCCTGCGTTACCTGGATGCTCTGGTGATTTTTGGCCGAAGATTTGAGGAACATAATCATCGCCTTGACCTCGTTCTAACCTGTCTGGAGGAAGCTGCGCTTACACTGAATAAAAAAAATTGTCGCTTTGGAGAACGCGAAACCTTGGCTCCAGGGCACCTGGTGCATAAAAATGGCGTTAGACCGAACCTGCAGAAAGTCGCCGCTGTCAGCAATTTGAAGCAACCGCAGTCCCTCAAGGAGTTGTGAAGCTTCCTGGGCCTATGTTCTTACTTCCGCCGATTTGTTCCAAATTTCGATGATAAGGCACTACCGCTGACTGACTTGCTGCAAAAGGATGTTTCTTTCCACTGGACACCGGATTGCGAAGCAGCCTTTAGCACCTGCAGTTCATACTGACTTCAGGACCCGTGCTACGTCATTTTGATCCTTTTGCTGAGACGGAAATTCACACAGATGCTAGTGGAATTGGCCTTGGTGCAGTGCTCGTTCAACGCCATGACAAGCTGAGCACGTGGTCGCTTATGCGAATCGCTCGTTGAGCAAGGCAGAGCACAATTACACAGTCACAGAACAGGAGTGCCTCGCAGTCGTTTTCGCTGTGCACAGGTTTCGCGCGTACATCTACGGGCGTTGATTGTCAGTCATCACCGACCATCATTCTCTAGGCTGGTTGGTAGACCTCCGAGATCCACCCGGATGACTGGCGCGATGGGCCCTGCGCTTACAAGAGTTTGCCTTCACAGTGCGCTACAAGAGCGGTAACCGGCATGCAGACGCTGATTGCCTATCACGCCTTCCTCTACTGACGACTGAGTGTGACGCTGACAACTTCGACAAGTGTATATCGACGCTATTGCCGCTGACTTCCTTGACCTCGCGACTTTTCGGGCAACACAACACGAGAAGCGTTCTTTAGATTCGCTCTTCACCTGCGCAAACGAACAGTCAAACCCAAGCTATTTCGTGATTCATGAAGACGTCCTTTACAACAAGAATTATTCCGGTCAAGGCACCCGTCTGCTTCTTGTCGTACTACGCACTCTACGGTCTCACGTCTTTCGGTCCTTACACGATGACGCAACCTGCGGCCACATGCGCTTCGCCAGGACGTTTCAATGCCACCAGGAAATGTTCTTTTGGCCCAAGATGCGACGCGACACGGAAAAATACGTTGCTGATTGTGAACAATATCAACATCATAAGCATCCCACCACTACGTCGCCAGGACTTCTCGATCCCGCGCCACCTCCTAATTCTCCCTTTGAGACTGTTGGCGTCGATCTTCTAGGCCCGTTTCCTTGATCGAACGGTGACAATCGATGAGTCGACGTCTGTGTTGACCACCTGACACGCTACGCAGAAACTGCTGCAATACCTGCTCCAACGGCCTTGCACGTATCGCAGTTTATGCTTCGCTTTATAATTCTCCGCCATGGTTCTCCACGCGTTCTCTTTAGCGACCAGGGACGGTAGTTCGTTGCTGATGTCGTTGAGGAGATCCTGCGTCTGTCTGGCTGGCAGTTTCGGCATGCCACCCCATACCACCACCAGACCGATGGCCTCGTAGAGCGCACAAACAGGACCCTCACGAACATGCTATCTATTTCTGTCGATTCTAAGCACAAAAACTGGGACGAAGTGCTACCATACATCACGTACGCATACAATAACGCGCGACATGAGACCACGGGCTACTCTCCATTTTACCTGCTCTACGCTCGCTCCCCGCGCAGTTGTCTCGACACTATTCTACCTTTTAAGCTAGATGTGCAAACCACGGTAGCCGAGTCGCTCTGCCGAGCAGGAGAATCCCGTCACATCGCACACCTCCCAGTGGCGTAGCCAGGAGGTGGCACACCTAGCCCGTGCCCCCCCCCCCCCCACCCCCCCCTCCCCGAATTTTTTTTCGCCATAGCACACAGCACAAACTGACACTCGACCACATCTGCCTGCCCAGGCCCCACTTCATATCAAAGGGCGCCCCCCCCCCCCAAAAAAAAATAATAAATAAATTTCTGCCTACGCCCCTGACGCCTCCGAACTCTGACATCTCAACAGCGTTCGAAGAAACGTCGCGGCGCCTGCCATCACCCCGTATCTTATACTAAGGGCGACCTTGTGCGGTTATGGACACCAGTCCGCAAACGTGGTTTGTGCCAGATGTTCTTGGTCCAGTATTCAGTTCCATGCGTAATTCTTGACGTCACGTACGTGATTTCAAGTGTCACAAGCAATGGTCGCCGCTCTAGTAAGACACAGCTGACACACGTTGTGCGCCTTAAACCGTACTACCAGCAACTATCTGATTGACTCGCCCAGTGGGCTTCGTCTGCAACCCGGCAAGTGAAACGTGCTAGCCAAGATTCAACAAAGTGGAGAACGAGGCGGGTCTGGTTCGCGAGCGGCTCCGTGAACTCTGCTTCGCTGAGCTACATCTCTGCATGTTGTAAATAAAGGCGTTACATCCTCACAATATGTTAAAAACGTAGTACCCTTGGTAGTGAAACAGAGCACATTTTGTTTTCGTACAGTTGACATTCAACTGATCCTTAGCAATAGTTGTCGAAACCTTTGAACATTCAGCCAGTCTGTCATTTTCAAATTCTGCAAGCGTGTGTTCTGCGAAATAAGGAATTATTGCCCGTGCGCAGTAGTGCATTTGGATGCTATGTAAGGTTTGTAGAGAATCATCTATACAAAAATTCGGCAGATGCCACGTCCCTTGGGGACCGGTGTTATTAGAAGCATGCTGAGTGAAGGTGACTGTGTTGTAATTTTTGTATTGAGCGAAACGTTACGAAAGGACGCTAAAGATATGTACAAATCTTGTACGCACAGATATATGTTGAACAGTCGCATATGTTTGATATAACCAGTTGTTTACAGTTGCGTAACGATGCGAACAGCAGAATTGGTATTATAAACACCAGAAGCGCTAAGCTGATATGTAGCCCTTGTGCTCGCGAGGATGGTAGCGCTGGACACTGCTACATAAATCAACTTCAGTGGATGGCGCTTAACTGCAATTGACGTTAACCTGACGTGACGGCTGTATCATAGCAGTACATATGTAATGTTTATCAATTTGGATCGCCAGCATTGCAACCACAATTGACGTTTCACGAACATTAGGGTTTATTTGAAAAGCAGTTCCGAAACCTGGTTGGCTCTGTGCTAGCATACTTGATTGCCACGCAGAATGCTGGAGTTTGATTCCTGCTGGGACCCTGACATTTATTCTTTGCATTCGTCGGGTCAGAGCGCTGCCGCTGTCAGCTTTTTCTTTACGCTCTCGCGTTAAAATTACCATTGTCTGTTCTCGCCGTTCCTGGGTAGATATGAAGTGTCGATCACCTGTGTCACATATCCCCATACCTGTGGCACAAACCCGCCCGTGGTATACGGGTATGTGCCACACGTGTCTGGCGGAAAGGGTTTGACGACGTACGCGACGGTATTGTCACATTGTTCATGTCATGACCAGCGAGTAATATTCGTCAAAAGTTCTTACCCTCCCATACTAATTTTGGTTTACCCCAAGTTAAGGGGGGTGATCACGAGAGCACCCAGACGTAGGCGGCTGGATAGATAGATAGATAGATAGATAGATAGATAGATAGATAGATAGATAGATAGATAGATAGATAGATAGATAGATAGATAGATAGATAGATAGATAGATGCTAAATTGCCTGCAGTACGCGAAGAAATGCTTCGCATTTAAAAAAGCAAAGCTTGAATTTGGTCACGCAAGGCTGGGTTTCAACGGAGCTAGTGGGAACCTAGGTCGTCCTTACTTGGCTTTTACCCTCGCACCTGTATATTTCCTACCTGTTATACTAAGTAAAATTGAAAGCTTGGCGAGTTGGTGGTAGTTCACGTTTACGTGTGAAGCAGCGCTCTGAGACAAGGCACGAAATGAACGAAAAACGAAAAGACAACCGCTGCACTCGCAACTAGTTTACTTCGAAGAAAAAATGGTTAATATGCATGCATGAAGGCGTACCAAGTGTGACCATGACGTTCAAGTTACAACAGTTTCCGGTGATCTTCCAAAAAAGACACTTCGCAATCGCTTAGAACTACTAATGCTTGGCTGATGCAATCATCTTTTCTTTTAGTGATATGGAAGGCCTCGATCACTTCTCTGGTCAGCTTATCCTTGTTATTTGAAAGTATTTCAGTTTCAGGGAACAGCGGCATGCGACCACATTCCAAGCAATGCCGTCTAATGTGAGAATATGCATTATTTGTTAGTAATCTCTTATGTACAGAAAGCCTCGTGTTAATGCACCGGCCAGTTTGGCCGATGTACAACTTTCCGCATGACATAGGCAAAGAATAAACAACTGCAGTCCTACATTCGACAAACGGAGAAGCATGTTTGATGTTGCACTGAAAACAATCTTTTTTTGTCGACAATTTACGATCCAGCTTGTCCCGAGTTTGTTTGGCACAGAAAGCCCGACATATAAGCCGTACTTGCTGCCAGCCTTCTTTAGATTGCGTGCCATTCTGTGCGCATAAGGTTATACTATACAATTCATGGATATGCTCGCTCTCTCCTTTTTATCTCTTTTTTAGTCAGTGTCTTTCTGTCTCTTTCTTTCTGTCTGTACGCAAACTTCGACCATGACAGCTCAGATTTAAAACTCTTATAGTGCGTATGTGCCACAGAGACTGAGCAAATCCTATTACTCACCACACAACACAACACCGCTTTAGCCTACGCGATGACTGCCGCCTCTTGCGTCGTTAGTCACAGCAACACACCTATCCGCAACTTCACCAGGGGCCTAATCTCACCGCAAGCCAACCGCATACTTGCAGTCACCGAAAGCACATCTCCATCTCGTCGCCGCCAAGTTCATTTAATCTGGGCTCCGCGTCATTCGGGCCTTGCCGGGAACGAAGCCGCTCACGACGCTGCCCGAGAAATTCTACACCGCGCGCGTCACCCTTCATCAGAGGAGCTACCCTCCCGACGAGCACAGCAGGCTGAGGACGAGGAAGTGGAGTCCTGCTGCAGCCACGCGGAAGACAGAATGGTCATGTATGGTGAAATTCTTATGCATTACCGTAGGGCAAGATTGAAGTACCCACCTCCTGACAAGTCTTTAAATAAGCACCAGTCGACAACATCGCGATTATTACAAACACGAACATTGCCCACACCCACGCTCCATAGTCACACATATATCGATACGTTTATACACCTCTATGCAAAGCCCGCGGGGCGGCTCCCGCCAACCTCAACCACATTATCTGGGCATGCCCCGCAGCGACACACGTCATCAAACACAGCGCCAATCCTACATTGATGATTTAGCAGTGGTAGGCTATGCTGCTCAGTACGCGCCCGGATGACCAACTCTGGGCAGTCCGGCCGGCCTAAGGCGCCGCCAAGACCCAAGGACTGGCCCCCGCCCGAGGAAGGGGGGGCTCCGGTAGAGCTAGTCCCCGGCCCCTGCCTCCCTTGACCCCAGCAAGGGCAAAAAATAAAGTTTTGTCTCTCTCCCCTTTTTAAGACTAACAAGGGAACATGGACGGTGAACACTGATTAGGGGCCGCACTCTGCAGCTTCTCTTGTTGATTGAGAGAGTGAAGGTTCATGATGGGGATCATTTTCTATCTACGACATAGGGCATTCGGCAGACCTCGCCCTAACAGCTTTGATGTAACAAGAGAGAACTATAGCAGCTACACACTAAACAAATTCTCACCCATAAGGGTGTAAATGAGCTTGTCGCCAGACGAACACCCTTTGCACCCTATTGGGTGTTCGAAAAAAGGGTGCTAAGGAAGGGTGCAGAGCGCAGCACCCTTACAAAAGGGTGCACAGCATAAAATGTCATAGGGTGTAATGGTTGCAGCCTTTATAAAGGGTGCTATCGTGTCATAACACCCTTTAAAATGGGTGCTGGAAGGGTGCTCCACATCGATGTACCAATGGAGCAAAAACCTAGGATGGATGCTAGAGACGGCCACAAATGTAGAATGCCCTATACTCTGTAGACAGTGCCGTGTGACAGGCCACATACACTCTTAAAAAAATGTGACCCACACTCAATTTAGGGAGAAACGGCGATGTCTCCGATGTTCTTCTTTAAATAGGGTAACGTCTGTCCCTTTTGACACACAGAAACGTTCCTCCTCCGTCAAAACCAAGACGGCTCACACCAGGCAAGCGTAGCGAGCAATACGCATGTGCACCGATTTAGCGAGTACAGCTTTATGCCATAAGCAACGCACGTTGATACTACAGAATGGCGTCTTGGCGGATAGCTAACAGTCGGGCCCATTCATGGATTGCGCAAGGACACCGGAAGGCTGATGCAGCGCATTTACATATACATTTATTAGTAAGTACACGTTTGCTGGTCTGCGAGACACATAGTACACACACACTCAATGAACTGAATACACAATTTATTCATTTGCATACAATATAGCCCATACTATGATCAAATTACAGCCACCGCGTACGCACACATGTGTTTACACATACCCCAATACGAAGTGCAGACGCTTATATAGTCGCTGAATTACGACCGACGTGGTGGTACAAGTATCACGCAATTTTTGGTTAACTCTTTTACATTCCATGGCTGCATCACAAGATACGCAGACGTAATTATACCGTAGTTATCCCTTAGCCAAGATCAGCAGTTACTCAAAAGCTACATAATAATGAACCTGATAATTACAGGGTTCATGAAGTTCTCATGAAAATGACCACCAACTATGCATACCATTCCGACGACATTTTGAAGGTTGCGCCATCTCTCGACAGTGGCCACAGATAAAATTTCTTTTCTGATTTCTTTAGTTTTTATTGGTACTCTGGGAGGGCGCAGCATGCAGACCAGATCCTGTCGCCTTCGTCGCATCAACTTCGTTGAGTGGTTTGGCGTTAACATCTGTTAACATTCTATTTACGCGTTTACCACAAGCATGACGATGAGCCATGGATTCATTCAACCGCTAGCCCTTCAATGACAATGCTTCTGATGTTCTAACGGCCGTCTTAGTTGTGTATGCGCACGTTACAACGTGGGTCGTGCGAGAGAAACAAGACAAGATGGCCTCGAACCAGACGGTGTTCTTTCGTGAGCGATGTCAGTGGCTCTTGGCATCGCGGCAGCTCGATTGCATGAGTAGAACAAGGCGCAAACGAGGCCGATAGCTCTATATGTGAAAGTCAAAATCCTGTTGTAGCTACGTATACAGCCAATGGCTAGTCAACTTGTAGCGCAACGCCTATTCAGCGCCGGCCGTGAGCCGAAGAGGCCGAGACCGCACGAGTGCCAGAACCAATGTAGAAGTTCGGTTTGGCCGTGTGCGGCTGCAGCTACCAACTAGAAGCCCTACCACTACTTTGGTAGGGCTTCTAATGTGACCATGGTGGCCAACCAGGCGACCATTAAAGCTGTTGGCTATATTCGTTGACCACGTTACTCACAATTTTCGTCGGCTACTGTACACCCTCATGAGTGCTCTTCAGCACCCATTAGCTGTAGCACCCTTCTTGCACCCTAGTTTACACCCTTCTGATGTATGCACCCTTTGAGTTCCGCTTGTAGGGTGCTGCGACCCAAATAGGGTGCTCGAAGGGTGTGCAGTAGGGTGTCGCACCCTTTTTTGCACCCTTATGGGTCAGAATTTGTTTAGTGTGTAGAGCTACATGCTACAGAGACCCATCTAGGTGATGGCGCGATGCGATACAATTTACCATTTCTGATACAGGGTGCAGCTTGTCATTGCTGGTCAACCTAAATAATGAACTTTTCCAGCAGGATAGCTATATTAACAAAATACATTAAGAATACTGATGACCCAGGCGGAAATAATTACCTCTAGAACTTTCCAAGTGGTTACTCTTAAAAGGCAGGAACATGTATCCATACCGTTAGAGAAACTCAGATGCACAGTCATTCACAATCCGCTCAAAAAGAACGATCAAAAAATTACGCCATATCCACGAAGTGAACGATGATGAGTGGGCGAAGCTCCGGAGGTAATCTGGTAAACCGTCAATCCCCGTAAATTTTGCCCACTCGATCATCATACAAAGACCTGACACACAAACGCGGGGGTGTGGTGCGATTATACATACAGTATATACACAATCTTTCATTATTTATATATTGATAAAGTATATACACAATGTTTCATTATTTACATATGGGGTAGATGATGATTTTGTTCAAGAGCTCTACGGACCACAAGGAGGGGGTTCCCCTGATTTTGTTTTCCTCATATATGACGTTAAGCTCATCGTCACCGTTATCACGTGTTGTGGGTACATTCCACTATACTGGAACGCGCTTATTCTTCATGGTCATCAGGCGCCATCGTCATCTTTATCACGTGGAGTGGATACATCCCACTATACGTGGCTACGTAATACTACTACTACTACTACTACTACTACTACTACTACTACTACATACTACAGAGGAGGGACAGACCCACACCCTAAGGAGCTTCGCCCCTAAAAACATGAAACTACAGATTGAGGATTCATATCGGTAATCCTAAGGCATACTCTTTCCTGAGTCTCTATAGTTAAATATCACATGTATATCATACGGTAGGTACTGAACAAATACCAGCCCTGGAAGATATCGATGCGCGGCTTGTGACTTTAAAGCATTAGCTCTGCAAATTTTCAAAGGCGAACTTTCGCATGTGATATAAACCTCGGCTCAGACACCACTCTGCCATCCCTCACATTCCCGAGAAGGAAGCCTGACGCTGGCTGTCCACCTGTGCGGCTCGAGTTTTCAGAAAATCACTGTGCTTGTTTGTAGAAGAGTTTCTACAGAATGTCTCAGAAGTGTCCCATTGGTACGAAGCGAACTCGCAAGGCAAGCAAGGGCACAGACGCAACAGACTTTCTTTGGATTTCGTTGGTGCCCCTTGTTCTGTGATTGAGCTCAGTACTACTATGACCTAATGGTTCCAAAAATTATCAAATAGCAACTCTATTGATTCTCAGAATGTCATGACCCGTTAAATAGAGTGTAGCCGTGGTCTACATGCGTTTCGTGTATATGAATTGGTCATAACTACATAACTTGCTTACAGTCATCTTAAAGATGATTGAACAGAAACAGCATAATCGTCTCACCCTAAATACTAGTTTTGTGCTGTAAAAATTGGTGGTGCCATTTAACTGCTAACGAGTGTCGTCAAAGGAAGCCTTGAAAATGTGGAAGGTTAAATAATAGGGTGCAATGCTTGCTTGAGAAACACTAATTTCATGTGAATTTGCGCACTTTTGTTCTCAGCAACAGTTTTGCTATGAACAGCGCCATTTGAATACATTTCTGCATGAAATTTAAGCAATTATGGCTACTAAAATATGGCTTGCGACTAGAATATCGCGAAAATGTCCTGAGGTCGTGTTTCGTTTTCAAACTACGCAGACACTCGTTATGCACTAGAACTATTGTTCAGATTTGATGCTGCAGTTTGAATGCCCAATGTTTTTTACTTTCTTTAAAAGAAACGCCCATTTATTTCTTGTAAATGCTTTGTCCTCTCTTACTCGTGTACTTCTCTTATGACCACCATTCTTTACAAAAAGAGGAGTCAGTATCACCGAGAAATAATAGACGCGTGCGGCATCAATAGGTCAGAAGCGGAATGCGTCAGCCAAACTTTCGAAACTCTTCGTAGTGAAGACCTTATGATTCTTGATATCTCATAATATATAACTTCATGTACATGAATGTCTTTTTTCTGATTATTTTAGTGTTCCGTGCACGAGATCATTGATGCTCATGACCGGTTGCAAGCAATGTCCATGTATAAATGTTATTTTCTCAAAAAAAACTTTCAGTTAATAGTCAACGCTGGCCCTGTTTTTTCCCACTTCGTTTTGTCCAAGTCAAATATTCCGCTCTGTTCTCGACAGCATGGATGTTCTAGCACCCTTAGCCCAGATCAGGCCCACAACTAAGGATGTACGTAATTAAGATAGCTGTGCAATATTGATAATGCATTGTGTAGAGATTGTTTTTGGCCCCCTCGTGCTAGCGCTTGCGAAACTAAAACTTGAAATAATACAGGTGCTAAAGGAAGTGCATTGTACTACACGCGAACACAATAAGAATGTGAGCAACTTAATGATGATATAGGTATTATAGCTAGAACGAAGCAAAAGACGAAACGCGAATCTCTCCGCGGACGTCAGTGAAGCGTTGAGCGCAGCACCGTCGCTAGTGACTGAAGAAACCTGTGTACAAGCTGAATGGTAGCAATAGGTGCAATACCTTAATTTGGGCGAGTTTGTTCATCTTCACAGAGAACATAAAAGGTGCAAACGACGAAGGCGAAAGAAGCTAGTGTTGTCGGGCCAGTACAGTTCTATTGAGCGTCAGTCTTGTAAGTGTTATTTCGTCTTTGTCGTTCGCGCTTTTTATGTACCCTGTAAACCATCCATGCAGATCCACTAGCAACAATAAGGAGGGGCAAATGTATGAGCGTTATACAAGAAGCGGGAAACATTTAATAATGACGCTTTATTAGTGACCACGCGTTTACTTTAAGGCCAAATAAAAGTGAAGAATTAAAAGAATAGCTTTGGAGACTCACGCCGCATCATGTAGTGCATGCAGTGCTATTTCGCCGCATAGCGTCGGCATAAAACAGAACCCCCCGAAAAAAAATGATGAGTTGATGCCAGAAGAGTAACATAACAGCATGAATATGGTACCGGAATCGAAAACCTTGATCTGTAATCCCTGGGGCGCAATGATCCCTAAGGTAGCCATGCATGCACTGGCAACTAAATTGAACAGACTTTTGGGATATATATATAACATAATATTTTTTTAATGAAGGGGTTCATCTACCATCCTAACCTAGGTTATATAAGTGGCACCCGATTTTATTTGGCTATAGAGTCATCAGATTCACCTTCTTTAATGTCTAACAAGCTTTGGACGTATTTCGATAGACTTCGACTTCAAACCCAGAGTGAAAACAGGTGCAGAGTGAAATCGGTTCCTTAAACACAGCGTCGCGCACCACCGCAACTACACGTACAGGCAGATGAGAGGCATGGGCATCCTCAAGTTGTAGTTATTCCTAGCACCTTCCGTGTCCGCAAAATTCACCGGTTTCTGTGTTTATATAAGTTTTGTGCAATGTGACATCGCACATTTGCACGACGAAGTACCTTTATTGTTTGTTAGGACAGAAATTGTTTCCATATAACGATATAAGCCTGGATACCTTTAACGTTGAACAACAGTCTCTTGCCCATTGGCCATTGATGTCAAGTTGAAGTTGAATGTGCCCCGTTGAGCTAAAACGTTTTTTCACAGGTTGCTTTGCCGAAACGTTGCTGTCATATCTGTTTTTTTCTTGAATTTACGTGTTCCTATTGTGCTTAATGAGTGATACATTCATATTCAGTGGCACAATACCACCGAATCAGTGACATAGTGCCGAATCAGTGAAACAAGTGTGACGCCCCAACATACGCGCCAGACTTGTTACACAGCTGTCGCACTTTGTGTTGTTTCTCTTGCACTCGCCAAGGAAAACCAACGTGCATTGTTGTTTAACATTTATTTTTAGAAAATCATGTCGCCAGGAAAATTCACTGATGAAAGACGCAGCACGTGAGCATGGATGCCGAGCTTGCACTTGAATATTCATGCGCGACCTAAAAAAACAAGAAAGAGAAGTGAGTGAGTGAGTGAGTGAGTGAGTGAGTGAGTGAGTGAGTGAGTGAGTGAGTGAGTGAGTGAGTGAGTGGAGTGGAGTGAGTGAGTGAGTGAGTGAGTGAGTGAGTGAATAAACTTTATTACAAGACCCGGCATGTTTGTGGTGCGGGCTAGACCGCACAGGTAGGTACCAGGAGACCTTGTCTCCCTATAGCCTCCCTGGCCGGCTGGATAGCCCATTTTTGTATCCAACCTCCGAGCTGAGCATCACGAGCCGCCACCGCTGCCGGAGGGCCTCAGGAGAACTTGTTTTTAAGTTGGGACATTCCCACAGCATATGTTAAACGAAGCCCTTCAAGTTGTGCATAGTTTGCATTTATTGTCCGGGTATAGGTGTGGGTAACTCCTGTGGAGGTGCACAGGGTTTGGGTAGGAGTGTGTTTGTAGCTGTCGGTATTCAGAGGCTTGTTTCCTGTCGAGACTCGGGTGAGGTGCGGGAAAGACGCGCCTTGCCTCTCTGTAATGTTGTGCGTATTCTGTGTAGCATGTAAATCGGTCTTTGTGTGATACGTCGGCGGTGCCAGGGATGTTCACCGAGGGGTCCGTTCGGGTTGCGCGGCGGGAGAACGTCTAATTTATATTTACCCCCCACTGCTTTGTCAATTCTCAAGATACTCTACACCGTTGTTTCATAAGAATACGCATAAATTCACACGAATATGTTACATATCTTTGTCGGTTGGGAAGCACGTCGCCTATTTTTAAAACTGTGACTTGATCATCACATCATAGTTTGCGTAAGATGCGAGCAAGAAACAATACTACACAAGGAAAGCAATATTGTCATGTAGTTTTGACTGTAAAGAAAGCAAAACGCAACCGGTAAAGAAGAAACGCTTTTTTTGGGCGCATTTGTGCACACAAAAAAGAGAAAAACACAAAGTGCAGCGAAATCGGCAAGTAGACACCGGTCGTCGGTAATGAGCCCTTGTGTGAAATGCGTCGGCTTTTATACGTCCCTTATCGAACCTCCCAGTAGTATCGCTGGTGCCCACGTTAGCTCTAGAGTTGTGCTAGAGTTGTGCTAGAGCTCTATTGCAAGAGTTGTGCGCGCAACCTTATCGAAAGATTCTTAAATAATCTGGAAGATCCCGAGCTAGTCTTAGTCCGTCCCTCCTTCCCGCGTCCCACACCACCACAGCGCATGCGCATCTCCTCCCCCCTCTCTCTCTCCTCTCCTACGCTCACCCCCCTTTCTCTCCGCTAGGAATCCTCTACTCTACGGAGCGGCCCCCCGCGTCCCACACCCCGACATCGGATGCGCGTCCCCTCCCCCCTATCTCTCCTCTCCTACGCTCAGCCCCTTTCTCTACTCTAGGAATCGCCTACTCTACAGAGCGGCGCCCGCGTCTCACAGCGCATGCGCGTCCTCTGCCCCTCTCTCCTACGCTCACCCTCTTTCTCTGCTGTAGGAATCCTCTACTCTACGGAGCGGCGTCCGCGTCCGACATCCCCACAGCGCATGCGCGCCCTCTCTCCTACGCTCACCCCCTCTCTCTACTCTAGGAATCCTCTACTCTACGGAGCGGCATACGCGTCGCCAGGCCAAGGCCACCCTCTTCGACGGCTCCCCCCGTTCTCTGCTCTAGGAATCCTCTACGGAGAGGCGACAGGTGGTGCGACAGCTGCATACTTCGCTGGGGGCACCACGGTAGTTCCGCTGCATAAAAATGACGGAGCGGCGACGTTTCTCCCGCTCAAGCTAACCATCTCGCCGCTGCTTCGCATCCACACATGGTTCCCTTCAGCGGGAGATGGGGAAGTTTTTTTTTCTCATTTTTTCGTTTGCGGAGACATGCAAGTAGGTTCCCCTACATAATTACAACTGGCCATCTGACGCATGTCTATTTCAGTGGGAGTTTATTTCAGTCTCTCGGAGTTAAAGTGCGGAACCGCAGATTTCTCGTCTGCGGTTCTGCACTAAACACCAAGGATACGCCTCACCAAGGTGACCAGGTGCCAATCCTTGCATTTAATTTACTTCACCCATTCCTACACTTATCAAGAAGTAACCAGAGTAATACAATTTGACAGCCTTCAAGCCGCGTTATTACGTACCAATATTACCTCTGTCCTCAGTAAACGCCTGTTCGAAAAACATGCGCAAATGTGCTAAGGTTCGTAATACCGCAGAATATTTTGCAGCAGAGCAGTTATGGTCGAGGCTTGCCGAGTTACGTAGATAAAAAAAAACTTCTCCATCTCCCCCTAAAGGGAACCATGTACAACGGTCTTATTGTACCACAGTGTTCTGGTTCGCATAGTGGGTGCTTCTCTACTTCATGAAAGTTACCGGACGCGGGACGCGGGAGGGATGCGGGAGGTAGGGACGGACAAAGCCCCGAGCATAAGATGCTTCGCATCTAAAATGATCGTCATCATGAACCGGCACGCGCTCAATCGCCGCCCAAGCACGCTGTATGAGAAGTTGCGAAGTGTGACCCCTAGTTGGTGTTTGCTGCCCCTGTATCCTCCTTTTAAGGGCGAAGCACCTTAGTGTCTAGGCTTGTCCGTTGTCCATTGTCCGGCGGTGACGATGACGCTGATGACGATGAATAATAAGCGAGTTCCAAGACCACACATTCTCTTTCTGCCATGGATGAAAACGATCGTGAAAGCGCTCTCGCTCGCGAAAGGCAAAGCGGCAACGCCGACAACAAACTGCTACTCTGGTGCGAGATCGCCACATGCGGCGGCTCATCGTCTACACAGACAGCAAGCTACCCCGTTGGCAAGAGCTCGGGAATCAGCTGCAAAATGGCAACGCCGATAACAAGCTGCTACTCCGGTGGCGAGAGCGCGGCTGCGGCGGCTCAACGTCTACGCAGACAACAAGCTACCCCGGGCGCGAGAGCTCGGGAAGCAGCTGCAAAATGAGTGTGTGGTATATGGCGTGGAGCAGCCGTAGAAGAACTCGATCGCGTCAAGTTGATTAAAAAAAATTCCCCATCTCCCGCTAAAGGGAACCATGTGTGGATGCGAAGCAGCGGGGAGATAATTAGCTTGAGCGGGAGGAACGTCGCCGCTCTCATTTCACGGCAGCGGTCCGGGCGCTCATCGCGGCACTGCATAGGAGAGAGAATGAGGCGCGCGCGCTCCGTCATTTTCATAACGCGGAACTACCGTAGCGCCCCCCAGCGGAGTATGCAGCTGTCACACCACCTGTCGTGCTCGGCGCTCCGTAGAGGATTCCTAGAGGAGAGGACGGGGGGGAACCGTAGGAGAGGAGGAGGCGACGTGCATGCGCTGTGGGACGCGGGAGCCGCTCCGTAGAGTAGAGGATTCCTAGAGAAGAGAGGACGCGCATGCGCTGTGGGACGCGGGCGCCGCTCCGTAGAGTAGATGATTCCTAGAGGAGAGAAAGGGGGTGAGCGTAGGAGAGGATAGGGGAGGGGGACGCGCATGCGCTGTGGGGGGGACGCGGGGGGCCGCTCCGTAGAGTATTCCTAGAGGAGAGAAAGGGGGTGAGCGTAGGAGAGAGAGGGGGAGGGGACGCGCATGGGCTGTGGGACGCGGGAAGGAGGGACGGACTAAGCCCCCTCCAAACACATGCAAGCAAGATCAGGGAATGGAGTCAACCTGGGCGACAGACACCACCTGCCTAGCCATTGCTAAGCAGCCCCTCTGTGCTCTCGGCCATGACTCTGATGATTGTAGTAGGGTTGACGGCCTTCATATTACTAGTGTTCTGGTTCGCATAATGGGTGCTTCCCTGCTTCATGAAAGTGGCCGGACGTGGGACACCGGACGCGGGACGCGGGACGCGGGACGGGGGACGCGGGACGCGGGAGGGACGGACAGAGGCCCGAGCATAAGACGCTTCGCATCTAAAAGGGCTTTTATTGACACTAACGGAGGCCATGAAGACCTTGCTATTAGTCTAGCGAACCCGTTTCTTCTCTCGTGCTTGCTGGCGCTTCTTCTTCATCTACTGGTGGTCCGCCGGCGCTCGCGATAGATTCAACATTCCCGGCCGCGCAGTGTAGTTAATCACGGAGTCCCAGGCGGTAGAACTTTTGGACAGTCCTTGTTACGGTAACGTCTCCTTGTTTCACACTGCAAAACTGACATTACATCTCCGAGCTTCTGCACTGAATGATCTCTGCGAGGTTCCGTTGTTGTCGATGTTGCTTTGCCGTGTCATCATGAGCCTTCTGCTGTTCTTCAAACTCACTCTTCATTTCGTGAAGCTGCTCTCTCCACTCGGCATGCAGACTGAGGACATTTCCCACCAGTGTGCGGAACAAGTCAATCAGATCAGCAGGCCTCACAGTCCTATCTTTTGACTCCACCGTCTGCAGGAGCTCTTTGGCAAACCAGTCCAGCAAAGCCTTCCCGTCTAGGTTGCCATCCGGGTGAGGGAGTTCTGCCGTCTTGGCGTCGATGTCCACGGTATAAGCACCGGACGCAGCTTCGGCGAGCGGCACGAAACGTCCTCGCAGCTTCTGGATGACCGCCTGGTGTTTCATCCGCAATCGCTCGTAGGTTCCTGCTGCCTGGATCGACTCCTGTAGACTGCTCTCCAAGCCACCCAATCGCGCTCCGTTTCCTGTTGTCTGCTGATGCGGACGTTTCAAAATGTCTTCTGGCTGTTTCTTTCCTTGGACCAATTCATCGTGCTGTTGCTCTACAATCAACTTCTCTTGTATATTGGGTATCATCAGGGGCGATGTTGGTCGCAGTTTCTCTTCTGATGCAAGCAGCTGCTTCCGCACCTCGTTAAACTCTTTGGTCTTGTAATCCTTCAAGTCTGCTTGAGCACCTTTCCTCATGAATTCTTCAAGTTTATACTCCAAGTTCTTACGATGCTGTCGCTCCTCGGAAAGAAGGCGTTCAAGTTCGCTTAGCTTGGCCGCATTGTAGCTGCGTTCCCGTTCACGATCCAATTTTTCCTCGCGCAACTTCGATTGCAACTCGGCCATCTTGGCTTCTAGCGATGCTGCGCGCTACATCTTGCTCTGAACGTCAACAACTTGACGTGGTGCAGCGTCCTTGTCGTGGATGGGCCGTTCGCGGTTAACGTACAATGCCCTCTCCATGTGGGACTTTTCTTCTGAGACGGTAGATGGCGTCCGAATAAGCGCAGTTGCATCATGGTCTTCAGATGTTCCAGTCCGTGTGGTACAGCCAGGGGGAGTGAGCCTCTTCTCGACCATCAACCGCTGATAACTTCCTTTGTTCCGACTTCCTCACGATTTTCTTTTTGGCTGCATACTCATTTGGTTTTCTCACACTGTCTTTTGTGACACATTGGCGCGAGTTCTGAGTGATCCACTCTGCGTCACACATACTTGAAGCATGTCGACCTTTGCACTTCGAGCAAGAGATCCTTCGCTTGCAGTCGCGTGCCCTGTGACCTTTCGTTGTGCGCCGGAAGCACCGTTTATCCTTGGACAGCACTTGCTTCTTCAGCGTCGTGGACATACTGGTTGGACACGCTTTTGTTGAGTGCTGCCTTGATGCGCACAACACACAAATCTCTCTGAAACATTGAAGGTGGAACACTAGAGGGGCTCTGAAACACTAGAGGGGCTCGTCAGGAGAACAGCTGAAGTCGGCCGGTACGAACTGCGACTTCGAGCTGACTGGTTCGGCGTATGCTGACCGCCACTGTGTCCTCCGCTGCTATCCTTGTAGTCGCTCTTCTCCAGGCTCTCCACTTCGACCGGAAGACGTTTCAACAGACCATCCAGCCCTGAAGAGTCAGCAGCTTGGTTACTCTCAGCTTGTGCGGCACAGGTACGGTGGTACAGAACTACGACGTCTCGGGGTAATGCCCTCAGTATGATGTCGCAGAGCATCGAAGAAAATGACGACCGCTGCACACCCAGTGACTCTAGCCCTCGGATGTTCACGAGTACGTGGTCATAGAGTTGTCGGAGGGCTCTTGTGTCACCAGATGCTCGAACAGGAGTCAGCTGACGCAGACTTGCGAAGTATTCCTGCTCTTGGCGAGTCTTGTCCCCGAAGCGCTTCTGCAGCATGTCTACAGCATCCTTATAACACGCTTCAGTCGTTGGAAGACCGGCCACCGCTGAAGCAGCATCTCCTTACAAAAATTGTCGCAAATAGTGGAATTTCTCCGTCGTAGTCAGGGTGACGTTGTTGTGGACAATCTGGACAAACTGCTCCCAGAACTCCGTCCATTTGCACACATCCCCAGAAAAGGTTGCGATCGTGAGTTTCGGTAGCTTGGCTCCCGTCCTCTCTGATGATGTGGCGATCGCATGGGTAGCCGATCCCGTTCCCTGTTCTGCTGGTGTGCTCGAAATGCGGTTCCGTCTGCTTAGGAGCTCGGCAAGGATTCGTTTCGCGTTGTCCTCGTACTCTAAAACCGTGTTGTACTCGGATTGGAAGTCCTCGTCCGTGATGACACTTTCTAATTCGTTGTTGATCTTGTTCAACTCGTCGTTGTTGGTTTTAAGCCTCTTGTAGATGGAATCGAGCTGCTCACGCGTTGCGGAGTCATTTCGAAGTAGGGCACTTGCCTCGTTGATGATCCGGCTGTTCAAGGATCGTCGTGAAGTCCGCTTCGCCTTGAGGTGGTCTATTTCTTCCAGGCAACTCGCAGCCGTCGGTAGGTCTATCCCGGGATGATCGGCACCAAAATGTGTGGGATATGGCGTGGAGCAGCCGTAGAAGAACTCGATCGCGTCAAGTTGATTAAAAAGGGCTTTTATTGACACTAACTTAGGCCATGAAGACCTTGCTATTAGTTTGTTTGTTTGTCACCTACGAGAACCTCTAGCGACCCCGTTTATTCTCTCGTGCTTGCTGGCGCTTCTTCTTCATCTACTGGTGGTCCGCCAGCGCTTGCGATGGAATCAACATGGGAACGCCGACAACAAGCTGCTACTCCGGAGGCGAGAGCGTGGCATGCGGCGGCTCAACGTCTACCCAGACAGCAACCTACCCCGGGGGCGAGAGCTCGGGAAGGAGCGGCGAAACGCCAACACGGACAACAAGCTCCTACCCCGCAGTTGAGGGCGCGGGAAGCGGCAGCTCAACGGCAAGAACACATTGTATATACTGTACAGTCGCGTTCTCACTCATTTACATGCGCGAGTGGACAATGTCACGGGTGATAGATAGATAGATAGATAGATAGATAGATAGATAGATAGATAGATAGATAGATAGATAGATAGATAGATAGATAGATAGATAGATAGATAGATAGATATATGCTGTTTAGTGGCGCAAGGGCCATTTTTTGGCCATAGAGCGCCAGAACATGATATTGTATATGAACAATGGTTGTGTTAAGTGGCTGTATAGTGGCCTAAAATTCCTCGCGCTTAAAAGGCGGGTAAAAAGTACTTGTATTAAAATCATGAGAGTGACGGGAAATATGTGTATAAACAATGAATGGCAAGACAGTAATAAAGCTATAGTGACATGTGGTATGAGCACGGATGCCTCGTCGCCGCCCTTGAGTCCAAGAACCGCGAGGCAGGTGCTGTCTTTAAGTTCAACTACCGCAGCAGCAGGCCGCGCTACGGCATGCCTGGGTAAATAACGTGAAAACTGTGCACATCTTTTAAAAATGAAAACAGGGCCTGATATTTAAAAAGCGGTTCCCAACCAATGAACATCGACGGATGTAGTGGCATTTGTTGTCGATAGGGTAGTAAAAAGTGCTTCCTTCTAATAGCATCTAATTCTTTGCATTGTATGAGAACGTGAAGCACGGTAAGTGGTTCACCACACCTCTCACACATGGGTGGATCATTACGGGACAAAATGTATGAATGTGTGCTGTGTGTGTGTCCGATCCTTAATCTGCTAAGAGTGACTTCTTTGCGGCGTGACTTCGATACTGGTGGCCAATTTCCAAGATAAGGTTTTACGACATGTAGTTTATTGTGTGTTTCACGGTCCCATAACCGCTGCCAGTAATCCCTGAGTGTTTTTCTTAGCAGCGGTTTCACGTCCATTACAGGGACAGGTATGCAAGTGTCGGATGTGTCTTGAAGGGCGCATGCAGCAAGCTGATCTGCTAAAACATTTCATTCAATCTCGCGGTGCCCTGGCACCCAGCACAGTACAACATGTTGATTATCTGCGTAAAGTGTGCATAGTAGTGAGTAGAGCGAGACGACGACAGGATTTTTTGTGCGGTTTGACAGTCTTCAAAGCTTTGACAACACTTAAGGAGTCCGTGTATATAACTGCATGGTGCAATTTAAATTCTTTAATGTGTTTTACAGCAGCCAGTATCGCATAAGCCTCCGCGGTGAAAATGCTCGTGTTGGGGAGGAGAACACCAGCATCTGAAAAGCACGGGCCAACTGCGGCGTACGACACGCCATCGTCCGACTTTGAAGCATCTGTAAAAACTTCAGGGCCAGAATATTTCTGCTGTAGTTCGAGGAAGTACATGCGGATATGTGTAATTGGTGCGTGCTTGGTAATTTCCATGAAAGATACATCGCAGTCTATCAGCTGCCACTGCCACGGTGGCAGCTGTACAGCGGGAGCCATCACGCAGTGCTCAAAGAGTGGAACCCCCATTTCCTCGGCAAGACCTCGTACGCGGAGTGAGTACCGCTCTCGCAATGCGGGACGGCTGTGAAAGAGACGATAACTAGTCAGATCATTTATAATGCTGTATGTGGGATGTTCACTGTTGGCATTGGCTTTCAAAAAATATACGGAGGATATGTAGGCTCTCTGCATATGAAGCGACCATTCATTACATTCTACGTAAAGGCTTTCTACGGGGCTCGTCCTAAAAGCGCCCGTAGAAAGGCGAATGCCTAGATGGTGGACAGGGTCAAGCATCTTTAAAGTGGTTGGTGTTGCTGACTGATATACTATGGCCCCATAATCTAGGCGTGTGCGTATGAGACTTCTGTACAAGGTTATAAGGCACCCTTTGTCACTACCCCATGTAGTGCGTGACAACATCTTTAAAACATTCATCGTTTTCATGCACTTTTCCTTTAGATATTTAATGTGGGACACGAACGTTAGTTTCGCGTCTAGTATCACAACTAGGAATCTGTGTTCGGTTTTCACAGGTAGCCTCTGACCATGCAGATCAATGAGAGGATCAGGGTGCAGACCTCTGTTCCTAGAGAACAGGACGCATGTACTTTTTTGTGGATTTATGCTGAACCCGTTTTCGTCTGCCCATTTGGCCACCTTGTTCAGACCAAGTTCGACTTGCCGCTCGCAGGTTGCAAGATTACAAGACTTGAACCCTATCTGTACATCATCCACATAGACAGAATAAAACATGGCACGCGGGATGCCCACATGAAGGGAATTCATTTTTGCCAAGAAAAGTGTACAACTGAGGACACCGCCCTGCGGCACTCCAGTTTCTTGGACAAATGCTCGTGATAACACGTTTCCCACTCGTACACGGAAAGTGCGATCAGACAAGTAATTTTCGATTATAGTCAACATTCTGCCTCCTACACCTAAATGCGAGAGGTCTCTCAGTATTCTAAAGCGCCAAGTTGTATCGTAGGACTTTTCCATGTCAAGGAATACTGAAAGAAGGAATTGTTTATGGACAAATGCTTCACGTATTTCTGCCTCAATTCGTATTAAGTGGTCAGATGTACATCGATCCTCCCGAAATCCACACTGGCATGGGTCGAGTATTTTGTTAGTTTCAAGGAAATGTATAAGCCGGCGGTTCATCATCTTTTCGAAAAGTTTACACAGGCAGCTTGTCAGTGCAATGGGCCTATAATTCGTGACTGAGGATGGGTCTTTGCCCCGTTTTAAAATAGGAATTACGATCGCCTCCTTCCATGAAGTAGGAATCTGGCCAGAGAACCATATGGCATTGTAAAGAGAAAGTAGTGTTTTCTGTGTTTCGAGAAGTAGGTTTTTCAGCATTTCATATACTATACGGTCGGAACCTGGGGCGGATTTGTTGCAGCAATTTAGTGAGGCCTGCCACTCAGCCAAGCAGAGATGTTCATTGTGTGCCTCGTATTCTGTGCACTTCCGTTCTAGTTTTTGTCTTTCTATTTTTGCCTTATACTTTGGAAATTTTCCGAGTAGTGTGACGAGTTGGACACATGTTCAAAGTGAGCACCGAGGAAATTTGCTTGGTCCTCGAAGGTTTCACCTCGGGTGTCTACTAAGGGCACCGAATAAGTTGGTTGACCGCTTAGCTTTCTCACGCTATTCCAGACTTTTCCCTCATCTCTATAGGAGTTAACACCCGATATAAACTTCTGCCAGCTGGCCCTTCTTGCCTGCCGGCGGGTTATCCGTCCTTGCGATTTGACCTGCTTGAAATTGATCAGATTTTCCGCAGTGGGGGGAATCACGCAAAAGCCCACACGCTTTATTCTGTTTTTTTTGCGCGTCGCGGCACTCGTCGTTCCACCAGGGAACACGACGTTTGCTTGTTCTCTTAGTTTTTTCTTTCATACACTTTAAAGCAGCAGCGATTATAAAGGCAGTAAAATACTCCGCAGCAGCATCAATACTAAGACATGACAAGTCCGCCCACGATATATTAGTAATGTTTCGGAACTCTTCCCAATTGGCTGTGTCGAGTTTCCACCGAGGAGCCTCAGGTGGAGATTCATTTTGTTTTTGTGTTTTGAGAAGTATTGGGAAGTGGTCACTTCCATAGGGGTTTTTAACCACTTCCCAGTTGAAATCAAGTAAAATGGATGGGGAGATGATGCTAAGATCGATGGAGGAATATGTGTTGTTTGCGAGGCTAAAAAACGTGGGCTCTTTCTTGTTTAGCAGGCATGCGCCTGTGGAAAAAATAAAATTCTCAGTGAGGCGGCCTCGCGCGTCGGGTGCGAGAGTCCCCCCACAGGCTGCTGTGAGCGTTGAAGTCGCCGAGGACAAGGTAAGGCTCAGGTAGCCCGTCTATAAATGATTGGAATTCAGCTTTGTGTATCTGGTAGTGTGGCGGTATATATACAGAGCAGATAGTAATCAGTTTGTTTGCAATTATAGCTCGAACGGCTACTGCCTCCAGTGCCGTTCGGAGTAGAAAGGGCTGGCATGCTACGTTTCTGTCAAGTATAATTGCAACACCGCCAGATGATGCTAGAGCATCCTGGCGGTCCTTGCGAAAGACGATGTACTGATGGAGGAAATTTGTGTGTTTAGGGTTTAGATGTGTCTTCTGAAACAACAGCACCTACGGACCGAATTTACTAAGTACTTCTTGTATGTCGTCTAGGTTGTGTAATAGTCCTCTAACATTCCATTGTAGTATTGTGTCCATGTTGGAAGTGTGCGTGTACTGTGTGTCGCAAAGGAGGACGGAGAGTTATTTTACAGAGCCTTTGTGAGGCCCTGTGATAGGTGTTTTGTCTTTCTTGGAGCGGTCGAGGGATTCTCGCCGCTCCTTCGGAGCCACCTGCGCCGGTGGACCAGTTGTGTCCATCGCCTCCAGAGAGGCGCTGGACTGTCGCTCTGATGAGCGGTGCATGCGTTGAATAGGCTTCGTCACAGCGGACGAAACCTTCGACGCCACCAGGCCAGAGGTCGAGGGGACTTCTTTAGCCTGTGTGCCGCCCTGACAGCTACCAGAGTTAGCAGCGGCCGCTGGTGGCGCCGTGTTGACGAGCGGCAGGGCAGCCACCGTGGGGGGCATTTGGCAGTCGTCCCAGAGCACTTCTCGTGGCATGGGCGACCGCCTTTGGCCTTTGTAGTGCTGCCCCCTGTTACACTACATCGGCAAATGATGAGTTCTGTGCAAAAGTTTGCGTTGCACGATTTCGGGCTTCTCGGAAGCTGATGTTCTGTGTGAACTTGATTGTCAGGATCTCCTTTTCTTTTTTTCCACGAAGGACAGGATCTTGAATGCGCGGGGTGGGCTCCATCGCAGTTGGCGCAATGGGATGAGTGTCCCGTTGTGGCACATTTTGCACAGATGAGGTGCCCACGGCAGCTTTGTGAAGCGTGCCCGAAGCGCTGGCACTTGAAACAGCGTCGGGGATTCGGGATGTAGGGCCTGACACGCAAATTGATATATCCTGTTTGTATTGATTCTGGCAGTGTGCAAGTTCCAAATGTGAGTATTATGTGTCTGGTCGGTAGTTCTTGGTTGTCTCGCCTCAGTTTGATTCTCTGTACATGTACAACGTTCTCCTCCTTCCATCCGTCGAGCAGTTCATCATCAGAGAGACCCACGAGGTCATCGTCTGAGACCACACCTTTGACTGTGTTCATAGTGCGATGGGCACTAACAGAGACGGGGTTCTCGCCAAATGCCACAAGGTCTTTCAACTTTTCATACTGTGCCTTGTCCTTTACTTCGATGAGAAGATCTCCGCTCGCCATCTTGGTGGCTTTGAAACCACTTCCGATAGTTTCTGTGAGACATCGGGCTACGAGGTATGGAGAGATGCTGGTTACTTTCTTGTCTGTGCGATCTGAATGAATTACATAGTACTTTGGATAGCTTTCTTTTTTGCTCTGGAAGAAGAAGGTGGTGTCATCGGTGCGCCCTCTTTTGCCAGGAGGACGATCAGAGATGCGGGGAAACGATTTCGAACCCATTAAAGATAATTTAATTTCGGTAGCGACGCCAGCCGCCCACCATCGAGCCCAACAAGGGACGCTGCAAGACTCGCGGAAATTGCAGACGCCAGCTGTACGTAACCACTATAACCCAATATAACTACCCAAGGTTGGGCACCTACACAAGGTTCACCCTTGGCGCCAGGAAAAGATAAGTAAACTGAAGAGAGGAGAGGACAGGAAAGATAAAAAGCAAGAGAGAAAGACGAAGATGAGGGGAGAAAAAAGACAGGAAAAGGCGACTGCCGATTTCCCCTGGGTGGGTCAGCCCAGGGGTGCCGTCCACGTGAAGCCGGGGCCAAAGGGGTGTGTTGCCTCCGCCGGGGGGCCTTAAAGGTGCAATCACCCGGCGTCGGCTCAACCATCAGGACCCCCCTTTTCCCCGGACACGACACGGCCACACACGGCTAGGCGTCGGAGGGAGTCGAAACCCCCCGTTAGCTCGGGTCCGTGGTGTCGCTACATACCAATCGCCTGCTCGCGCAGACGCCCCTGCGGGGATGTCACGGGTGATTTACGGTAAGAAATATCCCCAGTGCTTCACCACTACCTCAAAGGATCGGCTACTGTCGATGGGCGTCCACAACTCCATTACGGAGCTGACGGAGGCCCATCGCACGGCCCAGCTCCTCCGTCTCTCTCGCACACGGCCGGGTCGCGCACTTCTCTCCACCCTTAAGCTCTCCCCTCTTATGCCTCTTCCCACCTCACTGCCCATCCCTTCCCACGTCTCCTCCCTTCTAGCCAGTGATCCCCTCTCTAAGAATATGCATCCTGAACACCACCCCTCCCGTAGAGCAGCGCGAGCCTCCGCACTCTGGCGCAAGTTCGGACAGCAACCCGCCGTGGCTTATGCGGATGCCGCCCCGTATCGCCAACACGCAGCCCACGCCCATGCAGTCACCGACAACTCCCTCCGACCTACCATTACTGTCTCCGTCTGTACGTCCACCTCTGTCGAGGCCGAAGAGGCAGCTATTGCCCTCGCCATAACACAAACCTCAGCAGAATACATTTTCTCCGACTCCAAACCCGCGGTATACAACTACGCGGTTCGACAGGTGGCACCCCCCGGCCGCAGGTATTTTGCGGTCTGGCACCATTCCCTGTCGCCCCATTTATATCATCTGGGTACCCGCTCACGCGGGTCATCCTGGCAACGAAGCGGCCAATTCTATCGCTCGCGATTCGACCGACCGAATGGATACGCGAGACGCGCTCCTCACGTACCACGACATCACATTGCACTACCGCCTCTCCCGCCTCACTCTTCCCCCCACCACACCAATCCCTTTCCCAGCACCAACAACACCTGTGGCGCCAACTTCAGGCCCACACCTTCCTTACTCCTGCACGTCTTGCCCTCTTCCACCCCACAACGTACTCGCCGGCCTGCCGCTTATGTGGCAGCTGCATCGCCAACTATGAACACATATTTTACTCCTGTCCGGCACACTTGCCCCCCTGCCTCTTGGCACCTCAGAAGTCCGCAGCAGTGGGAGGCTGCTTTGTCCAGCACCAGGCCGGACCTCCAACTTCGGCTGGTGACATGGGCGGAGGACGTCGCGGCTAGGCACGGCCTGGACACCACAACCGGCAGCCTGAAGGCCGCCCACAACGCTGCTTTTTAATTTTTTTAAATATTATTTTACATTTTTGCCTTCACACGAATAAAGTTTTTCACCACCACCCGTCGATTCACTTCGTGGAGATGGGTAGATTTTAGTTCTTAGTGGACCAGTGTGGTGAGTAGTGCCATTTGCCCAATTTTTGTGGCACGTATGCGCTATATGAGGTTTACAGCAGAGCAGTTATTTGCGTGTGTTGCGTGTGTTGCAGATAGAAGTACATAGAAAGAAAAAGAAATAGAGAAATAGATAGAAAGAAAAGCAAAAAAAAAGCTAAAAAAAATATAAGGCGAGAGGGCGATTACACAGAGCGAGAAAGAAAGAAAGAAAGAGAGAAAGAAAGAAAGAAAGAGAAACTGAAAAACAAAAACACGTAGAGAGAAAGAGATAGAAAGACACAAAATAAAAAAAAATATGAAAAAGAGAGCAAGCATAGCCATGTATAGTATAATACAGCAAGCGGGGGGAGGGGAGAGGGGAAATGTGAAAGCCTAGCCAAGCCAGGACAAGATAGGTGCCTACCAGCTATGCTAGGACCCAGCCTTGCGCGACTTCGTGCAAGCTGCCCAAATTTTAAGGCGAAAGCATTTAATGTCTCATGCTCACGTCCGTCCGTCCATCCCTCTGTCCGTGCTCTGGCACAGTGCCAGGTGGCCGACGGGGCGCGCCAACGGACGCCGGTCGACTCTACAGCGCTCGCGCTTTGCTTGCGTAGCGTCGCTGTGGCCAGCGTGTCCAATCATGTAAGAAGGGAGACGCGCGCATCGCGTTCCCTTCTGACCTACCCCGTCTAAATGGGCACAGGCGTTCGCCGAACACACTTTGGAATTTACAAAGTGTCCTTCATTTTTTTTTATTAGCGAAGTTCAAACCATTCATTTCTGTTTATAATTGCCTCATTCGTTTTGCCTCTGCAATTATTCTTGAAGGGACCGTTTTAGTCTACATTACGTTCAAATAAAAAAAATATGCAGCGTCACGCTTACGTGCATGTACCGATGTATAGCGCGCAATTCATGAAAAATAAACCACGACCTTCATTCTCTCTTTTATTAAACCTATAATTGTGAAATTAACCAGAGTGGTGTTTTAAAGAAACAATGTGTAGCCTATGTTTATCTTGATCAGTTTTTTAGACTGTGAGTCCCTTTGAGGAAATAGCTGAAGACATATGTACAGTTTTCTAAGTGGAAATGAATTCCTCAACTACATGTCTGACGTGACGCAGCACAGTGGCACACTTCAAGCGATTTAAGGTGGGTCGCATGGCACCAAAACTTCGCTTTTCGGCCACCGTTGCGATAGTGGTTAGTACGATAGTGGTTAGTACCAACAAAAATTACAAGAGCTATCAGGATTTGAAAGAACGTGAGCTTGGGCATGTTCGTATTCCATCTTAACACCTATAGCGCACAGAAAGGACATGAACACAGAGGTACGACGTGGACGCAGCGCTAACTTCCAACAAATGTTTATTCACGAAGCAGTACAATGAAAAATATTGGAAACAGGCAGCGACGCACGCAGGCGCATAAGTACGAGATTACATTTTAAAAACCTCGATGAGACATGTTAAAGATGTGCAGCTAAAGATAACATGAAAGTACAACAAAGTAATATTTACAAGCTAACCTTGCCATGCTGAAAAAAAAAACACTCTTCTTCAAGTCACCCTTCCTCTTGCGTTAATTCTTTTC
Organism: Rhipicephalus appendiculatus; assembly: GCA_030522465.1. Lineage (NCBI taxonomy): Eukaryota > Metazoa > Arthropoda > Arachnida > Ixodida > Ixodidae > Rhipicephalus > Rhipicephalus appendiculatus. Next base: position 132,592 of record JALIZH010001415.1, read on the forward strand.
TTGCTGGCTGGATTAAAGCCGCGCTACTACACGTGTCCCCCCAAACTAGCGATATTCGCCACCTCGATAATTTTCCGTGTTGTCTGCGCTGAGCTTCGTGCTATAGGGACGCACCCACAGTTTCTCCAGTGAACAGCGAGATGGCCCACACATTAAGTGCACACTTTATTTACTGCTCACGCAGCTTGTCATTCGCGCACCTTCCCGTTCTTCCTATGTATATTTTGCCACAAGACAACGGGAGCGCTGTGTCCGCGTCGTATTGTTCCTGTCCTCTCTGTGGGATAATATCAATATTTCTGTCGGTTAATATCAATATTTCTCTCTTCTAATTCAAATGCTCGCAGAAGTGAATCAGGGTAGATAATGTTGCGACCGAGGCGTTCTAGGTTTAATATAAATTACTTTTTCAACGTTTTACGGAGAATATGACATTCTTTACTGTGCATTCTAACCACATGCTCCTAGTTTGTACGCGACTTGCGTAAATTAGGCAGCAGTAATACAGGTTGCATGAGAAGACTAGAATGGTCGCCTTCTTTTCGTAGCTCGTGTCACTGACAAAACGAACGAAAGTTTGCGGTTATGAATATCTCGAATTCTCATGCTTAATTGGGAAGTAAAGTGGACACGATGGCGCAAGAAAATGAGTTCACAGCAGAAGAAAAAATGACAACAAAAAATGCAATACGGCCACAGCAACATGAATCGACCAAGGAGAGGCGCAACACGAGACCTTAGTGGAATCTGTTGGACTGCTGAAGGCACATACAGTTGAAACTAGATTTTACGAAAGCCGATTTTATGAATTTCTCAATTTAACGAACAAAATTCGGATCCCCCCCACCCTCCCCAGTTGCCCGTAGGCTTAATGATTTTACGAACTCGAAATAATGAAACAAACTTCATCGTGAAACCCGATTTAACGAAACATTCCGAGAAAAAATATGCATAGAAAAAGAAGTTTTCCCAAATTTATGGTTTCTACAATATCTGGCGTTGTGCTGCCAGCGTAGGTGCGCGACAAGCGACGCAGCGAAAGTATTCTTGTTTTAGTTCTTACGAAACTAGAAACCGAACTCCACGGAACGACACAATACGCATTTCTTTTCAGGCTTTGGGTCAGTTATGCCAGATGGCGAAAACGCGCATTAACTCTCACCTGCGCGATTTAAAAACGCGCAGGTGGGAGTTGATGACAAATACTCTAACGTGGTATCTTTTGTGAGTCTCTGCAGTACTATTTTAAATTTGGGAGGACCGAAAAATCTCGTTCTTGAGTTTACGAAGCTCCCAATTTTACAAAATAATTCGCGGGTTCGGGTGACTTCGTTAAATCTAGGCTCAACTGTAGGTAGATTGCGAGCGGCTGCGTAACTTCCACTGGAAACGAAACCGAGTAATCTTATTAAAACAGCAAATTCAATAGCAAAAAGGTCGGTTAAATTGAAAATAAGTATGCACTGTGTCATGTATTTAAAAACGAAATTACCATACATGAGAGTAAACGGGCGTTGTGTAGTACGAGAAGTTGCTCATAGAATTTTCGGTAATGACAACTTGAAGTGCACGAATAAAAGAACCATTACGTACCTTGTCGAACATTTTGTGATCTTGTACTGCCACTTCTCGCACCAGCCTTGTAGTTATTTAGTATTTTCGCTACTTCCCCTACTTGTGACATCGCTTCCGCATATTTTCTCGTTTCATCAGCCGTCATAGGAATACCGCCGTGCGGGCCGCTACGTCTTGCGCGTGGTCTTCGCACCTTAGTAGGCACAACAGAGGGCCGTTGTTTTGAGTTAGCCAACCCCGGGCTTGGCTGAGGAGATGGGAGCGCCGCAACTAACGCTGAGGGCTTCCGTTCTAGTAAAGGGACAATAATACCGAAGGTGACCAAAGTAGCCGGAATAATAAAGCATAACGTAATTTTCATATTTCACAGCGTCTTCTTTGCGTAGTGCACATTGCTATGCTTAGGCTCTATTGGAATATTTGAACAATGCATACATTCAACAGAAAAGCTTTAATTTTAGGCTGCTGCATCCACGCGGTGCTTTATTTCTTCCTGCGTCATTCTTCGCAGGCGCCTTGCAAGCGACAATAATCGTTTTAATTTTAAGTTTCACTCGCACATCTTTTTTTTCTGTCGTGAGTACAATGAAAGTGGTGCATGCAATGCAAATAGTTCGAGAAGCTGCATGAGCCTTAATTTGGTCGAAAGTAGATTGAGCTTCGAAGAACTTGATATATCCACCAAGTCAAGTGCACCCTATAACTGTTTACGTTGCATATGGACCCTTAGTGTTATGCTAGCCATCTCTTACACTTCGTGTTAAAGGAGCACTGACATCAAATTTACGCATGTGGATTTTTTTACATCCGCCAGTAGCTATCGACCCCCAAGTAACGATTCTCGACTCAAAATGCAGCGGAGGGACGAATAAGTACCAGTAATGTTGATTAATATATCCGGTATCGAACGTGATTCAAAACGGGAGGAAAGCCCGCCAAATTGTAGTGCTGGTAGCGCTACCTCGCGGCCACGTCGGGGCCGCTCCCCAGCTGATCCCGCTGCCACAAAAACGGTGACGTCACGTACAGATGACATCGCTGACATTTCGTCTGCTAGGAGCACACGTGCAGCCATGTCTTTGTCGTCAACAGCGTCGTCCCCGCCGTCGTCGCGGTCAACATCGACAAGCGATGATCACAACGACTGGGAATCGGGAATTAGAAGAAGCGGCAGGCTCGCGATCCTGCATTAAATGCAATGTATCAACCCCGGCCGTACTGCCGGAGCACAGGAACACCAACTACGGACCTCATGTCGTGGACGTTTGGCGAGTGAGTCGCTGCTTTCAGCTACGGTAGGGTACACGCATACGGTGGGAATAGCCCCAGCCTGGAGACTGGGCCTCGTATCAAATGAAAGACCCAACTGCTTCGCATACACAGGATTCATCCCGTAGCAGCCCGCGTCAAAATGAAGCGAGCAAATGCGGCTGTTGATTACAGGCGCCTAGTCTCTCGGTCCAACGGCGCGCGGTACGAAGTCAACCCACTGGCTGCGTTGAGGTTCGAGGCTTGGAAATGCATGAAAGGACACGCACTTTCCGCTTTTTCCGCGCCTCGACGGGCAAGTTCGCACCACGCAGCGGCTCCCCGACATCTTGGCACGTATTGTGTCGCTCTGAATGATCGCACTCGCGCTGTGAAGCACACAACAAATCAGTCGATGCGACACGATGAACCGCATGCACGGATCTACACACTAGAATGAGTTGAGCGCATACGAGGACACGGACAAAAGAAGGAGACATACACACACTGGCGCTCCTTCTTATGTCTCCTTCTTTTGTCCGTGTCCTCGTATGCGCTCAACTCATTCTAGTATGACCAACCAACAAGCCCGCATCGCCACCCTCGTCGGATCTACACAGCAAGGAGCGCCAGTGAAACCTTCGCCGGGCGTCGGCGCCACAATAAACACACTCAGACCGTCGACGTCATTGTTACTAGCGTATCACTAGCGAACGTCACAGGTGTGGATGTATCACACCTCACACGTAGCCCTAGTGTCGATGTCGCAGGGCACTCAGTTTTCCGCTGAGCTTTCATACGCTGTTTGCCCTCGAAATAAAATAACTTCCACGCGACGGACGCCATTCAAATTTGGTCAAGAAGGCCTATGCATACCCAGCAATCGAATGAAGGACACATCTCGATTTTGAAATTTAATGTCAGTGCTCCTTTAAACGAAAGCAAAAAATCACGCCATATCCACGAAGTGAATGATGATGAGTGGGCGAAGCTCGATCATTTTCATCCATGGCAGAAGGAGAATGTGTGGTCTGGAATGCGCTTTCTGGAACGGTCTTGAAGCGTCATCGTTATCACGTGTAGTGGGTACATTCCACTATACTGGAGCGCGCTTATACTTCATCGTTATCACGTGTAGTGGGTACATTCCACTATACTGCGTCATCGTCAGCTTTATCACGTGGAGTGGGTACATTCCACTATATGTGGCTACCTACCTACCTACCTACCTACCTACCTACCTACCTACCTACCTACCTACCTACCTACCTACCTACCTACCTACCTACCTACCTACCACTACTACTACTACTACTACGACTACTACTACTACTACTACTACTACTACTACAACTACTACTACTACTACTACTACTACTACTACTACTACTACTACTACTACTACTACAGAGGAGGGACAGACCCACACCCTAAGGAGCTTCGCCCCTAAAAATGGGCAGATCCCATGCTTTTTGGGTATCGAAGTAATGCAAAGCAGTCAGCGAGGAGCTGCATTAGCCGCATTGTTTCCGAGGCAAATGAAGGCATTCATGACATGAGCACGCTATGAGCGTGGCACTTAAATCGTGCCATACGTGACATACATGTTATGATTTTCATTCTACAGCTGTAATTTATGTTCGCCGTAAAGTCATTATATGACATACCAATTTTGGTATACAGTTGAACCCATTTATAACAATACTCAAGTGCCATAAAATTTGATTGTTAAAACCGATAATTTCTATAAACGGGTTGGGCGAAAGAAAAAAACGAAAGAAGGTCGGCAGGCTGTTGCGAGAAAACTATAATATCGGGTGGGATATGCCAGCAAACATTTGTAATAAGGATGACAAGGCTGTCGATTTCTCGGACATGTTTGAAAATTCGGACACTTTAGCGGAACCGACACAAGCTCTATAGTGTCAGTGCATGACAACGCTTGAAGTTGCGGACGCTGAAAATTTACCACGTGTCAAGTTTTTACTCAAATGGCATGTCCTAAAGTGTATTAACAGAAGCCACCACCGCACCCACGCAGTAGCGGATTTCAAAAGTCAGTTTTGCCGCATTACCACCACGCTATGCTGTGACGCTTAATGCGAACCTGAAGGGGCACTGGGGGACATTGGGGTTTTGGGAGGGGGTTCAGCGACTTTAATTTCTTGTTTCGTTGTTTATTCTCACTGACTTCGCTTTCCGATAACATTCGACACGAACACCCAACAGGTGGAATTCATGCTGCGACTGTGCTGCGTGTCCCGCTCTGTTCTGGGCTCCTTTGTCATTTTCAGAGCGGCAGCTTTTTTTTTTTTTTGGAAACCAGCTGCAGATAACACCAGCTGCGTAGGTGCATCAGACAATGCTAGTGACATCATCATCCGAATAAGGAGGTTTTAAGGAAGCGGCCCTTCGACGTGCTATGCTGTTAACACATCCGTTCCTGCAGATGTTAAACACCTAGTCTAATATTCATATGGGTAAACAGGCTGTTGAAGATTTGCTATACGCATTAAAAAGAGACGTGCTCAAGTATTGTCCCGATACAGAATTAGCAGAGAAATCGTTTTTCGACTAGTGACTCATCATATTTACGCTGTGATATATAATACAATGTGGTATATAATAAAAGAATATTTTCTTGCCTTTCTGTAGGACGGTTGCACAGTTTCTCGCAACGTCTCTAGTACAACGCTACGCCGATAATACCCACCATTAAATAGACTTCAGCACTTAAACATGCTGAGGTATATTCGCTCGCACGCAGGCAAAACACTCGATACCGTTTGAAAGTTTTGCACCACAGGTGGCTACCATACGGCAAATTTCCATAGTAGCTCAGTTCAAGTTTCTTGCAATGTAATGTTCGGATGCTTCATGATGCTGCTTTCATATTAGGCTAACATACTGCCTTAGGTGGCAACACAGGCTAACATGAGAATTTTACGAAAAAGCGCAGGAAAATATTTTCGGTATCGCTGCCTCCTTTGCGAAGAATAACCGTTAAAAATTCCGCCAGACCCGACGCCTTGTGGAAACCGATTTGATGCGAGGCAATAAGCGAGTAGCTGCCAATCCTGCCTTTTCCGCCTTTGAGCCAAGTCTTACGATGTGGATAGACGTCTTTGTGGATATCGTCTGCTTACCAGGAGCCTCGACTACACTGGCGTGTAAATGGTAGCTCGCAGTTGGACGCAACGTGGGCACTCACATTATGCCACATTAGTCGCTTTTATCGAAATATACTGTGGGTAGCGTTCGTCGATGTGTTCCTGGGAGGACGAGCAACATTAGAGTATTCTTCGCTTAGTCCTAGAAATGTTTAAATGCTCATTACATTGCTATAAAGCGGAAGGCCAGCACGACAACTCCAACTAATGCTAGAGAAACACCACCAATAAACCGATGTTAGATACCCATCTTCATACATTAATTTAAAATGAATAGCATGTGGTTACTGCCTACTGGTCGTTGGAGCACGTTTGGCAACGTTTGTCCGCTGCATCAAAACTGCTATAGCTAATGATGCGCCTTTCTTTTTTTATTATGGATAGGGTCTATGCATAGGGCACGTAGCGCGTGGGCAGGATAATCGCTGTTCATTACGGGTAAGTGACTGGATATCAGGAGAAGACAAACGCGTGAGGGGAAGACAGGAAATTAGGTGTGCAGATGAGATCAAGAAGTTTGCAGGTATAACCTGGCAGCAGAAACACAGGACCGGGTTGATTGGCGAAACATGGGAGAGGCCTTTGCCCTGCAGTGGGCGTAGACAGGCTGATGAAGATCATGATGAGTGTCTTGCAAACCTTTATAGTATATTTTCTCTGTTCCAAGGCTTATAGAGACTCCAAGACACCTTAGGCGCATACCCACACATCGGTACGTGCCGTAAGGACTAGGGGAAAGGGCTGCGTGACGTACAAAAAAGCATGTCAAGTCCTTCATTTCATGACCTGTTAATCGTGCCCTTCGTACAGGCATGTCTTTCGATAGGTTTGTACCAAGCTAAGAAAACGACCGCAAAAGCTTTAATACGAATGCGTTTAGATGCAGAGATAGACAGATACCTATATAGAAACAGCCAATGTGGCTCTCTTTCGCTAAGAAATGCATCGCATTCAAAACATAAGAAAGTTGCATTAACCTTTTTTCTACCACGGGAAGCATCAACCAAGGCATCACTGAGGAAAGAACAGGCAGTTGGGCGAATTCGCGAGTCTTCATACCAAACAGTTCGTGAACGCTCGCAGAGAAGGTGGTGTTAAAAAATATGATGAAGCCGGGGTTAATCCTCTCTTCCCCCCGCCTCGCCCGCAGGAAAGTACTGGATTACTTTAAATAAAGTTTATTAGTTCATTCAAGCAAGTGAGAGAGAGAAATAGATGAAAAGGAAAATGCAGGGAGGTTAACCCTTTGTAGGTCGTCCTATATTTTTGACACGGTGATATAAAAACCGGCTGTGGTATATTGATATAAGCTAGAAAGAAATAGTATGAAACAAATTTCATCAAAATCAGGACAGAAGTTTACTGAAAAAAAGTGGGACATGTACGTCCCAAACAGTGGGAAAACACTGTCTCACTGTCTCATGAAGGCACCATCTCGCGATTGCATCAACGGGGATTTTGGGATGAAACGGCCGAAGCAAGTGGCACCCTGTATCACTTTTCAAGTTGTGAAGAGGAAAGTTGTGTGGACCTCATTTCAACAGGAGAACAGCACCTGCAGTTGCGTCTCTTGAGCCTTCAAAGTGATGTGGTATGTTCCTGTAAAGCTTACTTCACCGCATACATCAACCAATTTTTTTTACCGTTTGGCTATCCTTGCTTTTGCTGTCGAAATTGTCGAGTACAGATGTTATCCCTGAACACGTGCCTACATTTCAAGAGGTATATGATATCAGGAAAAATATTTCCACGCATTAATATCTGCAATCGCGCTGAGGGATTAGCGGGATAATTTCAGAGGGGATTGTTCCGATGCATTTATCGGTCAAGTTATTTCGCAAATTTACAAAAACACGTGATGACTGGAAGCTAAGATCGTCTCTCTCAAAAACCAGAAAAACAGGAAATTATCCGCCCTTTTGATTGGTAGGTTCTATCTATCTCAAGATGAGGACAATTCAGAAGCTATCATCACAGAAAAATGACCGAAATTCAACGCTATTGTAACACTAGATCTGCCCTTTGAAAGCGTGTTAAAATAATTTTATTCGAGATTATGAAGACTTAGGTCAGATATGAGTGACTTAATGTTGCGCTAATTGCAACGGGTGATGTGGGAGAAAATTTTTTCTGTAGACGGAAAAGTGGGACGTATGTGTCCCGCTGTCTGTCGCACAAAGGGTTAACCCGGTACAGTAACCGGTTTTCTACCCTGCACAGGGGTGGGAAAATAGGGGTTGTAAAGAGGACAGAGAGAGAGATAAAATAGAACCGATACACACGCGCACGCACGCACACACACGCACACGCACAAGCACACACGCACACGCACACGCACACGCACACACACACACACACACACACACACACACACACACACACACACACACACACACACACACACACACACACACACACACACACACACACGACGTTCAAATCAAAGCCGTTCTGAGAGGCCACTTGAACGCAGGAAGCGCAATAGCGCTTGCACATCCTTCTGAGACGTTGGGTCCGGTCGATAGCGCAGGATTCATTCTTCCGAATGAGTTCGGTCGTCCAGTTTATCAAGCGCGTTGCAGAGCGACTGTCCTTGTAAACAGTACTGTGGGCACTCGCAAAGAATATGGTCAATAGTTTCATCACTGCCGCAGTGGTCACATGCTGCAGTGTCAGCCATCCCTATGCGGAACGCGTACGCGCGCGTAAATGCCACACCCAACCATAACCTACACAAAATGGTAGCGTCGCCTCGGCGAAGTCCTGGAGGAATTCGAAGGCTGAGTGTTGGATCCAGGGAATATAGTCACGCGTGCTTGAAGTGCGGCTCGTTCCACTGCGACGTGGTGCATTGGCGAGCAAGCATGCGGAGCTTCCATGCAGCGTCAGTCCTAGAGAGCGGCATTAATATTTGACTGTTTCGTGTAAAGGCAGAATGCGTAGCTCGATCGGCCCGTTCATTGCCGATTATCCCACAATGACTTGGGAGCCATTGAAACGTTATTTCATGTCCTTTCTCAAGTGAGCTGTGTGCCTCTTTTGCAATCTCAAATACCAATTACTCGTGCGGGCCGCGGCGTAGAGGGGACAGAAGGAATTCCAGTGCCGCCTTTGAGTCACTGAAGATTGCCCATTGTTGTGCCCATTCATCAGTAATGAAATGTAATGCGACACGAAGCGCTGCGAGCTCTGCTGCTGTCGATGTCGTCAGGTGAGAGGCCCTAAATTGGATTGTTCTGCATTTCATTGGTGTCACGACGGCTGCGGTTGAGCTGTTCGGCATAACAGAGCCGTCGGTGTATACGTGCATTGACCTCGGTACTTCTCATATAGCAGAAGCAAAGCCAGCTGTTCAAGAGGTGGTGTCGACATGTCTGCTTTTTTACGGATCCTAGGTATTGCCAGGCTGATGCTAGGCTGAGTCAGGCGCCACGGAGGGATTGAAGGTCTCGTGGCAGGCGTAAAGCACGTTGGCCAATACTCGCCATAAGCGGCAACCGTTTGGCAAAAAGAGGTACGTGGTCTGTCTGCTGGTAAAGAAGCTAGGTGGTGGCGGGGAGTTCGAGCAAGATGTCTTATATGCGTCCTGAGTGTTTCAACGTCAATGTGTGTCTTGACGAGGTGGTCTCTGGCGATCGCTATAGAAGCCGCCGTCGATGCGCTAAGAGGCAAGCCTAGGCAGATTCGGAGCACTTGGGTCTGAACACTTTGTAATATTCTCAGGCTTGTTTTGCCTGCGTTGGTTAATGCGGGCAAGCTGCATCGCAGGAAGCCGAGGAAAAGTACCCTGTACAGCTGTAGCATAGCACTGGGCTACTTCGGCTTCACTTCTGAGGATTTATAATAGTGCTTTATACAAGGGAAGAAAAAGCCTGCAGACCACCGAAGGCTGTTTAAGACCCGAAATATGAAGGAATGCTCGAGCTATAGGTGTTTAAACAACGTGGTAGCCTATATTAAAAGAGACGCATAGTGAGAACAGAGTAGGATAAAACTGAATAACTACTATAGCTAGGGCTTCAAAGTAGTGTTATATAGCCTGAATGAAGTAAAGAAAAGTTAAAGCTTAAGGAGACATTGCTGTTTGGCTAGTTGAAGTACTTCGTAAATGCTTAGATGGCGCGCTTGGTATTGCAAGAGCCGTTAACCTAAACTGAATTTACTGCGCGCCAACGCACTTTCGTGACCTAATGCAGGGATTTACTATGCGCGTTCAATAAGGAATTTTTTGTTGTTTAAGTTCCTGAAGGAATAAAAGTATCGCGCTAACTCGTAGAGTTATGCTGGTTGATTGATGCACTTATTGCAAAGCTTTATTTAGTAAACTGGAAAGATAAGGCAACGGCAAGAGTGGGTCTTTGTCCAGGTCGTCGCTGCACGCTCAGCGTAATCCGAGAGACCCTTCACGGTCTCCAAGTCACCTCTAGTAAAGATAGCCTCCCAAGCTCACTGAGTCAGGTCTGTAGGAGAGGCAAGTCTATGTTTATTGGCCTTAACATACATTCCAACATAATGTGGGGAAGAAACGGCCGCCCAGCGCCATGGGTACTGACCGACGCATACCGTCGGCCACATTGCATGTCATATTAAGGCGAAAGCCTTCAATGTCTCATGCTCACGTCCGTCTGTCCGTCCGAGCCCTGGCACGGAGTCAGGTGGCCGCCGGGGTGCGCAAACGGACGCCGGTCGCGTCGGACTCTACAGCGCTTGCGCTTTGCATGCGTAGCGTCGCTGTGCCCAGCGTTTGGAATCATTCTGACCGACGCCGTCTCAATGGACGCAGGCGTTCGCAGAACACACTTTGGAATTTACAAAAGGTCTGTCAGTTTAAGCGCTGCAACGCGGATGGCGCTTGCGCGATGCGCAATGCGCCAGAAAATACGAACGCATGCGAACGGAGGAAGATTAGTCTCGCGTCTCACTGCGATTCGCGGTAAAAAAAAATTAAAAAGAAAAGAAAACACGCACACATTCCGTTTGTGTGTTGTCCCACCGAGAGTGTAAAAGGAAACACATCTCCCGCTAAAGGGAACCATGTGTAGATGCGAAGCAGCGGGCGCTAACGCTTACACTGGCGGTGGCGTGGACGCTGGCGCTCGTCGCGGCGTTGCGCAGGAGAGAAACCTGGGGAGGCGCAAAGCACGCAGTGATAGACCAGTGTTTCCTACTGGAACATGCCAATCGCTGCTAATGGGCAATGAGAGACAGAAGACTCTGATTGGACACAGAGACCCACAGTCCGCTTTTTATTAACGCGCACGCTGCGAATTTTTATTGTTCAACAACTCACACGAGAAATCTCCCACCAGCACTACCTTGCAGGTCAAGATCCAGTGCCTATATGTACGGGGTGGCCAGTGAACGGTTGTGCAGAGCGAGCAGTCGGATTTTTCAATCAAAACTCTCGCTAGGAGACGCTGCCTGCGTCGGCGTTGCGAGACGGGAGACGGGGGGAGCGTAGGAGAGGAGAGAGAGGGGGGAAGGGACGCGCATGCGCAATGGTGGTGTAAACGCCGCGGGAGGGTTGCCTAGAGAGGGAGGGGACGCGCATGCGCAGTGGGGATGTGGACGCCGCGGGGAGGGATGCCTAGAGGAGAGAGAGGGGGGGAGTGTACGAGAGGAGAGGGGGGAGAGTCGGCGCATGCGCAATAGAGCGCGGCCGCCACCAGATCAAGCTCGCTCATGAGATGCTTCGAATCTAAATACTTCCTCGACCAAGCGCACGCGGTTACATGAAATGGGGGGAGGGAGAGGATGGAGTGGGTTTACAGGCTGCATCGCGGGGGGAGGAGAGGAGAGAAGGCGACCGAACGCCTGCGTAAACGCCTGCGTAAAGGAGGAGAGTGCGCGGCCGCAGCGCGGGGGGAGCAGGAGTGCTCTACCCGCTTTATATTCACACATGAAGTAGAGGAGACTAAAGGAGGAGAGTAGCGCATGCGCCGCGAGAGCAGAAGCGAGAACGCAAGAGAAGCGCAAGCAGGTGGTAGGAGAGAAGTGGAGAGAGTAACGCGCAGCTTTTGGAGAGAGGGAAGGAGGAGAGTTGCGCATGCGCAGTGTGAGTGCGGACGCCGACAACGCCGCGGGACATGCCCCCGCTATAAGATGCTTCGCATCTAAAAGACATGGCATAGTCAGTCGAATGGCCACAGCCTTTCGTGGTACAAACTTGGGAATGTACAAAATGTCCTTCAATTTTTTGCCGAGTGCGGATCTGTTAGTCTGGATTTCCCTGTACTTCTTGTTTGTGACGCTGGCGCCCCAGGGTATCATGCTGGTTGTGTTCTTTTCATATTTTACTGGAGGCATCGTCTACTCCGTTCACTAATTCGCGAGCTAGTGCGTTCGCCCGTTCATTTCTTGGTACGTCCAAGTGCCCGCACTTTATGTGAGACAGTGATTCGCGCAGGGCTTTCGCCAATTCGTCTTTTTTAAGGCGAAAGCCATTAATGTCTCATGCTCACGTCCGTCCGGTGTCCGTCCGGTGTCCGTCCGGCGTCAGTCCGTCCGTCCGGTGGTGGTGGTGGTGGCGTGCGTCCTGACCACTCTTACTGCGCATGCGCTAACCTTCCCCACGCACCTCCTCTCCTACACTCCCCCTCTCCTCTAGGTATCCCTCCCGCCCGCGGCGTTTACACACGCATTGCGCATGTGCGTCCCCTCCGCCTCTCTCCTACGCTCCCCCCTCTCTCCTCTAGGCATCCCTCCCATGGCGTTTACACCCCCCATTGCGCATGCGCGGCCCCTGCCCCCTCTCTCTCCTCTCCTATGCTTCCCCCTCTCTCTCCTCTAGGCATCCTTCCCCGCGGCGTCCACACCCTCGCTGCGCGTGCGCGTCCCCTCCCCATCTCTCTCCTATAGACATTCCTCTCCGCGGCAACCACACCTCCACTGCACATGCGCGTCCCCTTCCCCTCTCTCTCCTCTACGCATCCCTCCCGCGGCGTTTACACCCCCAATGCGCATGCGCGTCCCCTGCCCCCCTCTCTCCTCTCCTACGATCCCCCCTCTCTCGCCTCGCAACGCCGACGCAGGCAGCGTCTGCTAGCGAGTTTCTTGATTGAAAAAACCGACTGCTCGCGCTGCACAACCGTTCAACGCCGACGCAGGCAGCGTCTGTTAGCGAGTTTCTTGATTGAAAAAACCGACTGCTCACGCTGCACAACCGTTCACTGGCCACCCCGTATATATAGGCACTTGATCTTGACCTGCAAGGTAGTGCCGGTGGGAGATTTCCCCTGTGCGTTGTCGAACAATAAAAATTCGCAGCGTGCGCGTTAACTAAAAGCGGACTGCGGGTCTCTGTGTCCAGTCCGAGTCTTCTGTCTCTCATTGCGCATTAGCAGCGATTGGCATGTTCCAGTAGGAAACACCGGTCCATCACTGCGTGCTTTGCGCCTCCCCAGGTTTCTCTCCTGCGCAACGCCGCGATGAGCGCCAGCGTCAACGCCGCCGCCAGTGCAAGCGTTAGCGCCCGCTGCTTCGCATCTACACATGGTTCCCTTGAGCGGGAGATGGTGTAATTTTAAGGCGAAAGCCATCAATGCCTCATGCTCACGTCCGTCCGGTGTCCGTCCGTCCGTCCGTCCGTCCGATGTCCATCCGGCGTCCGTCCGTCGGTCCGTCCCTCTGTCCGTCCCTTTGTCTGTCCGTCCGTCCGTTTGTCCGTCCGTTCGTCGGTCCGTCCGTCTGTCCATCCGAGCTCTGGCACGGAATCAGGTGGCCGCCGGGGTGCGCAAACGGACGGCGGTCGCGTCGGACTCTACAGCGCTCGCGCTTTGCTTGCGTAGCGTCGCTGTCTCAATGGACACATGGGTCCACGGAATACACTTTCGAATTTACAAAGGGTCCGTCATATTAAGCGCTGGAAGGCGGATGGCGTTTGCGCGATGCGCAAAGCGCGAGAAAATACTAACGCATGCGAACAGAGGAAGATTAGTCTCGCGTCTCGCTGCGATTTGCGGTAAAAAAAATTAAAAAGGAAAACACGCACAGCTTCGGTTTGTGTGTTATCCCAGTGAGAGTGTAAAAGAAAAAAAGACATGACATATAGTAAGTGGAATGGCCACACGCTTTCGCCGAACACACTTTGGAATGTACGAAGTGTCCTTCAATTTTTTTTTGCTTGAGAGCTGATTTCTATGTCTTGCGCTCAGGGTTGCCAGTGGTGGCTACTTTGCGCCAAATTGGCTACTTTTGGACCCTGTTGGCGACGAAAATTTCCAGTTGGCGCCATGGCTCTTTTTTAAACTTGTGGTTTTACTTATTCAAAATGGTTTTATTTATTCATCAATAGTAAAGACTCTGTTGATAATACTGTTTCTGCCCTGTTTGGCTAGAAATTTGGCGATAATATCAAATGACATGGCTACTTTGGAAACTAGGCGTAAGTTCTGGCGCCTTTTCATGTCCACCCAACGGCAAACCTGCTTGCACTGCACATATTCTTCATGATAAAGAAGAAACTGGACTGGCAATACAATATTCTCAGCTTTATTTTATTGATGATTTCGCTGAACGAGCAAACCGGCTAAACGTTGCCCCATTAAGTACGCCACGCTCGTGCTCCGGCTTTCGAATCACTGCAACGCAGAACAAAAATTGAACTGAGAAGCCAAATTTCAATGCGATAGCGTCAAAGAGCTCGTTTTGACAGAAATTGCGGTTTCGGTGTCGACATCGTTGGTTGTGAACCAAAAATTGGCGTTCTTCGTAAGGGCAAATTCGAAGTAAATGCAAATAAAGAAACAATAAAAACTTGGCTAAGGCACGTCGCCGGTCTAGTTGTTTAGGATTCATAATTTTCAATTGCGTAGCGCATCACAACAGGGACAGAGAAGCAGGACACACACACAGCGCTAACTAACTTGCAACTAAACGTTTTATTTGCCACATGCTATCTTCACAACGGAGATTGATAAAAAACCGAGGGAACAATATATTTAAAGTGCACCACAGAACAGACACGTGTCTTCACTGATTACACAACAATCTGCACCCGCCTACATCAAAGCGATGACTCAAGATACTTCTTTTCTTTAGCCGGCAAAGCTAAAAAAGGCACACTCGCACATTTGTTCATTCATCCTGTATGTTTTATAGGCTTCAATTATTTCGCGCGTAGTTGTACTTCGGGCTCTATTGAGAATGCGGGTGTTCTCAAACACTGGGGCGCTACCACACTTCTGGGAGTGTATTGCCAAATGACCAGATACTGCTTTCTGACGTTTTACAAATGTTCCCTAAGTCTTTGGTTAATGCACCTTCCAGTTTGGCCTATGTACACGCGTTCATGCATCAAAGGAATAGAATATACAACTCCTTGACTGCAAATAACACAATTTTCCCAATGCTTGATCGTACAATCGCTTTTCTCGCTAGTGTCCTCATTAACATTTTATACATCCCTTGCAATCGTTCGGGATGCGGAGAAAACGACATCCGCACTGGACTGCCTCACTATCCTTCACAAATTATGCGAAATGGCGTGCATTATTCTGACATCTACGCACAATAGAAACCATAGCTCAGCCTTAATCGCTGTCAACTTCGACGTAACTAAATTTAAAGAACCTTCGACTAACTGCTCTCGCTCCTCTGTCGAGTACGTCAATGCCAAAAGAGTGTAAAAATCAGCAATAACAAGTCTCCATTTGTTAATAGAGTAGCGTTATTAATGGTTAAGAAGGAGTGTTAAGAAGGGCAATAAAGCAACTTTGGTTGCTTTATTGCTGGTGGTCTGCTCACTGGTGTTCATCCTTCCCAGTAATAAGTTCCTGAAAACAGCAACTTATTACAGCGCGCTTTACCAATTTAGAGTGAGCAGACGTAAATGGAAGTATAGGCTTATTTCCTCGCGGCTCATTGCTCCAACACACACCTATTGGCGAAAAATCCAGCCCAAGGTCTAAAAATCTTATGAAGTGGTCTTTTGGTACTTCATGCGTGAGCGCCAGAGTAGATATCTGCGTCATGAACATGGCTAGTGTTTTTGAAACGACCGCGTCAAAATTGTTAGGCTCAATATTACGAGTGATTAGATGGTCATCTACAGCTTGCCAGTTTTGACGAACGCCTGCAAAACCAGTGTACGCACAATCGAAAACGCCCAGGGCCAGGCACTCAGAGTTTGTCTTGGATTGCCACGCTGCACATCAACAGCGGAGACCATCGCAATCGCCAAAGATCATCCGGCCACAGTGCACATTACTCTGGAGGCGCTTAGAACGCATATTAGGCACCTTGCTCGCGCCCCTGCCCACCACCTCGCTTCACTTCCAGAAGACCGACCGAGTGCCCCCCTTCTGTAAGAGAATACTGGCTTATCGTGACTTCCTTCCAACAGACCACACGCCTCCGGAACGCATCCTGACACCCCCCTTGGTGTTTGGGCCGACCAAAACTGCGCTTGACAGTGCCAGGGATCCGCAAGAAGGCGGAGCTCTCGTCGCCAGCTCTGAAGCAGTTGACTCTGCTCATGCTGCACGAAGTATACAAAGACCATATTAAACTTTACACGGACGGCTCGACAACTGTTGGAGGATCTGCAGGAGCTGTGATCTTCCCAGCAAAGGCCGAAAGCATCCAGTTTCGAACGTCACACAAGACGACATCGACTGCCGCGGAGCTCGCGGCACTCCGCAGCGCACTCCGCAGGATCGACAGAGAACTTCCACTAAAGTGCACTATTTTTACCGATTCGAAACCAGCTTTGCAGTGCCTTCGAACTGCTCTACGTCGTGGGCCTCAAGACCAATTGGTGCTGGAATTACGACAGCTATACCATCAGCTAATAGACAAGGGGCACGACGTAACTCTTCAATGGTTACCAGGTCACTGCGGCATCACTGGTAATGAGCATGCCGACGACGCAGCTAAGAATGCTCATGAAAATGGCGAGATGGAACCTATTCCACTGTCAAGAAGCGACGCAGCAGCAAAGATTAATATGCTCGCACATGATGTCGCAAGGTCTATGTGGAACACGCCCGGTTTTCTCCACACCCGTCTTCACAGCCTGGATCCATGTCTACGACTTGAAATTCCATCTGGCCTACCCCGATCTGAGACGACCGTTCTCTGCCGCATGTGGCTTGGGGTGTCGTTTACGAACGCCTTTGCTTGCCGCATCGGATGGGCAGACAGTGCTGCATGTGAACATTGCGGCACTGATGAAACCATTGCACATGTTTTATGTCAGTGCCCTCAGTACAGCTCTCAGAGACAGTCCCTCGCAGCAGTGTTTGCGCGACTCGACGACGAGCCTCTTTCTGAGAAGTCGATATTGAAATGCCGGGGAGATCGAGCTTCACGCCTGAAAGCGACGAAGGCTCTGTTGAAGTTCCTGCGAGCGACCCGCCTCGTTGAACGCTTGTGACACTCCTGTGTTTGTGTGTGTGTGGTTCTGCTTCCCTCCCTCTCTCATTCCTCTCTTCCTTACTTTTCTGTCTCCCCTTACCCCTTCCCCAGTGCAGGGTAGCCAACCAGATACTTGATTTCAGGTTAACCTCCCTGCCTTTCCGCATCCCATCTCTCTCTCTCTCTCATCTACGAACCTAAAAACAGCAACATCATCCGCGTGCTTCACGCGCTTGTCAAGAACCTGGTTACGTTTTGCCAAAAACAGATCACTCGAGTGTGGGGCGATGCAGGAGCCTATGCATATGCCATTTTTTTTTTCAGTGTTTACTCCACGTCGCATACGTCGAGTTAAGATACAATGAAACGAGCTTTAAAAATCTGCTCACAGGACACCGTGGCAGCAATTTCGAATTGGACCGCTCCTGGTCTGTCGATACCTTTGGACACACGCGCGATCAAATTGGTCTGAGGAAGGGTGTACCTAATAAAGACCTTCGACGTCGATTAAAAATGCTAAAAGTCCTCGTTTCAAAGTGAAGCAAAACACGAACCTTTTAGCATTTTCAATCTTGGCCCAAGACCTTTATTACACCCTTCCTCAAACCGATTTGATGGTGTGTGTGTGTAACGGTTTCTACCGACAAGGAGCGGTCCCATTCAACAGCTTCTATTAATAAGTTCCTGTTTTCAAAATTCACTGATGAAATCGTACCGCCATAAGCTTCAAGCAAGCTTGCGCACCCAGACTAAATGTTTGATTCTGGCTATTCCCTGCGTCAGTTGACCGCCGTTGCCGAAAATGCGAGTAGGAAGGGAAGGGCAACGCCAGTGAGCAGACCGCCAGCACTAAAGCAACCAAGGTTGCTGTGGTGCCATGCATGCACAGCATTTCGCATAATTTGTGAAGGATAGCGAGAAAGTCCGGTGTGA
Source organism: Rhipicephalus appendiculatus (assembly GCA_030522465.1). Lineage (NCBI taxonomy): Eukaryota > Metazoa > Arthropoda > Arachnida > Ixodida > Ixodidae > Rhipicephalus > Rhipicephalus appendiculatus. The sequence continues at coordinate 150,873 of JALIZH010001415.1, forward strand.
ATGTAGTTTTTTTTCCGCCCCCCAGTGGTTGTAAAGGATGTGCAAGAAGGTTAATGCGGCCAGTGGCGAGAAACGCGATAGTAGGATCAAGCACCGGGAAAAATTTGTTAATAGCAGTCAAGGCGTTGTATATTCTATTCCTTTGACGTGTGAACACGTGTACATAGGCCAAACTGGAAGGTGCATTAGCCAAAGACTTAGGGAACACCTGTACATGGTCAAAAAAAGCTGTATCTGGTCATTTGGGCATTCACTGCCAAAGGTGTGGTTGCGCAACAATGTTTGAACACCCGCGTTCTCAGTAGGGCTTGAGGCAGACCAGCGCGTGAAATAATTGAAGCCTATTAAATAGATCCCATGGAAGAAATGTGTGAGTATGCCTTCTTTAACTTTGTCGGCTGAAGAAGAGAAGTATCTGGAATCATCGCTTTGACGTAAGCGGGTGCAGGTTTGTGTAATCAGTGATGATATGTGCCTGTTTTGAGCGGTACCTTGACATGTTGTTCCCTCGGGTTTTTATCGATCTTCTGTTAATGTATAAATAGCATGTGTGATAGCAAATAAAACGTTTAGTTGCAAGTTAGCGCTGTGTGCGTGTTTATGTCCTTCTTCTCTGTCCCTGTCGAGATGCACTACGCCATTTAAAATAATTAAAAGACTTCGGTTTGAGTGGGATTGAGAATTCGAATTTGCGACACCTCACTCCGTGGCGCGATTCATTTGGCCGCTCGGTCACTAGGGAAACATTCTCTAGCACACCAACGGCGAGATACTTATATACACCATTTGCCGCTGCTGGTACGCACATTTCGAAGGTTCTTTAACGGCTTGACGGCGAGATGGCGCAGAAGGCCCATTGGCGCGCTTTTCAATGCATCGCCCCGCCGTGTGGCCGTGTTTTGTCGCGCCGTATGTATGGATATAATAACCGGAGAGCGTCTGCACTTTCGCTTTCCTTGCAGCACGGTTTAAGTGTACACCGAGAAGCGAGGCTAGGCTAGCGATTGGGAAGGCGATGCGAATACGTTATCACGGCGTACTTTTGAAAGCGAAGCTCAAGCGTCCTCTAAGTTTTTCATACCTGTATGGGTTGAAAATTACCTGGAAAGATGGCCTGCACGAGATGTGCGATGGGCACACTCCGAGAAAAAAAAAAGTATATGCTGTTGTTTTCGGTGTGTCCTCGCTTGCAGCTGTAAAACTATAATTAAAAAGTCATGTCACCTCTTTTCTAGATCTCACGACTCTCCTACGCTAGTATAATGATCTCCAAAGAGAGTTTACGTGTCTCTTTAAGGAGAGTCATATATATTCCAAGTCGGGACTCACAAAAATAGAGTCAAATTACTCTTTTTTAGAGTGTGCGCTCCTTTAAAGGTGTACATAAGTGTTGCATACAAATTATTCAAACGTCGAATCGCTGCCTGTGGAACGTTCTATGCTTAATCATATCGTGGTTTTGGGACGTAACACCCCAGATATTATTATTATTAACGTTCTATGCTAAAATAATCTATGCTTTGAACAATAAATGTAATGCAGCTAAAAAACCTTAAGGGTAAAGTAGATGGTAAATATCGAGAAATGAGGGCATCTTAAGGTATAAAGAATTATCAAAACACCAGTTAAATAGCAGGAGATATAATGGAGTGCAACGCAAATAGTGCTTAATGTATATTGGAACAAACTGTCTAGACTTCGGTGTGCTTTCAAAGTTTGTTGCATCTTGCATACTGCAAATGTGACACTGTTCGCTATTGACCGCCGCGATGGTACAATGGTTACGCTGCTCGGGTTCTGACCTGAAGGTCGCGGGATCGAATCCAGGACGCGACGGTTTCATTACGATAAGGGCGAATTGCTACAGGAAGTGTGGTTATATTTACGTGCACAATAAAAAACGCCGAGTGGACGACATTTCCAGAGACCTTCACCAATGAATGACTCATAATCACGTCGGGGTTTGGCCCCGTAAAACCCCAAATAATATTGCTAATCGGCCCTGAAACAATTGGCGCATTTGAACACGCTACAGAATTTCGAATGCTGATGTGCCGAGAAACCACGTAGTGCCGTTAATGAAATATCGCGACACTGGCGATCGCTATACAAGCACCCGGAGAAATGACTGAAGAGTCATTATTGCTGTATCAGGTAATAGGGAAGTATGTAAAAGCAATCCTTTGTTGCAACTGACGTTGAAGTGCAAAGCCTCAAAGGCAAGACGGAGTTGCTTACGTCTCGGCTTGTGCAATCGGCACAAATTTCACTGTAAAGGACGGCTTTTGCTGATTATCACCACCCTGCGGGGCCATGCCCCTCTGTCTAAAGTTAAACGTGATGCAAGGCTATCTGGGTTAGAAAATTCAGAAATGTCCTAAGTTAATGCAGAGCATTTCAGCCTTGATATGTTTTGTACTTTCAAGAAGCCTAAACTGTCTGTCCCCTGCGGGTTGTCTTTAAAAAAAAGAAGAGCCTATCTGAAAAATACTGACAGTGTTCTTAGAATAGCAGGTCTCCTTCTTAACTATTAATAACGCTATTCTATTAACAAATGCGACTTCTTATTGTTGATTTTTACACTCTTTGGGCATTGACGTACTCGACAGCGGAGCGAGAGCAGTTAGTTGAAGCTTCTTTAAATTTAGTTAGGTCGAAGTTGACAGCGATTAAGGCTGAGCTATGGTTCCTATTGTGCGTAGATGTCAGAATAAATATGTTAACGTAGTCAGTGGTATGAGTCGATGGAACAACAATCTACTCTGCGTTAATGATATATGCAGCATGGCACATAGCATGTGCGATAAAATTAGTGGTATTTCAAGTCGGGGTTGATATATTATCCCTTACCGAAAAGCAGCTTGTTTCCTTTGCGGTGAGGAGCTAACTCTAACAAGCCAATCTTTTCCTACAGTGCTGATATATGAGAGCAATTAGAGAAAATAAAATGAACTGACCGATACTGAATGGACTGTGTGGACACGCCGCTATGGTGAGGGGAGAATGAACCGAGTAAATGCATTGGTGTTAAAGAGGCTTTCAGTGGAGCTTAGGAATTAAACAATTGGGGGGACCTTAAGCTTCGCCTTCAAGAGTTGAACGCGATAGCGATATGCTGTCTCTAGTGCGTACTTCAATCACTTTGTACATACCATGTAATGGGTAGCATGCTTTAAACCACGAGCAATTATGCGCGGGAAGTGTTTTCGAACTTGCTATGTGGGCGAGTTGGTGTAGCACACTGGAAGACATAACGCTGCGCAAAAAACACGAGGACAAGAAAGGAACACTTACAACAGACTAGCGCAAACTAACAACTGAAATTTATTTGAGGAAACATTGATACTTATACATGTAACAACCAAACGTCACCATTATCACGGGCTCAGGCTTTAACGCGACATGAAGGTAATCTCTTTTTCTTGGAATGCTACTGACGCGCAACTAATGCAAGTGTCTCCTTTGCGCGCAATGTAAAATGCTTCAAGAATGTCCCTCCCTAATCTATCGCCGGAACGTGCCAAGAATCTTGTCTGATTAAGACAAGATTCTTGGCACGTATTCTGACCTGTATCTAAGTGTTTTTGAAAAACGTGTAAACAGCGTTCCTATGCAGGCACACCCGGTTACGGTCCTCAGGTACGTAAATGGTTACCTCGTGGTTGTTAATGAAGTTGCAGGTCCAATGCTGAAGCGCACAGTAAAACCAATAATAGACCCCTATAGAAGCAATTCGCAGGCCCTAAACTTCACGTGCGAGCGGCCTAGTGATAAGTGCATTCGCTTCCTAGATTTAAAGCTCACTTTGATGAACACGCATGTGTGCTGGGAGTACAGGCCACAGGCGACGAAGCGGCTGATTTCATATGACAGTGCCCATTCTAAATTAGTCAAGAGGGGTGTCGCGATGACGTGCTTAAAGGAAGCACTAAGTAAGTCCTGCGCTCACAGAGTAGAAATTAGCTTTCAAAATCAGGTAACCAGGTTAACCCAGGCGGGATTTCCATCATTTTTAGTCTCCAGCGTTTGCAATGAGCTTCTTCAAAAGCTCAGAAAGGAAAGGCAGGCGGGCAGCAAAAAGAAAAAAAAAGCTAGCTGATAAAAGGAGGGTGCATGTTATCCCTTATTGGCATAAGGTATCGCACAATCTGAAGAGTGTTGCACAACGACATAATGTGAATCTCGTTTTCAGTGCCCCGTGTAAACTGTCCAAGATTTGTCCGATGATAAACAAACTGAGACCGGATCCCTGCACCAAGAAACATGCGGTACCGTACACCCAATGCAAAAAGGATGTCGTCTATGAAGTGCCCCTAACATGGAACAAAGTATATATAGGTCAAACGGGGCGCTGATACAATGAGAGGGCGCGAGAGCACCACTGGACTGTAAACAACAACGCAGGCGGGCATATGGCAGAACACTGCAAGCGCTGCAACTGCCATCCAGTTCTTAATCAGACAAGATTCTTGGCACGTTCCGGCGATAGATTAGAGAGGGAGATCCTTGAAGCATTTTACATTGCGCGCAAAGGAGACACTTGCATTAGTCGCGCGTCAGTAGCACTCCAAGAAAAAGAGATTACCTTCATGTCGCGTTAAAGCCTGAGCACGTGATGATGGTGACGTTTGGTTGTTACATATATAAGTATCAATGTTTCCTTAAATATATTTCAGTCGTTAGTTTCAGCGTTATATCTTCCAGTCTTAACCCTTTCAGACGCCACCTACGAAGAACTGTCTGTAAATGGGTCAAAATAATACAACGTTATTTCAAGGCACTCAGTATACTATTGCAACAAAAATAATGTCATAATATGTTCATTTATGTGTGTTATAGTAACATATTAATAATAATAATAATAATAATAATAATAATATCTGGGGTTTTACGTCCCAAAACTAACATATTCTAATTAAGTTGTAATTAAATATCTGTTTATCCTGAAGCCATCCATGCTTTATTTTGCCATAAATAGAATAGAATATCGGGCTAGAAATATAGTGCAAATTCATTTTTCGTTATGTTCATTTAGAGCAAAGAAAAAGTATACTTTTAACATGGCTCGCAGGACGCGCATCATCGAACGACTCGTCGAACGGGGTAGTGCTATCAGCAATGTGATACGCAATGTGATATCAGCAATGTGATACAGTACGCTACGAAATGAAGCTAAATAAATACAAATTATTTTGCAGCAGGATCAACCTATCCGAAGCTCAATGTATCTCGCTCTCTCTTAGCCCCTAGTTGATACAAAGAGCAAAAACAAATCATGTACACAATTGTGTACATAGCGTCTCAAAGGGTTAAGGGAATACACGCAGCAACGTCTGTGCGTTTTGTAAAGGGTGGCCGGCTTTGAAACACGACATCGTTATGATATTCACATGTTCTGACGCCCAATGCCAATGTACGCTTGTACCACGCAATATTACTGCGATGTTACATGTCGTATTGTGACGCCAGTACACAGGACGCGTGTTTTTGTAAGGCATGAAAGTTATTAGATGCGAAGCGTCTTAATAAAAATTACACCATCTCCCGCTAAAGGGAACCATGTGTAGATGTGAAGCAGCGGGCGCTAGCGCTTACACTGGCGGCGGCGTTGACGCTGGCGCTCATCGCAGCGTTGCGCAGGAGAGAAAACTGGGGAGGCGCAAAGCACGCAGTGATGGAGCGGTGTTTTCTACTGGAACATGCCAATCACTGCTAATGGGCAATGAGAGACAGAAGACCCGGACTGGACACAGAGACCCGCAGTCCGCTTTTAGTTAACGCGCACGCTGCGAATTTTTATTGTTCAACAACGCACAGGAGAAATCTCCCACCGGCACCATCTTGCAGGTCAAGATCCAGTGCCATATATACGGGGTGGCCAGTGAACGGTTGTGCAGCGCGAGCAGTCGGTTTTTTCAACCAAGAAACTCGCTAGCAGACGCTGCCTGCGTCGGCGTCGCGAGGTGAGAGAGGGAGAGAGGGAAAGGGGGGGAGCGTAGGATAGGAGAGAGAGGGGGGGGACGCGCATGCGCAGTGGGAGTGTGGACGCTGCGGGCAGAGATGCCTAGAGAAGAGAGGGGGGGGAGCGTAGGAGAGGAGAGAGAGGGGGGACGCGCATGCGCAGTGGGAGTGTGGACGCCGCGGGCAGGGATGCCTAGAGGAGAGAGGGGGGAGCGTAGGAGGGGAGAGAGGGGGGAGGCGCATGCGCAGTGAGGGTGTGGTTGCCCCGGGGGGGGGGGGGATGCCTAGAGGAGAGAGAGGGAGAGAGGAGTTTTTTTATTTTTATTTTTAAAGGGTTTGCGCATGCGCAGTAAGGGTGGTCACGCCGCACACCACCACCACCACCGGATTAAGCTTCGCCATAAGATGCTTCACATCTAAAACGGACGCTTCACTGATACAGCTCTTGTCTGTAATCGATATGTTATAGGCCTCAGCAATTCCTCTTGTCAGTTAGTTCGCATGTTTAAAAATGACGGCGGTTTTGTTAAAGATAGGACGAGACCCACATGACCTGCAATGATCCAGCAGATGAAGTCGCGCAACCCCTTGAAGTGAGAGCTCATGCTCTTTCAGCCGAACATTGACACACCGCTTCGTTTGCCCTACATACTCCCCACCACATGATAATGAAATGACATACACAACTTCTTTAACACAGGCGATGTACTTGTTCCTATGATTAACAGTGCACTTGCCTTTACCCTGCTTGTCCTTCAGGGCATTGTCAATCATCGGGTAGATGCGACCTATATTATGTTTCGCGGAAAAACGAACATCCACGCCGTACCTATAAAACTCCGTTTCACAAGGTGTTGGCAGTACAGTGGAAGGTACGTGTGCCCTCAGCCAATCACGACAGAGCGCACTACATAATTGTGTTCCTACGCGAATGTCGCTTCCGTGAATCTGACAAGTGACCCCGCCTGGGTGGAAAAATGTGTACTATACTAATTAACTTTTTTAATTTTGTAGCAGGTGGCGCTTGGCACCATCTTCATCTGATCTGTTTATTTTTTGACGGGCCGACTTCCGTTCCAAAGGAACTGGCTTTGTCTATTAATATTTAGTGTCACTTGTTCCTATGAATTTTCGTCACATCAGAGATTTTTTTAATTGATTACGCCACGGGTATAAAAAAAATATTTACTTTAATCATTCAATCAATCAATTTAAGTGAATCATTGAGTCAATTAACGAGCGATTCATAGAATCAATCAATCCGATGCTTTATTTTCCGACATAAAAAAATGTTTTTTTTTGTTTTTTATGTTTGTTACTCTCACTTCAACAGTACTGAATGATCCCGTCCTGTAAGCAACACGCAATGATTGCCATGAGGCCGTTAGGAGGGCTCACATCTCATCGTCCTCCACAACTTGTATTTGGCGTTGCAGCTCCGCAGAAACCGGCGGCGACTTTGCACAATGCGCCTCGCTTCTTTGATAAATGCGTTCCGAGAGCGTTCCTTGTACTTGAAGCCACGCTGCTTCAGCATCCTCTGCATCGTCGTTGTGGACACGGCCGTTGCGTCTCGTCCTCTTCGAAACGGTGCACCACCTTGGCGATGGCTGGAATTTCACCTCCCTCAAAAAAAAGACGTACACCACCAATCGAAAGACGCTCAGGTCAAAATCGTCCAGCTTCTTCACCCGATCACGGCCTTTCCAATAAAACGCTTGTTCGGTGGTAGGACTGCCCGCGTTCCCCGCCAGCGCTTTCCACCGACAGAGCGTTCGCTCGCTCACCTGGATAGGTTTTTCCGTCCTCTTGGTGAGTGAATCCAAGCTTGCACTTTCCCCGCACTCGACGCGAAGCGCTAGCGTTTAAAGTTATCTGCTTCGCCAGTTTGGGAAAATCGCGCACACTCGATGGATGGCTCACCGGCGACAGTTTGCGGGACGCGTTGCACACACACGACCAACTCGGGCGACGCCATGTTGCCGAAATGCGGCGCATCACCACCTCACAACAAGCCTCCGCTCAGCCGCGTCCATGCGGGCTTTTTCTATTCATTTCACGAATTATTAAAACACTTTGGACGCTTTAAAACATCAATCCGTACCATACTGTCACGTTATGCGTTTGTAGTGTGCAAAATAGTGCTGGATTGCCAAAATAGTTGAGGGACTATTTACTGTGCTCACACAGCCCTGATTTGACGAGAGAGCTCTACCTTTGGCTGCACTGCCAACAGCTTGTGAAACGGAGTATAGAACCTACGTTCTTGAGCCCGTGCGCTAGTTTATGCACGTAAGGAAACACTGCACTTTTTCTTTTTTTCATCAGATTTAGTATTATCATTACTTTTTACGTGTTTGACGTTACGAACGATACGTTCACATACAGATGAAACTACAGCATCAGGGTAACCCGCGTCCATTAGGCGATTTACCTGATCACGAAAAGCGGATTCGGCCATGTGTACAAACGACTTCTTCAGAGACGCATTTAGGATTGTCTTCGCAATGGTTCTCTTGACCACCTTAAAATGACCGGATTTGAAGTTTTGGATGGGCTTAACAGACCTGGGGTCATATTTCCAGCACACATGATTTTCCCCAAAGGTTAGTCTTAGGTCTAGAAACTGTAGTTCGTTAGTTTTGGGAACTTCGTAAGTAAAGGCGAGGCCCATACCATGCTGCCTGAATAACGTGAGAATTTTATCAAGACCCTCGCGGTGAATGCCAGTATTGAAAAATATAACAAAATCGTCAACATAGCGGAAAACGCCACTGCACAGAATTAGCAAGATGACCTTCTAGTTGTCTGTCTATATACCCTAAAACAATGTCGCTGATGATAGGAGCCACGCACGGCACTATGCATACGCCTGATTTTTGGACATAAAGATCCCCTCGCCATGAAACAAAAGTGCTTTCCAAGTAAAAGGACAAGCAGGGTAAAGGCAAGTGCACTGTTAATCATAGGAACAAGTACATCGCCTGTGTTAAAGAAGTTGTGTATGTCATTTCATTATCATGTGGTGGGGAGTATGTAGGGCAAACGAAGCGGTGTGTCAATGTTCGGCTGAGAAAGCATGAGCTCTCACTTCAAGGGGTTGCGCGACTTCATCTGCCGGATCATTGCAGGTCATGTGGGTGTCGTCCTATCTTTAACAAAACCACCGTCATTTTTAAACACGCCAACCAACTGACAAGAGAAATTGCTGAGGCCTATAACATATCGATTAGAGACAAGAGCTGTATCAGTGAAGCGTCCGTTTTTCTGCATGAGAAGAAATTTGATTATTTGTGCCGATCTTGAATATTTGTATTTATGACGACGCTGCCGGAATGTTTCCTTCTGTTTTGCGCATGTTACGGGTTTTTGCACATGCTATATATATGTCTCACAGTTCAATTTTCAATAAAAATCAGTTGAGAGTCAGCGCCGTGTTGTTCGTTTGCTCCTTCCTTGTGTGCGTGTCTCTAGTGTTGCGGTGTTAACCAAGTTCACGATGAGTCTAATCGCTGCCTGTGGAACGTCCTATGTTAAAATAATCTATGCTTTGAACAATAAATGTGATGTAGCTAAAAAATCTTACGAGTAAAGTAGATGGTAAATATCGAGAAATGAGGGCATCTTAAGGTATAAAGCATTATCAAAACACCAGCTAAATAGCAGGAAATATAATGGAGTGCAACGCAGATAGTGCTCATTGTATATTGGAACAAACTGTCTAGACTTCGGTGTGCTTTCAAAGTTTGTTGCATCTTGCATACTGCAAATCTGACACTGTTCGCGATTGACGGCCGCGATGGTACAATGGTTACGCTGCTCGGGTGCTGACCTGAAGGTCGCGGGATCGAATCCAGGACGCGACGGTTTCATTACGATAAGGGCGAATTGCTACAGGAAGTGTGGTTATATTTACGTGCACAATAAACAACGCCGAGTGGACGACATTTCCAGAGACTTTCACCAAGGCATTGTGCATAGATGTCAGAATAAATATGTTAACGTTGTCAGTGGTATGAGTCGATGGAACAACAGTCTACTCTGCGTCGATGATGTATGCAACATGGTACGTAGCATGTGCGATAAAATTAGTGGTATTTCAAGTTGGGGTTGATATATTATCCCTTACCGAAAAGCAGCTTGTTTCCTTTGCGGCGGGGAGCTAACTATAACAAGCCAATCTTTTCCTACAGTGCTGATTTATGAGAGCAATTAGAGAAAATAAAATGAACTGACCGATACTGAATGAACTGTGTGGACGCGCCGCTATGGTGAGGGGAGAATCAACCGAGTAAATGCATTGGTGTTAAAGAGGCTTTCAGTGGAGCTTAGGAATTAAAAAAAATGGGGGACCTTAAGCTTCGCCTTCAAGATTTGAACGCAATAGCGATATGCTGTCTCCAGTGCGTACTTCAATCACTTTGCACATACTATATAATGGGTAGCATGCTTTAAACCGCGAGCAATTGTTCGCGGGAAATGTTTTCGAACTTGCTATGCACCCACTCCGTGGTCTTAAGGGAATACGCGCAGTAACGTGTGTGCCTTTTGTAAAGGGTGGCCGGCTTTGAACCACGACGTCGTTATGATATTCACATGTTCTGACGCCCGATGCCAATGTACGCTTTTACCACGCAATATCACTGCGTTGTTACATGTTGAACTGTGACGCCAGTATAGAGGACGCGTGTTTTTGTAAAGCATGAAAGTTATTTTCACTGCATACTCAAGCAGAAGACGTTATTTTCAAAGTAATTCCAAGCAGAAGACGTTATTTTCAAAGTAATTCCAAGCAGAAGAGTGGCTGTGTGGTAGAACACCTGCTTGCCACGCAGGCGGACTGGGTTCAATCGTTACTGGGACCGGGAAATTTTTATTATTTATTTTATTTGCATCTTGCTCGATTTTCCGGTCACGGACAAGATGATGATTTTTCGCTCAGAACCAACGACGCCGCCGCCGCCGACGCCGGAATTTCTGCGAAACGAGCTCTTTAACGCTATCGCGCTAAAAACAAATGAAGTATGATGGATTGTACGATACTTCATTTGTTTGAAGGCATCCTCCCATATGTGATGAGATGATGCCTTCCGGTGTAGCAGTATTGAAGCTAATGTGACAGCATAGCAATTTAAATAGCAGTGACGCCTTGTTGTCGACATTGGCGCGAAGTACGTTTCTTCCTCTTTTTTGCAAGAAGGGATCGGGGTGCATTTAGCTGTCCATTAAATTTCCAAACTCAACTCAATATGTGCTACATGCTGCGTTGATATTATTGAATAAACATTTTAACGCGAGAGCGTTAAAGAGCTCGTTTCGCAGAAATTCCGGCGTCGGCGTTGGCGTCGTTAGTTGTGAGCGAAAAACCATCATCTTGTCCGTGACTGAAAAGTCGAGAAAGATGCAAATAAAATAAATAATAAGGATTCACGGGTCCGAGTGAGGATCGAACCCAGGCCATCTGCGTGGTAAGCAGGTGTTCTACGACAGAGCCACGAGATTTGATGAAACTGAATTGGAAAAAAAACACTACATGAATGTTATGTAGTGGAAGAAGTCTCTTAACGCATCATATATTGCGTGGCAGAAACGTAGAATCGCGCCAGGCGTAGATGATGTTAATTGAACAACCAGTGAGTGTTTCAAAGGCCCACCCATTACAAAGCGCTCAGACATATTTAATCATCAGCAGCAGAACCATCAATAAAGTGAACAGCTGCGTAGGTTCACGTGTTGCCCTACGGACGTGTAGTGGGCCCTTCGCTGATTCGCAAAAGAAATTATGGTGTAGTGGGCACTTAACAAATCTGCTTTCAATAGGCATTCAATGATACTTTGAAACGGCATGGTTAAGGCATGTACCGAGAACCGAAGCAGGCTAGCAGTTCAGAAGGCGATGCGCACGAGGGCCGATTACGCTGTCGCGACCTACTCTTCAAGGCGAAGCTCAAGCGTGCAATTGTTATCCAACAAATGTGAACATCTGCTGAGTAGCTCGTCAATGAAATTTACGCGTAGTTGCGTTGTGCCTGGAATTAGTTATCCAAAAGCTCACAGGGTCCCTTACGCGCTCAGCAAAGACAACTCGAAGGTAGGGATGGTAAAATTGATGAACGATTAATCGATTAATCGATTAAAGGTGCACAGTTAATCGATTAATCGTAATCGATTTCCGCCTTTCAATTAATCGAATTAATCGATTAAAACTCTTCGATTAATAGGTTACAGCAACTGCACCCCCCCCCCCCCCAATACCGCCCCTTGGCCGGTGTGCATGAGTGCGAGGCGAGCGATGCCGATACGCAGAAGTCGAGCGCACCTACTCTTTTTCACTACAGGGCTTATTTATACGCTAGTAGAACGAGCCCAAAGCCGTCTGCGGCCCTACCCCATAGAGGCAGAAATGAACTCACCCTGGTCTCCGTCACCTACGGCGTCCACCTCCAAGCCCTCCCCAAGGTTTCAAGCGCGGGCAGGAGGTGGCCCCAGCCCGACGAGGCAGAAATGCACTTGCCCGCTTCTCTCCGCTCACAGCTTACTGCATTCACTTCCTCTCGCCTCCCTTTCTTCTATCGTGCGCTGGTTAACCGTCGGCAAAGTACATGTGGTGCTTACTTCCTATATTGCATTATTATTGCATTTTGGTGTCTATACTGCTTCCTTTGTCATGTCGTAATGGCGAGGAATCGCAAGAGGAGCGCGGTGTGGACG